>OX465579.1:158113124-158638843 GCA_950022655.1 Alentia gelatinosa
GCACCCCATTTCTCACACTGCACTGCTCCAGTTTATCGCAACGCAAAACTTATAAATTTGCCATAGTTGTCTCGAGCGATGCAGTGTGCTCTATTTCTGTCCCAGGGTTCCGAGGCACTAGGATGACAACAACTTGACTTCCGCCCGTGAGATCTCTCCCTGGCGTGTACGGGACAAGTCATGAATAGAACAGTGCCAGACTTGTATTCGAGAACCATAGAAGGAAGTAGGAGAGGATTAACTACTATGAAACTTGAAATAGATTACTGAGGAACTCGACAAGGCATAATACGGTGGTTGTAACTGACACGAATGTGATTTACCAGACATATGAACTCCGCATACATGTACGCGTGGGACTGGGCAACGTCAAAATCTCATCGGAGAGGAAAAGAGGCTGTTTTACAAGTTTTCTCAGATGTGATTGAAGTTATACTCGGACTTTATTATAGTAGATAAGATCTTGGATAACGTTACTTTGATTCAAAACCCATTATTAAGTGTCCCTGATATTGGAAACTCATTCGACGCTCTGCGTAAGCCTTTGCTCTATTTCAAAGCCAACTCCCATACTGACATCTCACCCACACTGCTGGTCACAGCTTCCGATTCCCAGGCTTGCGGACCCGTGGCTCTGGGAGGTATGTCCGGACAGAAACAACGATACAAGTGGATTATAATGCTGCTATGAAACCCCCGTCTCAGGGGCAGACATCAAGGATTCCCGATGGGAGCAAAGAACAGAATCAGCGTGGTCAGAATCTTCCCCTGGAGATACCTGGAAACACCACTGGAGGTGGGGATGCCTTCCGTTGTACGAGTCCGTCCTCGGCAGGCAGCAAGACGCCGCCAACCCCCGGGGCGTCTTGCCAGGCCCTCCGTCATGCAGTGTCCAGTCTTTACCGCCTGGACGACTTCCACAGGGAATCCCTTGGAACAGGGTTCTTCTCGGATGTTTACAAGGTATGTCCAGTAGTTATGAACTACTTGATCATGTGCAAAATACAATGCTGCTTGTTCACATTGACACCAATTTTTGTTTTAGTGGTACAACTACAACGGTAGAAACAACTTAATACAAGTAACAACTTTACAAGAGCTAAACGTGACGAACGTCACGTTTAGCTCTTAGAATCGCAGAAACACGACTCTTATGATTAGTATCATAAGATATGCCATAAAGAATTATCAGATAATATTATCAAAAAACTTCAAAAATTTCATAAGATTGTTGTCTTCCTGGAGTGATTTAACAAAGTAAAGATGGAGCCCGTGTTCCACCAACCAGGCAAAAACGTGGTCAACCAACCACACACTGACCACACAGCGTTTGCCAGCAGACCTGGACTCGATGAGGTTTTCGCCTGTTTGGTGGAACAGTTTGCCATTGGTTCTAACAGGTTCCGAATCATGGTTGCCAGATGAAATCAACACCTGTAGTGAGTTTGTTGGAGCATCTCCTCAAGGTTGCTGAGCGTTTGCTGGGGCTCTGGACCACCGGGCAGCTGAATTAGTCGTTCCATGTTGTTCCACCAGCTATGGTTTTGAATACAGCATCTCACCCGGTCTACATATTTTCACTGGCCTAGCGGGATTTCTCCCACCCGGCAAGACCAGTTGATGGAATTCCATAAATTAAAACTTTGGCAATTTGATATAGCCTTATAAGCATGATCATTTATGACCAATCATCCTTAGGCAATTTTATTGCCTATACTGATTTGAGAAAACTTTTGCGATGTTATTTAATATTGCAACACAGCTTAATCAGCATTTTTCTATCCTTTGGTCATAATTGAACGTACGGGGAGGGGAACGGACTTACTTGTTCATATTGAATAGATGGTGGAGAGGAGACCCGTCCAAGAAGATGTATCTTCACCAGATTCTCGAGATGCTTAAATGAGGGGCTTCTTATATGGATGATATCATTTACCTCATATGTTGCTATGACATCACTAAAATACTGTTTTCCCATCAGCACTGCTTACATGGACATGATAAGCCTATACGATACCGACCCGATGGCTGTGCCAGATTCTACCTTTGGCCGACGGATTCGTCGGGTCTGTAACAATCTGCATCAATCGGGTCGGTTGTTACCGATTCTGAGCATGCCATTTAAAAAGCATTGCTATCTATCCCTCAGTCCGATTCACAAGTGCTTTATATCGATTTGTAGCGGAGACAGAAACGGTTATAAAACTGTTTTTTTTATATCTTAAATAGAACAGAAGTTATTAAACTTTACAATACTGCCTATATATACTTATCACCCGGTCGCTCTCTTTGATCTCATTCGGGGTCTATTTACGAGGTTATAAAAGAAAGGGGTGTCAACTAATATAGTTTGCATGTCGGTGTCTTATAGATATAATAGGTATAAGACACCGAAATTTTATTCCCGACTCTCACCGAGCCGATGGTCGATTGAGTCGGGAACAAATTTCGGTGTCTTATAGGCTTTACTTTAAGATTCGTGGCCAAATTTATTGTAGCAGGAAATGAAGAATACACATATATGCCAAGTACAGAGATAATAGGCATCTGGTCTACCATAGCTATTGTACATTTATTAGTAGGTTGAATGTCTGATGACGGACCATCCTTGTCCTTAACCATCAGGGAGAAAGAAAAAGAGAATAACAGATATTCACAGAGGTGCACGTATTTACCAAACATTTTATCTTGAAGGAGATCTCCCGCTTGCGTTCTCAGTGAAGCAATCCACTTTAGTTGACGGTAATATCGACGTTGTAAATGTACTCCTGCTTAGTCGAGTTAATCGTGCTACCCCTTGTTGAGTCACAAACGATCTTTAGTGATCTTATGTATGGTTATAATGCTGTTTCAACTCTCAGCCATCAGAAAATCCGCTGATTGTGAGATGAAATTATTGTAGAAATTGAGTCATGTCGGCTATAGGGCCTTACCAGGGTAGACAATATCCATCGCAGGTAGCCGAGACTGCTTTATTAATGGAACCTAAAACCCCGGCCCCACTGGTGCGATACGATCGTCGCAAGTCAATTAAAGGCAATAAACACCGGGCGATCCATCGCATCGCACATCATGAAATGTTCATGATGTGCGATGGATTCGTCTCACAGGTACAGAGTTCTTCATATCATATTTGCATAGACACTGTACTATACACCTATGCCTTAAAATACTCCAAATACCAACCTCTGCTATGCAAGTGGTAGTTGAGCCATACCACCATACTGTGCCGGTATGGCGCCGTACCACCATACTTTGAAAGCTCGATCTCATTGGTTAATAAAATCAACTGAGTTATTTATGACGTGATGCAATGGACATCGCTATGCCTTGCGTAGACGGTTGTTGCAAAATGTAAACAAAGTCGATAGTCATCAAATAATTATGGATACATATGATATTTGTGAGTATAAATGAAAAATATGGGCAATAGTGAAAAAATGATACTAGAATACTGATTTATAGCCATGTACCAACTATGATATAAAATGGCTTGTGATATTATGATACATAGCAATGCAAGGAAGTGCATTATCAGAAATACCCAAATAAATTGCAAACAATGGGTATGTGGAGGAAAAAAACATACAGGAAATTTAGAAATAATGTTATGTCACTATTATTCGCAAAGAATAGAATTTTCTAAAAGTTTGAATTTTATTTACGAAATCACGGCTATGAACATTGCGATAGTGACGACCACGCATGCGTGTAGTGCATACCAGAAAGTGACTTCCGCCTTACCAGTCTAGTTTGAGTTTAGCTTCAACATCGCCTTATTTTGGTAAGTTATTGAATATTTACCAATATTTAGTGGTGTATAGTACTACCGCATTCGCTCTACGAGCTCATGCGGTAGTGTTAGCAAAAGTAACGTGGGATGAGGACCCGTCCCAATTAGGTTAACTAGTTTCCCTAAAGTACCACACTTCATTGATTCCAGTTAGGTGCACAGAATACCCAAACAAATGCCACCTTGGTCCGGACCTATCACAGTTAATAACTACAAAACTGAGGTCTCAGGAGGTGTGAAAGCTGTGAAAATGCCAGGCTATGCCTTTAGCCTAGGTGTGATTCTGATACTTTGTTAAGTGTGAGGAATAAAAAGTATTATAATCAATTCTACTAAATATTATAATAATATAGAGGAAAACCATGAAAGTTGAGGGTCTGGGCTCGTATCCCATCGAGTTTGAATCACATAGTAATTCACAAGGCGAAGCCGCGTGAATTGCTATGTGATTCAAATGAGATGGGATCGAGCTAGGACCCTAAACTTGAATGGGTTTCTGAATTTATCTCACCCTTAATATTGACTAATGGGCTAACATTTGTGACATTATCCCCCATTGAATATTTTTCCTAAATATCTAATGGGTGTTAGATACGAGTTTCCAATGTTAAGTCTATGGAGAAAAAATATCTGGGGTGAGATAAAGTTTTATATCTAGCCCTATACATAGATGCTACCGAAGGGGTTGCGATGAATCCATCGCATCAGTGGAGCATACCCTGAATTTTCCCTGCGATTGAGTGCGATGAATCCATCGCAAAAGGGGTTATGAACCCCGCCCGAGGGGCCGTTTATGGGGCCATAAAACATGTACGACAATCGCATCGCACCAGTGGGGCCTGGCCTTTATGCGTGAGCGAGTGGGGATATCGCCTCTTCAAACCTAGCCAAATGAATTTTGGGGAACGTGCTTTATCAACAAACCACGTTGTACACTAGCATTGCGCTAGCCACACACGCGTAGACCACCAGCAGATGGGATCGTAAGGTCACGACCAGGTCGGTTCCGAATGTTCCTCACACTCTTAGCTGCTGTTACCAGGAAGAAGTCCCACCTCGCCTGATGCACCGTACACACCGAGCCGCCCGCCCAGCCCGCCCCCACTGCTGCTGACCACGCTGTCCGCCGCAGACGGCGCCAGCTCTCTTCCTACGCAAAGCGACCAACGCAGGCAGGACAGAGTTGAAACGCGAGACCAGATGTTCCTGTCGCACATACCTCGTAATTCACACCTTGACTGGACGAGTCGGTGAAGGAAAACTACACGACGATTGATAAGGCACAGAAAATGTAGCATAGCAAGATGATTTTCGTCAAAAGTTATGTTTTATAATTTTCAAAAAATGTATTCTACTTTGTAATAACATCCGAGTTTAAGTCTAGGTTGGGATGCAAAAACATGTATTATTAAGCTCTCGTATGAATAACTTAAGTGGACCATCCGTTTGAACTCCACATCTCATTAATACATGTAACATTAATAAATTTACACCGACATTATGATCAAGTTGTACCGTGTGTGAATAGTTTTTACCCATGATACAAATAGATTAAATCTATGTTTTTTAGCAATCTAATCATGTTGATCCTGGAGAGCGATATATATATATTTATCTGAAGTTTGCTAAACGATGCATGTGAAGCTTAAATACCTGTTCCTGTATACTCCCAGACTAGTAGTACATGCACATGTATATCATAAACGTATTCAAAGTGTTAATGATTAGAAAGACAAATAACTGATGCGGCGAAAGCAATGATACTTCCTCCTAGATGCGAAAGATAGCTAAACTAAATGACCAGAAAAGATCTCCTGTGCTACGCATACACGTTTTAAGTTTAGAAATACTCACAATAGTAAAGATTTCTCAAGTTCATTTTATATTGACTATCATTTAATCTGTGAAAGTCTGCCGGGAGGCTCTCAGATCAGAGGCGATGTGTCACATTTTGTTTACTTAGCATCTTTTTCTCAAGCTACTGAAGCACACACAGTAACAATAACAAAGTGATTATCCCAGTGACCTGGAGCAAAAGTCTAGTTGTGAGCCTAAACGCCTGGAGGAGTCGGAGAGGCAAGCAAACTAGAACTATACATCTATCGTACAATTACCGACATGTGGATACCAGACGTAAAAATACGGGCGCTATTGATTGTTCATTCATGTTTGGCATATCAGGAAGTCCTCGCTACATAACAGTAATATTATCATGATCACATTCATAACTCCTCTATCGTTGATCCTATCAACGGCGAGATTTTCAAACGAGGTTATTCATAAATATCAATTATTTGATTAATATGCTAAAGGACTGTATCTGAAACAGATAATTTCAAAGAAAAAAAATTAATATGCAAATGCTCAGGTGATATCTTCTCCCTGGTAATGATTTTACCGTAGGACTATCATGTGTGATTGGTCCTGTCATGAAGAGTTAAGTACAGTGTATGTATCAAACAGGATTATACCAATTACATGTATGTTATAGACAGGGTAGACTATTAACATACTTAGTTTTGATTAATCCGGTTATATGTTATAAGGAAACCGTGAATAGGTTATTGTACCACAAAGGCCCAGTTATATATTGATAAAGTGCATTGACATTTGTTCGTTCTGTACAGTTCGGATGTCATTGTATTTCCATATATTCACACCTGGACTTATGCAATGTGTCATCCAATAGCTACATGAACATTATATAGAACCATCGTGATTAGGACTTTCATTCTAAACCATTTTCCGCCGGGTTCATTTGTTGTCTAATAGGCATGCTGATTAATGGAACCCATAATGACTACATATGTTCAGTATTTGGCTCGCACTTTCATTCAGCTAGGTGTACTTGTATAACGGTGATTATTGGCTCTGTCCAGCTCGTCGTTGGCATGCTGCAGGCCGCAAGTAATGAATTGTTTCACTTTAATGGTACCATCCATCATACTTAGAGGCTATGGTGCAGGCCGATGGTTCTCTGGCAGATCGAAAGGATTCAAAAATGTTGGTTGAGTTGGGTTTTTTCTTCAGAAAATCACAAAGACCCCTATTTCACGGTTGCATACTCTAAAAGAATGCATTAAATGACATTGGAACAAAAATCCTTTTAGGTTAAGAAATATCCATGTAAACGTATAGAATTCCTCATGCTTTGTAATTAACGGGTGGAGGTTGGTCTCGCTGTCCATTGCTGTAGCCTCCCTATAGTTTAGGGATTTATTGATCTGGAGTTAGGTGAACTACCTAAGAAATATGATTAAATAATTCCCTGTAAGGATACAATAATACTCTGGTAGCCAAGACTGTTGTGTTACTGTCAGGCGAACAAAAAGCTAAAAGGCCCCTCCACCCACTAGTTTGGTCTTCAAAGGCCAATAATGCTATTTAAAAATGAAAATTTAACGTGTTTTTTTCCAGAAGGCTTGTGCCTCGTATCTTGAAATTCAAATGGAAACTCAGCTCTTGTTAAAATACATTCCCGTATCTACCCTTGAGTTATTCTAACTAAACTATTTCATTTGTAAATATACTACTTATATTGTACATGTGTTTACAATGTGTAACTTATGCAACGTGTGCGCCAGATACTAAATTGATACAGAATAAAGGTTAATGTAACCCCCAAACTCAGAATCAAGAAGATAAGACTGAAGAACGGTTTAAACGCCCAATATGGACTGCTGTATTGAATCTGGCCAACGTTTCGACCCGCACGGGTCTTCTTCAGGGCAACAATACAATACAGATAAGATAGAGAAGGAGAGAAAAATCTTAAGTGAGGAATGTTAAATAACCTAACAATTGAGGTCAGGGGGAGTTGCCACTCTTTATCTATGAGTAGGATGGAGAAAGGGGTGGACTGGCGGGTTAATTGTGAAAATCATATAGATTATTTGACCATAGAATTTACTTGGAATGTATGTGGAAGCGATGGGTGCACCCCGAAGTATTTCTTAGCCATGTGGCGGAAGGAGGGTGGGGAGGGAGGGACTCTAGAGGGGCCCGAGAGGGATAATTGTCCAAGTAACGGGCGGTTCTCTGTAGAGCAATTATCCTTTTACCAAATAGTCCAACTATTTTTTTGGTTTTACTTAAATTTGACGTAGCTTGGGTCCTGTTAACACGGCTGATGCTTCATTGTCAGACATAGAAGGTTGCATTTCTAGATGGGTCCATGCAAGTTTTCTCGTCTCTCACTCCCTATCCAGACATTGCTCTCATGTAGACGTTGTTGGTCCCAATTTATTTATGTAAGATTTCGCACTTTTAGGGTATATACCTTTAGCTTGATATATAGGGAAATGAGATGAGCACCTCGCCACTCTAAGATGAAATGAGCGCTATTCAATAACTGTCATTAATGATAACGTATATATTGTCTCGCATGAGCTAGGAATAAAATAAGTCTGGTCTACACTTCACATTCATGATATTAAAAAAAGTCCAGAATTTTATGTTTTTGTTTACTTATACACTAAACCTGGGGGTGAATGCAGTGCATTATAGTGGTTTTGACAACATTGACTCAGGATTATGATAACCGAGCAGGTCACACAGGATATAATGGAATATTGCGCTCCTTAAAATGGGATTGCATGGCTTACAACAAAAGGGTATTTTATGGACCTGACAAACCCGCTTCTTGTAAGTTTGACCACATCCCGTGACCTAATATAATTGTGTACACCAGGGATATAAACAGTGCAGTAACAATATTGGACATATTGCCTGGGACGATGATGAGATACACTGCACAGTCCTGAAGGCAGAGCGGCGCGTGTCGTGCGTGTGCGCATGCATGCATCCAGTATTTGCATGTGTGCGCTTAGACCATAAACATGTCTTGTGAGCAGGTAGGATATAGAAAGCACAGGCACATCGTGTTACATCCTGGTGCTGGCGCCATAGCCGCACTGAGGGAGGGAGGGGGTGTATGTCAGGTAAAGGAGGGGGTGTAGGTCGTACAAAGTGGCTCTGTCACACAGGAGGAACGTGACATGACGAGCAGGCCACTGCCAGTGTCTGATGGCAGCCATCAGCACGAACACTCACTGTGACAGAGTGATCATCACTCAACAGCTCTATTGGCAGCTGACACACGTCCGCCGCCCGCGCCGCGCTTATACTCATACATATAGTCAGACAAAATGAGGAGAAAGGAGAAGCCCTGCCCAACATATTCAGCACCGTCAGGACCCGAATTACTTCCCAAACACGATGTTATCGCGATGTTTATTTTCCTGAATCTAAAATCACTTGTGTATCTATAATTGTTAGGTCACCGAGAATGAGTTTATTTCGGTTGAGAGGAACGGGTCAACATTGGTTCAGTTTTATGTACTCGATCTTTATCATACCACGGACTTGAATGACAAGACTTGGATAACAAGAATTGAAATATATCAATGAAGTACTTGCTATTAACCTGTGGTTTGATCATCTCGATTTTCATGCATATTCAGATAGCAAAAACTAGAATGTAGTCGTTTGGTATTAAATATCAGCATATCGTTTGATCGTATCATGCGTAATATGTCATGGTTTGACGCTTAGCAACCTATCCTTCCATTTGCTGTAATATGAACAGTAAGCACATCCGAATGCTGCACATTGGTATAGGTTGATACATATCATATGACACTCGTGAACTTACGGGACATATGTTGCCACTTGAGTGGACAGTGATCAGGCGCTTACCGACATCTTGTCTATGCTTAGATTAACGTATAAGCTGATAAATAACCGACTGAGTTCACATAAGGGATAGACTCTGGAATGTATGTTCCTCATCTATTCAGAGAGGCACATTATTCAATAGGCTAAGCCAGTTGGTCTTAGCTTTAGGTGGCAGCTGGTGATGAGGTCATGTCCTGTGAACATATATCAGTATGCATGTAGTAATTCATTTTCGTATTCAAGCCATGGGAAAATGACGAGCAGAATACAACAGCAGTTTTTAATTATTTTTTGAATTCCAAACTTTAATTCTAGTTTCTTCATGATATAAAACGATGGAAACATTGCTGTTAGCTGGTTTGCAGCATATGCCGGCAGCTTTGTTCAGTCTGCATGAAAAGGGCTGTGTTAGGCTGGTGATAAGAACTTTCCTCAGATCTGGTGAATCGAGGTCGATTGGGGAATATTAACTTTATTATTAACGATGCGTCGAGCCGTTGCCTGGATTCCTCCTCCACATCGCCGCTCCTCCTCACCACCTCACCCACATCACTAAACAATACTGTTAACGCAACGAAGCGTTCTCTGATTGGAAATGGTTGGACTCGCCACTGATTTGATGCTTCTGGTTTTTATTGACACAGGTGACGCACAAAGTTACCGGCCATGTAATGGTGCTTAAGATGAACATGTCGCTTAGCAACCGGCCTAACATGCTTCGGGAATTGCAGCTCATGAACCGTCTCTCTCATCGAAATATACTCAGGTAAGGTCCCTCTTACTTATACAAAAATAATTGTCTAGAGACGAAAATTAAAATTTGCATGTATTATATACATCGAAGAAAAAAACAAACTAACTAACTTCTGTGTTTATCAAATTGTCTCATAGCTCATCTGATCTCTTTCATTATTTATTTTATATTTTTATAGGAGACCTTTGGATTTTTTTATTTCTGAACTTTTAATATAAATGAAGTATTCATCAATTATCGGATAGACTATTCTGACAGGTATGTACTCATTATGGTAGGGTACTGACTGTACCTATAAAGCTTTTCTTGTCCTCGGTAAAGCCTCAATTTTACCTCAAATCATTAAGGTAAGTCTCCTAAAGTTAATCTATTTTGTCATTGACGATAAAGGTTTTCTAAAGTGACGTCCACAAAAGGATCAAACAGTTGCATATGATAGGACGTGATGGCATGCACCTGTATATAAAACATTCATGTAACAACTCGAATATCTTATAACATGATGCCGAACGTGCTAAAGAGAATCGGAAACTGGCACACACAATCCATACATCATGGTATTCTCCTCACATTGCCAGATGGTATTACGGAATAATAACACGGCTTGCCTTTTAGAGCCTCACATAGAAGCCGTTAATTTGACGTAGTGCAGGCGAACGGGGCGCCCTCTCTTATCATTTTCCGCGTGTATGTGTGACCTTCATCTCGCCCGCCTGGAAGCCCTTACAGCTGGATGACACGGGGGTCCCAGACAGATATGTCACACGCCGCTCACCCCTGACCTGTGACCCCTTACCCCTGACCTGTGACATTGCAACCTGCTCCCTGGCGGTCCCAGGTGGTCGCTGGACGGTGGTGAATGAACGACATGTAGGCGAGAGATGATTGCTCGGCGGGGGAAAAAGGTCCGGTGTGGCTGTACACGGTTCCCGCTGACTGACGTCCACAGGGGTGCCCCATGCCTGTGTGACAGAAATTACAGCACCACATGCATCATCATAGGAAGAGGTTTTCACAATCAAAGTTAGTGAAATAGAATTAACATCGAGAAAGTGTTGTACATATTAAAACACACTTTCAAGCGCGGAATCGCATCCTCATATGGGTCACCAAAATTCCGGTCAGCTTCGTATACATCATATGTATACAATTTACACATAGTCTTTTTTTTATAATTGCCCTACTTTTGGATATTTTCTCAGGGCAGTTCTGTGGCATAATAAACATTTTCGCAAAGAAGAGCTCACTTCTGTATGACAGTACACCTTTCCAGTCTTACTGTTATTTACAGGGTTGTTACTCGATTTCCTGACATTATTGAGTTTGCAAAATTAGTGTCTATCCTGACATACAACTTATGCATATTAAACTGCTAAGGAGCTCTGATATCTCATATCTTCTGATGAGGTATACCCAATTCAGCTGGGGAATGATGAAATAGGAGACTTATGTTGTGTCTCGTTGTACCCTCCCCCCCCCCCCCCCCCCCCCCACAATGATATTATTATTCAGGTTATAACTAGTGCTTAGCATCAGTCGGTTAGCCATAACATTACCCGAACTGCTTTGTATCACGTAATTGGGTCGTGGTTCAATCGATAGGCCAATTTTCATTTTTTGCGAATCAAGATGGTTTGCACTCTGGCACTTTTAGGTATTTCTATTTAACAATGAAACTCACCTGAATCGAAAGCTCACATATTTCTGATATATTTTGAACAGAAAATAACTTCAAGGTACTAAGATATCTGTAGTGTAAAATGAAAAAAAAGTTGTCAGTGACTGTCTCAGTCCCTGCGGCCTCTTGCAACCACTCTTGTGGTCACATGACCTCACCATGTGCTTACAACTGAATGTCAACAAAGATAGGAAATCTATTTTTAAAGTAATTGCATTCAAAATATGGGTCTGTTTTATGGAACTACAATGGAGGTGTATCACATAACCCAACACTGACATTAGAGATGCTTTTTCTGCATTACAATCTATTAAAAAAAACCATTCTGACAGGATTTTGTTTGTTATGCCTTGTTTTTGAAAATGGTGTTATCGCCCAAGCAGTTGTCAAAGTAATCAAAGTTCGTTTTTGATCAATATTTCAGTCATGATATGATATCAATAGTTATGTTTACCTATTCTAAATGCATAATATCCGATCATGTCCAATTCAAGTTTATTGTTGATGACAAGCACATCGCAATTAGTAAAATGTCCATTGGCATTTTAAAATTCAGCTGGTTACTAAGTCTGAATTGCTGAAGGCAGGGAGATCGATTCACACAGTCTCAAAATGGACGTAACTAGCCTACCGAGACGTAAAGCTACACAAACAAACAAATATACAAGGTGATCAACATTTAGAATGTTCTATATAAGTGTGTATTTTGTGTAGAAAGTTTAGGGAGCGAAGTTCTAAGCCAAAATATGTTTATTCACCCTCTAAAGGAAAACCACAGAAAGGTAATGTAGTGGTGTCCGACCCTAATACTAGAGTAGACAGTCGGACCAGTCTGTACAAAGAAACACAATGTACACGATACTCGATTTAGAGAAGCCGGAGTAGGCATAGAAAACTGAACTCTAGTAAATGGCACATGTATTTCATCACTCCCTTCGATCTTTCTTACCTGCAGGGGTAGATAGACGGTCTCGTCTCAACAATGTTACATTGGAAAGGAGACGTAATGGCCTTGGGACCAACACGAAAATTTACTGATTCTACTTCAATGGAATGCTGACTTTTTGCTCCATTGTTATAGTGAGCAATCGAATTACTTGACGTAATTTCGACCATGGGCTTCTCGATTGTCAAGCCTTACGTTCTATTATCATAAACTATCTATTCTGGTCTTGATCATGACCATTTCGCTGGCATCGCTTGTTATAACCAGAAACCAAAACCTTTTGTGATCGAAATGTATGATATTAAAAGTAGAACCATAATTAAAATACGGACTTACCGAAGAACGGGAAATCTGGCCTAAATTTTAGTGCAGCAGGACATGGCCAATGAACGATAATCATTATCTGTTACCATCTGTGAATAATGATCCCTCAATTCAGATCCGGGGTGTCAGAGGTGATCTACTTCATTTGTTATTTTTCCTGATTTCCGTTTTCAGTATCGATGGGGGTAAATCATGTCTATCCGATTTTATGGCAGGTCATGTTTGCGCAATACATCGGTTCTGTCGGGAAAAGGATGGGGACATAAAACCACTATTATCACACTGACAATTATTCAGACAAATGTATGCCGCACTGGGCACTAGTACTACGAGGATTTGTATTATATTGTTATTTATTATCCACCAAATATAAAGTGTCCATAGAAAACACATAGGCAGCGTGTATTGACATACCCGGCGCATACGGATATGTTGTATGCTCTGGGTGGCGCATACGGAAAAATAGTGTGTATGGAAAAATAGTGCATAACTAAAATGAACTGATATCGACATGCCACTTGTGCAGAAAAGGTGGATAATAAATACAATATAGACTGGTTTCAGATACAAGCGTTTGTATGCTCCTCGGAGTTGACTCTACGCAATATCCTCGCATATGCTCGGATATTACTACGCGTCAACTCCTCGGAGCATACGGCCGCTTGTATCTGAAACCAGTCAATATTGTGTATATATTCTACGTACACCTGCCGCTCCTACCCAAGTATTTATGGCCGTACCTCACACTGAGTCATACGGTGTATAGCCAGTCAGTCGACATCAATAAAAGGTACAATTTCGCGATTTTAAGGTATATAATAATAATACGGAAAAGTAACTGTAGTTCCATCTAAAAAAATCCTCGGTAAAATTGTCAAGGAGGTTATCCCGCTGCCTTCGACCACATATTTCCGGCGTACAACTAAAGTAACCCTGTTTCGGTATACTACCCAAGCATGATCCTTACGGTGTATCATCGCCAAAATAAAATTATAATAAGCTAGAGAACCATAACGTATGGTCTACAATCACATTCTCAACGCCGCGTCTTCAGTGTCATATAGTCTGCCTCATCTTGGTGAAAAATTACCATCCTGTTCTGTCCAACCCTATGCATAGCTCTGCTCTATAACCGGTGTGATTTATATAGTTCGCCCCCTAATCATAGTAACTGGATCAACGACTGCAAAGTGCAGGCATAGAACACACAGTTATACATTAATCATAATTGGCTTTAGTTAGATATAGTATACGCCGTACTGACATAGAAACAAAAATTATGGATCACTCGTACGACATGACTCTTCGGTGCAGTCATACATAGGGTCGGGTTTACTACTCTGACAATATCGTTGGGCCTCCTGTCAGCTGATGGCAAGAGTTTCGATTTCCTGACGCCCAAAGATGCATGGTAAATGCCAGCAATCAGTACTACAGTGGAAACCAGTGAGAGTGGGTATGTTTGGCTAATATACCAGGAGTTTGATTGTACCTTAATTGCATGAAGCGAAGCCTAGTAAAATCACATAGCGATCAAACAAATGGCATTTTAGTGAACCATAGCCACTTGAATTGGTTATAGATTTTATCTCATTCCTGAATTCTTTTGAAGAATGTCATTAGAATATGTTTTAAAAAACATCGTCGTACCGAACGCCAAATGAGCATTTTTACACTATCCGAAAGAGCATTGGGTATGCGTCGCCTATGGTGAATCTACGAAGAAATATACCAGGGGCGGGATAAAGTCAGTTGACAAGTGCCTTCGGGAAGTGAAACTGGGAAACTTCGTATTACGTGTATAAGACTGATGAGAACGTGCACAATAATGAATATGCACGCTTATAACTTTCCCAATTCAATTAATGATATAAGCAATATTACCATTTCTAATGTGTGTATATTTAGCTGTATCCTGGTCAATTAACTTAATCAAGGTGTCTCTATTTAAGGGGGAAAAAACGTAAGCAGAGAAGTTGGATAAATGATTTTTTAGAATGCAAAATATGTAAAACAATAAGCAAGTGTTAAGGTAATAGTATGTAGAGGCTCACTTTTGTTCTCTGGACAACGCACCCTCCATCAAGCGATAAACTTCAATTCTGCAAACTTGCGATAAATTTCAATTCTGAAGCAACTGCTCCACTTGTCATCTACAGCAGGTCGATATAGAAGAACATAACCCCCCCCCCCCCCCCCCCAAATCACGACCATCACCATACGCCTGCCTAATCACTTGTGGCTCACCAGGCCTTCTGTATGCGCAATCTGGCATTTAGCTGTCACCAACAGAGGTGACTGAAGGACGACTATCAGACTCACGGGGGTACTCTGGTTGGCCACTGTACATCTCACTGCAGTAATGTACTGCAGCTGTGGCATCACTAATACATGGAGAAAAGGGTATAGTGATATCATGAAAAGCAGTGTAGCTTGATTTAGCCTGTGTACGCGGGGCAGGTAAATATAAACCGAGTGGGTACACAAATTTGGCTCGTGCGTTGTTCGGCTCAACTGTTATACTAGACTATGCATTATGTATTTGGTTTTACAATAGAATTACCCGGTCCCTATTCTAGTCTACAGCGAATGCATCGACGGATTACCTATTGGCTTTTGACATAATATGCATGCCAGTCATGATACACAATAGAAGGAAATGGAATTAATCTTGGATAATTAAATTTACCATCGTGTTCGTTAACCGTACTTTCCGAAGTTAATGTATCCGTCTTGAGAATTGCATCATTATTATTTTAGAATTTACAGGCCGGTGTGATTTCATTTTCCACATATTTCTGTATTGGACGCGTGTATCACGAAGTGAGGCTGATGCTCAGATAAAAACACTGAGGAGTATATGAAATTCAGTCTAGTCTGTGTTTTATAACGCCGCCATTATATCCCGACATGTGACAATGATTATTTAAATACGTGGGGTAATTCGTTCCGAATGCTGCTGCTTTTCCTATTTCCATTGTTTAAAATAACGCAGTTATAGCAATATCCCTCGCGCAGTGACATTTTCCGGATCCATCATGATTGTCATGGATCCCATAATAAAGTGAAGTGCGGAGCTGCTGGAATCCAGATGAGTAGTGATCAGTCGTGAGCTGCTCTTATCAACCTATTCTATGCCACCCATCGGGGTTGTATATGATTAAAAAAAAAAGGCTATCGGCGAGATAGAAAAACACAGAAAAGGAATTCATCACTCGACAGTGCTAAAGTGAAGACAAAATCTATTTAATATGATGTTAGGCAATCAGACGTAAGTGTTGCTTCCCATCAACTATTGCTTAAAAAGATGATAAACCCTTGAGTTGACTTATGATTATGATAGCAAAACACAGGCACATTGACAATGCAATTTATTTATGTTGTTTTTGTGCGACAATGTATTTATCTCACGATGAGGGCTTCATTGTTTAGGCTGGTGTCTGTGCATATCAAGATTAGAGGTCCATTTGTATGCAAAAGATGAAATTACCCCTCTTCAGTCCGTGACTTACAGTCGGTAAAGGGGAAGGGAAAAATAGAGAGAAATGTTAACACTACAAGAATAATTGATGAATAAAGGCACGTAGCTTTGAAGCAAAATAATGTTTTCACTTTCTAACCACAATTATTTTCCCTTTTCTACAAAGAGTTGTCGCCTATATCAGTTATATAGTTTCATGGGAAGTGATTCACACCAGGATGAGCAGTATAGAAGTGTTTGGTGTATCATGTATGTTGCCTTGAGCGGCAAGTAAAACCAATCTGACTTTTCAACAACACAAAATAGTGAATGAAAAGTAACAGTCGTTTCCTTGAGAGAAAACATGTGAAGACGCTATCTAGCCCGAGCACAGTGTCTGAATGTCGACGACATTCTTACTGGATCAACTGAAATATGGATACAATGATGCAGACGACATTTAGAATTGCATTTAAAGCGGGAAAAGAGTTCACATGACGGACAACATACAGACATCGTGATACGTCTGCTACACCAAAAGGAGCCTGAACCTGACCCCTCTGTACGGAGACATTTAGAACATATACGCAGCTAACCTCATTGTGGCTTAGCTACAGTTTTTCCATTCCAGAATAAAAATAAAGGTGTTGATATTGCATGGATGTCTCAGGCATGTACCAGGATAACTAGACCGCGGTGTATACAGTATATTACGGAAATGACGGTTCAGGACCATTATTAGTAGGACTTGATATCCTTTTTATTATTGTTGTTTATAGAAACAGGACCTTACAGTCTAAAGCTTCAGTTTATGGTTTATACAAACCCACCTAGACCAAGAAATAATAAGATCGGAGTCGAAGCGGCCATAGCGCAGACATATCCTTGAGAACGGTAATTTAGATCACTCCACTTCTGATTCAGTGTAGTGGCGTTGTGAGGCGTTAGAGAGAATCCTGATCTGGTGAAGCATGGCGTCTGAGGTCATTTCTCCAGTCTACCACGTGATACAGATCTGCGTTTCGAAGGTTTCTCATCCTGGTGTTATGCCAAGGAACACATCATAGCTTTACGACCAGGTGAATTTGATCTAACTCAGTAACAGGACCAACATAAATAAAACTCATAAAGCTGAGCACAATACTATATAACGACTTTATTACTACTTGTCGGAATTGTCAACACTGCTCGGTCACGTTTTTGCTTAAAACAAGTGAGAAGATATTCGAACGCTCCTATATCAGTTATATTTAACGTGTGAACCATAAACCAGGACCATGAACCTTTTTTAGTCTGTGGATCGTTTGTTGTCTAACCAACAGTAGACTTGCTGAGATGATCGAAAGCGGAGCAGGTGCCTTACAATGCTGCTCTCATGACTCTTAAAGAAGGAATACACTATACCTGACCTATTTAGACCACTCGCTCGAACTACTCAACTCGACTCGACCGAGTGTCAGAGAGAACCAACCCAGTTTATGTATATGGCGACTAATTAGCACGTAGTAATTAACAACTGCAGAAGACAATGACACCACGGTACGCGGAGGCCGCATATCCTGCCGATCGGCATTCTGGGACAGCAATGACATTCATTACCATAAGCTGTGGTTCCTATAAGCTTCATTAGCTGAACGCAAGGCAACCGTCCTGCCTGGACCGAAGTGTTCTAGTTCCGTGCGCGATGTCTACAACTGTATTTTTATCTACAATTTGCTCAAATTGTTGGCGCCTATAGCTATCGATGTGGTTGTAAAGATCATGATTGAAAACCGGCCGAGAAACATCTATAAGTATAAATCAATTAGTGCTTTTATCCAACTACGAATCCATGTGTTGTTGGTCTGGACCTTTTAACTCATTGAAAACAATATTTATCTTTGTGCCCCAATCATTTCGTGGTATTCACAATTTTCATTCCAAATGAATGAATATTTACACTTTGATATTTTTTTGGTTTAGGTTTCTCTCGTATTTTGATTATCACAAACTCTCAACTTTTCTCTCAGGGGAAGCTAAATGTCCTGATATCATTATTGATATACATTTATTATCTAAAAGGATCTGGACTACGGTTTGTGTCCCTTCATTGATCACGATTGTACGTTCTATACATTAGTTGTGATGTCCTTTTAGATAACATATTGTCCGAAATGAATCAAAGAAGCTTTTATATTGGTCTCAGGTTTCCTTTCCCACGTTGACATTTGAGGTAGCAGCTTCATTCTTTCCATAAACAGCAATGGAGTGGGTTTGAATTCGATACAACAATGACTAAATTTATAAACCCTATGTATTTGCCAACCCACGCAGATGTTGCTCACTTTAGAAAATACATAGACCAGGCTGCAGACGATTGTTGAAATGGACTCCTGACTCCTCATAGGCAGAAAGCAGTGGGTTTACATCTGTGTAGCCGTTAAACAAGTGGTACTAAACCATTCCAGTCCAAATGATCGTCTTCTTTCACAAAAGAGATACAAAGCTGAATGTGATGACAGATGAGACTAGAACTGGAATTCACTATCTGCTCGAACAAGGCTTAATACGTTCGGCAGCGTACTGTGCCACCCGATGGACAAAGACGCGCACAGGATAGTTGTGTGGGCATCTATTCAGCAGAGCATCGATATAAGTGAGATAGGGTGGTAAAGGGCGTGTGTTTAGATTGATGGCTTTCTACTAATATAACTTGCAGGCCTGATGGTACATGTCAAGTGGAATCCACTGAGGGAATGACTAACAGCACAAGAAAATGTAATTTGCATGCTAATAAACCTAAAGCAGACGATATATTATTTTTTTAGGGGACAATGTCCTCATGGTTGAGCCTTCCCATATTTAATAGGTCATGTGGTAGTAAGGTTAGGATGTATTTAAAAAGTTTTTATGGAAGTGTGCGTCAGTTTGTGCTTAGGGTCCAATTTTACTCGAACAAGTAGCCCACACCACTTGAAATACCTCAATGAACAGTCCACAGTATGAGGACGTAAAAAGTAATGCCGCTCAAGCTTTGACTCATAAAGCATAGTCAACTCAGGTTTCATGAAAACAAAAAAGGTTTCTTATTAGTTTCCGCATGCTGTGTAGACGACCCTTGCCCCTAACATCCCGGGGAAAATCATTGCTCACCTTCGTGTTTATATTTTCAGGCTATTGGGCGCTTGCGTGCACGAGGGCCAGCTTCATGCACTGACTGAGGTAAGTCTTACTACAATATCACTTTCTATGTTAACAAGGTTGGTTGAGTTTGAACGACAAGGAAATGGTACAACACCGCAGCCGTATAACATACATGTATGTTCATGATGTATAGTTCTGTAGATCTGCACACGTGTGCCAAATGTGTGTGCATGTTAGAGTCATGACGCATGTCGCGACAGACGGACACGACATTACAAATAATTTTTGATCTTGTTATTAGACCCGCATATATGTAGATGGCCATCTAGTCATATCCTGAATTTTGTATGAAGAGACATGCCTCAAATATTCGAACAACTTCATCTCTTGGCGACCATTTACTTATAAGGACCTGGAATCTGGAAGGAAATAATTAAACTAATATTTCTGCGATTTGCTAAAGGTCGCCTAAAGTATACCACACATAACTGTATGTACCGACCTCCGATCCTCAATTCGAGCTTTCTTAGTTCGTTGTGTGTTCGTGTAAAAACCTCTGTCTTGTTCATATGTATATTAGACTTGGTGTATGTATATAATATTGTTGTGTGTGCGTGTTTTTTTAGCTCGATTTGTACACTTCACCACGTTTTCAGTTAGTGTATGTATATTGGTATTTACACAGGACCCATGGCTTAACAGCGCTTTACAGTACATGTACTTGTATTTTGTCTGAATATAAGATCCATTTATCGGAAGTTTAAGGATGACTCCAGATGGATATATGTCTATGCATCCGACACTGAAACGGTCCTCCTATTACCATGAGCGTGCTCTACTAGGCTGCACAGGATATGACTATTGAAGGAATTCTTGAGACAAATCGAGATTTATCTTAATAAAAAAGAATGATTGACAGGCTCATGTGCCTGGCGTCAAATGTCGCAGTCATCTGTTACAAAAGCCGTCGACAGGAACCCGAGGCCATTCATTGTATGAGGCGTGTTGACATCAGAGACGGACATGAGACCAGTTCACGTGTCTAGGTCATGATCACGTGACACATCACGAGACTCAGTTAACAGCGTCTCATGGCGAATATACATCCAAGACTGTTTCTCTGAGGGCAGGGCGTGCACTGGACCGTGACGTAGAGAACGCTCAGCTAGCCTCGGGGATCGAGGAGTCGTGGAGATGCACTGCAAGCACTCAGACATCCTGATTGCTCACCTCCTACGTGTCGTATCGGGACCGCATGAGTAACGCCAGAGGAGGATCCATTATTGTGGTTCCTTCTCAGTGGAGTATGACATCATAGCTATAGGACCTTTTGAGGTATCCCAGAATTTAGTCTGTTTGCAAGTCCTGGTTTGCGCTGGTTACCGACGTTGTATGGTGATAGACCCTTGACCCGTAACCCACAATCATTGCTTTTTATAAGTCTTCAAATGGGAAATCCGATGTCAGAAATGGAAATTTCAGCTATTTCTTCATGTACAGCCGAAATTATATTCAGGTTACTTAAATATAAATGGGGAAACTGTGGTTCATATGATCGTGGTGTGCCCAGCCACTTGCAAGTGGAACTTGTGTTTACCCTGGGCGATAATCGGGAGACGAGTAACCTCTGGAGGGCATAGGTATTTTATAAACTGGGACTCAAGTTTTCCAGCAAATTTCCTATAAAACGGCAACACTCGCAGTGTTAGAATTTATATCAATCTTATCAAGAGACGTTACGAGTTTGAGTCTGAGATTATTTATGTCACACATTTTGTTGGCTCTGTAATTTCACAAGTCGAAGATGAGTGACATTACGGAGCCAACAAAATGTGTGACATAGATAAATTCAAACTCAAACGAGTGGCGTCTAGATTTTATCCTACCCTGTTTCCACATTTTTTCAGCATTAGAAAGTAGTGACATAAACAACACTTTTTGGGTCATTTTTTTTCGGAAATTTTGCGTGTCCTCTTTCATGATTCGATTGTATACATGATCGGGAGGGAGGGTGGGGGTTGGGTGAAAAAATATTATCTAACAAAGTGGGAGGGCAGTTTGCGTGACAGCGCTGTCAGTTCCGGTGTGATTATTGTAACGCACTAGGTTGTTTTAAACAAAAGAGTTACAACTAAACAGAACGAGAGGGCACTTGAAAAAACTAGGGGCGTGCTTGACGTTACGCTGTGCACGTCGGTCAGAGATGATACGCTGCATGTGGACGTCGCTGACGTAAATATTGCAGAGCACAAGTGAGGACGTGTGTACCGGCGATAAACAGGGCGGCCAAGAGCCGAGGTTAGGTTGCCGCCTGCATTTCTGGCGAAGATTGTGTACACTTTGTGGCCAAGCAGGCAAACGTTAATGTAAATAAAGTAAATAGCATGAATCAGATGAAACAGTCGCTCAGGCCTGAAGGATTGTTTCCAAGGTTATTGTTCGCCTTTGTATGTGCGTGTCTCTCGAGAAATACGTATCAAACGCCAAGTAGCTCGACACTGTCTCAGTCTGTATAACAGTGGTTCAACACAAAGCAGTTTTATAGCCACATGTATGTAGGAAATATCCTGGTATTCAATAAAAGTAATATTACTAGTCATTTCTGGCCATAAATTTTGTTTAACAAATCCTATTTTAATTGGACATGCCTACCGATTTACATGGAATGAATGCTTGCTGTGAATAAAAATATCCAGAGGCTCTCTTCTTTATAAACGGAAAAAGGATGCTCCATATATTTTATGTTCTTTTTACACCCTCCCCGTTTTTATTACCCACCAAATACGGAGTCTCCATAGGAAATGTATAGAACACCTGGAATCGGCTACCGGAAGATTCTGACATGTCAGAATCTCCTGCAGGAGATTCCGAAAAAAAAAGTCCCATCCATACTGAGGTCAAATTATCATGTATTTCAAAATAAGTTTCTTGAATGTTCATTCAATATTAATTATTCATAATCAGCCATGATAATCTTATTTACCATCAGAAATCACAGTCATAACATGCTTTGCATGCTAAAATCATGATGAAATGGCGAACTACATTTTTGGTGTAAGTCTACACCCAATTACTGCCATGCTTGACAGTGCTGTGGTGTCTGGGACTAAATGTCTTACAGAAACATCTTTATTGCAATTGATTTGTAGTAATCATGTAGGTGGGTAATAGATACAATAACGACTGGTTTTGTATACGAGTGACCGTAATCTCCTCGTAGTTGATGATGTAATATCCTCGCTAATCGTTCACTACGCGTCAACTACTCGGAGATTACGGCCACTCGTACACAAAACCAGTCATTATTGTGGATATATTCACTACAGTTAAGTCCATTACTTACCAAACGAGGCCCGGAATTCTGACATAGTTTCGTTTCTTTGTTTTCAAGTAGGTATCTGACTATACAGTCCAAGGTACTTTTACAATAAGTGGACCCTCTCACTTTCTACTTCGTTACTCTTAATTGAGTGCAGATTTACCAGCCATGGCCATGATCCCGTCTGATAGTTCAGCTTTACGAGGCGAAAAGGCGACCTCTCCTTCAATTATCATCCCATATGATGTATGTTAAAGTGAGATAAACAAGTCGCTGTCATAAAAACAACAATACGAAGAATATATTAAGAAAAGTAGCCCAGCATCTGGCGTAGTGCCCTGACCCTCAGTGGTTATACAGATTTTTCATTTTTCTCCAACCATAGCCCATAACCAAATGGTGCTGCAGACACCAGGAACCAAGTCGTGTCACGCTCTTTTTGC
The DNA here is from genome assembly GCA_950022655.1 of Alentia gelatinosa. Lineage (NCBI taxonomy): Eukaryota > Metazoa > Annelida > Polychaeta > Phyllodocida > Polynoidae > Alentia > Alentia gelatinosa. The sequence continues at coordinate 158,136,641 of OX465579.1, forward strand.
ATGTCCTGGTATGTTGCTGTTTAGTTTGCAACAGAATGGTATTCTGCAGGTCTTGGTGTAATAGAGGGCGGTTTTGAGGACGTGTGTATGGGGAGAGGGTGTAATTGTATACCTGGGGCGTGTTCTTACATTTACATGTATCCCTGGGTTCACCACCTCGCCCTGCGAGCTGCTCATTGCCACAGGGCGAGCAGCTCCACATTACACCTACACACCTTGCCAACTCGTTTCACGGGCCGTTAGTCTTACGGCACATTACACTTTGTCATTTATAAATCCATCTATTATCCAGGGACAAATCCCGTCCAGGATTGTCCAACAGTACTTGAATATATTCAGGTGTCCGGCCTTTGTTAAAGCCGATTTCCTATGATCACCTTTAAGAGGTTTCACCGCAATTACACTTATGCTTTGTTTTATGCCGACGGACCTGTCCTTGAGAATATTATCGAAATCCGAATAAATACATAATATTACCATGATTTCGATCTGAGTGGCCGTATTCTCCGCGTAGTTGACGCGTAGTATTACGTAGTGTCAACTACAAGGAGAATACGGCCACCCAGATCGAAATCATGGTAATGTTGTATTTATTACTTGCCTTTCGAGTAATTGTTAGGAAAAAAATCTTGTATATAATTAGAAATTAGACCCTAGCGCCGTGCTTCGTTTGCATGAATCAGTTCCTACAATGTGCATCAGGTGGCCGAAAAAGCCGTATTCTCCTAGGAGATTCCGGAGGTCCGTATTCTACTCAGTAGCGATCTGTAGGCTCCATAGGCTTAGTATGGAGATTCCGTATTGGGTGGGTAATAAAGAGGATATATATACCCATGACTCTTCGTTGACTAGTTTACCAAACTAATCCCTTACTTGATCGATTAGTGAAAGATATCACGCTGTGTTTAACTAAGTCTAGTCTTAAAGGGATCCTTACTTTTTAGTCTATATAAATGTATCTACTTTGGGGGGCGGATGCTACCTTGACGTGTACCGGTATACATCGGCATATATGCGAATTCTATTTCACCGCCGGACTTCCTGCTGGCCTACATCTAACCGTGTCCTTCATGTCAACACGAATGTCCCATTTCCATGCATGTTCACCCTGAACAACAAAGGTCACAATTGCGCACTGTTATTGAAAACCTCAATATATTGCCATTGGGGGTTATGGGAAATCAAATAACGTATTAACTAAAGCGCAGCTCACTGCCGAACATGATTAATTGGGGATGAATATGCTGTAAGCTCAAGGGAGACCATTTAGTATTACAGAATTATAAGATTTCTGGGAGTGCAACCGTTTTGATTTAGGTTTTAAGTGACCGTGCGTTTAGGATTAGGTTTGAGTGTTGCCTCACAACCTAATCAGGGACCTGTTTCACTAGTCCCGTGACATGTCTGTGACACCATACAGACATTGGGTTTGTCTAGTTTCGTGACACCACAAGTAGCTGCCTTTAGGAAATACAGACCCCAAACATAAGAATTAGACAAATCTAGACACATCATCGACCTTTTTCACTAGTTTTGTGACAAAAGTGTTAGACAGATATGAAAAGCGGCACCAACAGTGCAAGCAAAAACGGGAAAAACGAAGTCTAATGTCTAGTTCTTATGAAACCAGACACACCATCTAGACGCCATCTAGACATGTCACTGGCTAGTAAAACAGGTCCCTGGTGAGTGAGGAGGGAACAACTTGAAGCTACATTCCTCTCGGATAGATCGGAGACTGAATGTTGTCCATCTATTCATTCTCATATCAGATATCAAGATTAAGAAAGCCAGATATCACATATGCAGTATCTAGTAAATGACTAATGAATATTTCAGATGTATTTGCACAGGGTTTAATGGTCTTTGTGTGGCTTGCTATAGAGTGTCATCATCGTAGTAAAATATATCTGGCTGTGACTAGCAGAGAAGTGCCGGGACTGGATATTGTGCGCCATTTTCCTCCGTGGGCAGAAAGCCTGGTGAGCCCGTAGCGAAGGCTCCCGTGGGAACACACTGTAACCATTAGCAACTGTTTGCAGGGCGGGCGGTTTGGTCCCTGTGGAGCAGTTGGAACAGCTACAGCAGCTGGGGAGCTATTCACCTGTTGCTCTAGATCATCATGAGAGTATTTGTCTGTTCAGTTCTGCGCTAAAGGCATCGATTCCATTGAAATTGACCATTTACCACAGTTGTCATAGTATGTCCTGGGAAGATGTTTATTCTGATATTCCGGATCAAGGATGTCCTGAATGTCTTTCTTTCCAAACGGTCTCTGTTCTCAATTTTTTCTAGCCCGCAAACAGGAAAATACATCTAACATCTAAAGGCGACCTAAAGATGCAGGCATCGGGTCATGACCTGGTTAGGTTATTTTTGCCGAGTCTTGTGTATATGAGAACATCCCCCATGTGCTCAGATGACTAGACCGGTTATCTGATATCGTTATCCGATAGCAGGACACCTTTCCCAAGGCAAGAGTCTATAGGAGCGGGGTTTTTTTTATCGCCAAAACACTACAACGACGCTATTTGGGTTCTTTTTGGTTGAACACATTATGTCAAGTCGGCGTACAATATCATTGATTGACAAAGCTTCATTATGGCGAAATCCTATCCAGCTAATAATAAGTAGTGTTTAACCCTTTAAGGACGGGTGCCTACAGCCGAGCTACTCCCGAAAGGACGGGTGCTGGTGGCAGTTTGTCCCGCTAGAGGACGGCCACATAATGGTAAAAACTCATAATTCAACTTTGTAGACATGTAATATGATACATGATCATGAATATTTTATCTATTTTGAATAGAAATACTAAATATGGTGTCATAACAACATTTTGTGAAGATTTCATGAATATTGCTCATTTACGTTTTTGTTAAAACATTTGTTTAAATATTGGAACAATGATGCCTCAAGGCATCATGCATCTTTAGTGGGTGATGCCTCCAGGCATAATGCGTCTTTAGAGCGGTGATGCCTCCAGCCATCATGTGTCCTTAAAGGGTTAAAGCTGGTGGTATTATATGGGTTCTACATTTTACGGTCCTTAATCGTCAGACAAGGTGCCAGTCCAGCAATTATGGGTATCTTTGTGCATTCATTATAAGCCATATGACGTGGTTTACCGTTTTCATATGTAACCATCTCAGATGTAACGACCATGTTTGTACACGGCACGTTTTGGCGCCGCAAAAACGTCGATGCACCCCTGGTGGACATGAATGCGTGGACCACGCAGGTAGCACACGCAAACTAACGAGAAAGGGGTGGAGCTGGAAATCCTGGCGGCACGTGCGTGTTGCACGGGTGAATTATAGATTCCTGGACGATCACGGTCCACTGATTACCGAGTGGGTCATCACCGGCCAGAGAAGGGACCATTTCCCGGTGGCTGCAGGCGCTTCCTGGTACTAGCACACTGTCGGGCTCCATGAACAAACTGCCAATTCATACTGACATTTTGAGGTGTCATTATTGAAAATAGGGACAGCAACAAAAACTAGTTTTGCAGATAGAGTGAACGTTGTATGCAAATAAACCTAGAAACAGCCATTCCTTAAAATGTACTAATGGTTATACGTATAGGGTGCACAAGATTTGCAAATGAACCTAGAAACGGCCATTACTTAGAATTTACTAATGGTTATACAGATAGAATGCACGTGGTTTTAATGTCATGACGTCTAAAAACTATTCTCGATTCTCTGAGCTTTTCTTTGAGAATGCCTAGACCCTTGAAGAATAACAATTGAATGTTAATAAGCCGACGCTTCCTTGATAGTAAAAAATGTGAACAATAATCCAATTTCCAAACACATTTGTCAACGTTTTTCCCAGCAGCTCGTGTGAAAAATATTCATTATTGTTGATGTTGTTGCGTTAGTGTATTTTTGAATATTTGTAGTTCACTAAAATGGGAGTTGAAATCTCTGAACTAGCTAGGGACCCCGGAGGAGAGGAGTGTCTGTATCCATTTAGACTAATTCTATACGGGCCACCTGAGCCACCTCCCTCGCTTAAGTTAATTAACTAATGCCGCTCAGATAACAGATCCAATGAGACTCGGGGGGCGGGGGGGATGGTTCTGGTCTGTTTTTGCTTTTCAAAAAGTGAGGAATGCTACAGGTAGAAAATTGCCATCTTCCGAAACAGCACTCCAACCCATCAAGTAATGGTTAACAGTAGAAAACAAATCGAAGCATCCCTGTTCCTGATATTGCCAAGTATACATGTAACTTTTAAAAGAAAAACAATATAACCACGATATTGTTTTGTACGACTTGAACATGTTCTCAATCCCACGACTAGTTAGTCTCCGGAGCATAGCGAGGAGAGCAACTATGGGCACTGTTACTTAAGAAGAGAAATTCGTGGTGAAAGTCATGATGTCATCTGTATCCAAATTCATATATTCAAAGAAAACGACGGGTTTAAAAGGCATCGAATCACGTCGTCACACATCAGAGTTAGCAGTAATTATTCTTGTCATCACTTAAAGTATTTAATGTTCCACGCATATTATGATTCTGAACTTTGGCCACCAGAGGAGAGTCTAATTGAACAACGGGTGGAGAATGTATTTAAAATTTGGATTCAGTCTCCTGCGTAGTACTTTACTCTATGTCTGCGGATAACAAGCTTGTACCGAGTCACAGCCACCACCCAGAGAGAAACACATTAATTGTGTCTTATCATCAAAGAGCACTCGACCTAGATTCAGTTTTAAATATTACTCTCATCCACCAAACAAGTGTTTATCTGTATATGCATGTTCATATCATCAAAGCAATATATTTGCATTCATTTCTTTCAACCCCGAGACACCAGAGACAGGTGAAACACAAAGCCCTGAAGGAAGGAGGTGGTAAAGGTTGGGTTGCGTACACAACTGGCGAGGGCATAACCACGGGGATATTATTTTATTAGTCCTCCCAGTTCACCAGTTGTGTAGACATCAGAAGATGAGGTAGGACAGGTGATGGTGGACCAATCTGGTACTTAAAAGCCTGGTTTGCCGGCCGTAGTTGGTCGTAGTGTGGTAGAGGGGGAATCAATGAGGGGTGGAGTTTCTTGTAATGGAGGGTCTGGAGATGGTGCACCCTGGAAGAGAGTTATGCTGAGGCGTGCGGGGGTTGACAATGGTCGCGGCTCACCCAGCAGGATGAGGCCAAGCCTGCAGGGTAAACTGTAGGGATGTAAATGAGGATTGGGTGAAGGATTAGGGAGAAGTTACTCCGGTGAATGTGCTATGGGGTACGGGTGGAGGGATACCAAGGGGGTTATGAGGCAAAGGGTGGCGACCAAGGGATAGTAGTATAGGAGAAATGGGTTAATGGACTGGGTGGATGTCGCCCGTCCGGCCGATGCTTCCAGATGTAGTGGTGGCGGTCAGGCAGCTGTTAAGGACGTGGAAGGGACGGTTGGGTGGTCGTCAGTCACTGAGGCGGGAGGACATTGTCCGGTAGCCGTTCAGGTGACAGGTGTTGCCCGGGGGCGTTGACACGATAATCATTACACACCCAGATTATCGACGTCGTGCCCTAAACCTTACATTTGTTTTGCCACCCGTGACCTATTTTAACCCTTTGAGCACATCAAAGCCGATATAGCACTCCCGATGTCTTAAGAAAACTGCTATTAAATATCGGTTGATCAGAGATCTTTATCAGGAATATTTTTATATATACATCTCTTGTAGAGTTTTTAATATTGATGAATACATCTCTTGTAAAGTTTGTAACAATAATTTTAAACTCGTAGTCGTATTCCAAGTTATTCATTCGGATCGTGTCTTATCTCGAGTCAAACATGTATTCCGTTTACTCAACACAGTAGTAAAAGATTAATAAATCTCAAAATATCACAGGATTACACAATACAGTGGGTGGTGTCTCGCATCCAGTCTCAACCACAACACAGCAACCATCCCCACCTCTGACAAGTATTTAACCTATGAACGAGCACTCAATCATAAATCACACTGGGGCAGAGGGCACTTCTGGTCGGTGCTGGTGGTGGTATTTTATATAGGGATCATGGACTCCCGATACAATCTGGGCTAATAAACCATTTATGACTGTTTCGACACAGATGACATCCTGCATCTACGTTTGTGTTGGTATAAATATAGCCTCGGGGTCCACCTGGGACGTTAAACTACAAACAAAAAACAAACAAACAATTTTGTTGGTATGGGTCAGTTCACCTGAGTTGTATGAAAATATTCCCTGGGTGGGAAGTGGGGGTGGTAAACCAGCTTTATCCTACCCCTAATAAAAAACGCCATAGGTTTAACATTGACTCAATGTATTTGACATAGCGTTGGATAAAGTGTTATTTATGCACCGAGGTGAATAAAAAAACGGACCAATCAGGGACGAGATAACGAAAGTAGATCCGGCAGCATTGATAACTACTAACATGGATGATAACAAATATTCTCTGTATATCGATGAGATGGGGTAGGATAAATACGAAACCGAACTTGAGTTAGCCTTGTCAATGTTTATACCACTCTGGTCAGGTCTGCTACTCACTAAACTCGGCTAACGCCTCGTGTAGTAATACAAAACCTGCCCATCGTGGCATAAACATTGACAAGGCTAACCCTCGTTTGGTTCCCCGGTGGAGGTGTACTGGTGTTCCTCTCTCCCATGATATCTCCTTTTACTCACCAAAGTTATTTTTCGTGTGTTATAAGTGATTTCCTCCTCCATGAACTTGTAAAATGTATATCGGTTTCCATGAACACCATTGGAAAATAGCAATATTTGTAAATCTTATCTAACGATTGTAACTTAATACAGGAATTATTGATTGACCCTTGCCACCCTGACAAAGCACTGACCCTTAGACCCTCTGGTGACGGCTCATTCTGCGATCTACCATCATGGTAGATTCACCCACTCCCAACATTTTGTGTGAGTAGGGTGCCGTTATATACAGTGTTCTGTGCGACCATGGCCTATCATGATGTTCCACCATGACACCCCATCTTGACATGTCGTCATAGCATTCAGTCATTCCCAGCACCTCTCGACACACTCTCTGTCGGCCTATATGAGGCGAGCACGGTATGACTACGAACCAGTGGTTCTTATAAGGGATACGGGCGTTTTGGTGAGGAGCCTGACCACACCCGGGGCTCCTCTCAATCATCCCGGCCCTCACTCTCCCGGCGGCTCGGCGGCGCCCACATTTATAAGGCCCAGTATGTTAGGACGTATTCAGGAGTTGACCTTATCCCCGTCCCGCCCACTCATCGACGGTACCTCCCGCCCGCATCCTGCAGAGCCCATATTGATTTTGTGGTCGCCTTGTTTTGTCCATGCTTATTTTTTACTCTATTCTTTTCGAAGCGGATGGATTGTGAAGAGGGCCCTGGGGACGGATCTCCCCCGTAACGGGATTATCATACGTTACGTGGTGTGGTAGTGATTAAAGACCTGCTGGAGAGTGGAAGGGGAACAACATCGGATGGGGTCCTGTAGTGTTGTTTTCGTGAGCATATATGCCTAGTGTTGTGGAGATAATAGTGTAATCAAAGCATGTGTTGATGTACACTGGTGTTTATTCACACAGTCCATTTCGTGTTTAGTAGCCCATCCATGTCAGCGCTGTGATGGTTTTATGTGATCCCACAGTCAGAAAGCTGTATACTAATATTATCAACATCAAACTGAGGTACTCTCACTCCTCTCCAACATGTATGTCACAGTGATTACTTCAAAGAGTTGCCGCAACAGTCGTGAAAAACATGGCCGAGAATAAGACTTTGTATATCTCAAATTTCATCTATATGTAGTCCATAATGATGCCGCACCCATCTCGGCCATAGCTCAGTTATATATATTTTATTCAAATGAAATTACGATTCGTAATTGGAATATTCACCAGATAGGTCTATTACAATGATGATGATAGTAACCATCCATTAATACCCATTTTCTCCACCTTCACTTTATGATATAAACAGTTTGATGCCATTTATTGGACTCAGAGGCTCTAACATTGTCCAAGAGCTGTGCAGATACAACTGTTTACCAATTCACTCATGTTTGCATTGTCTCATTATTCGAGCATACAGTGAAATCTCCGTGCTATTATCGTGGGTTTCCGCACTTGTCATTCAAGTCCGTGGTTTCCGCAATCTATCGGCATGCATTGAAGACCACTAGTGCAAACTGCCCAAAGTGTGTTATATTACATACCTGGGCCTAATGGCAATAGTAGACTATCATATAGGTCAGGAGATAAATGAAATCAACATATACATTATGAAGAAGAGAGACAAGTCAATGTATTGTATGAGGAGTGTATTATCATGAGCATGCATTCAATCCAATTCATAGAATACTGGTTGTCCTTGAATAATTAGTCAGACATCATCAGGTAGGTCTAATGAGGCATTAATCGATATCATTCATATGCTTATAACCTTGCTCACTACTTCAACCCATCCACATTATTGAACATGTGCTCAGAAGAGAATCATTAGTAATCAGATATGTACAAGGTCCATACATCTTCAATTTGTGTAGTAATAGAACCTACTTGACCAACGTTCACAATATCACATGTAGCTTCGATGAATGAGGTTGAAAGCTGTGTAACTAGTTTATAGGTAATTAATTAAGTTAATGTTTATTCAATCCCCTGTATCTCTTACATCTTGTGAGTATGAATACCGGATCACCCGGCTATTCTAACTTGAACTGACCAGCGGGTCCAATATATTCCACAGGCTAGTTCTTACAGCGTTGGACATTATCTCGTGATAATTTCGACCTACAAGAGATTCAGCCGGTGACCGCTACACTTGTATTTCACACGTGTGATTTTCCCGGATTTCTGGATTTTTTGACATCCGAAGGGTCATTCTTGAGATAAATGTAAATCCATGGAGAATTTTTGTTAGGGTAGAGTGTTGGGGTTGAAAGTGAAAACCTGAAAAGCTGTTAGTATTATCTGTAAAATTCTGTTCATATTAAGTCTTAGCTGAGGCCAGAAATTCATTTAAACATATCAAAATGTAGGAGGTCCCGGGTGCTTCGCCTCGTGGGCACACACACATCCAGAGCACATTCCCTGGACCCCGTTGCTAAATTTTCAGGATATCTCGCAATATCCCAGTCCCATGACTGATATTTTGATACTATCGGATGACGAGTGAAAGACAGAAACGTTTTCATAGTGTGTTCTTGACCGGATACGGAAGATCAGGCCGTGAGGCTTGAGTACTCATACTATTTGGATTGTTGAATAAACACATTTTGAAAAAAAAAAATTATTTTCCCTCAACTGGCCGATATTATAATGACAATAGTCAGTTTTATCAATCTTCAGCGGTAAATGCTTAAGAAAACAACAACCAGCAACCAGAACAATAACCATGATGTTCCCTCAGTACACAGGGATTCAACTTTGTCAGCGGAATGCAACGAATAGCTTTTATCTACTCGCTAAAAATGACCGGATTAATGGGTTCCTTTTAGAAAAAAATGCTTTAGCAACGTGATGGTTATCCCTTGAGTGTGAAATTAGTTAAAATGGATCTCTAGATTATGGCGATTGAGTTCCGATTAAAGAATCGATTAATGTCGCATTCCCCTTTACTAAAACCACAGACTAGTCTTAATTCTTCCCCCATCAGCCTTATTGTCTGCTTGGAAACACAACATACCGCTTACAAAGTGGGAAAAACATTGAATGTTATCAGCGAATATTGATCATATTATTGATAGAGTCACTATCATTCTTTCAAGGCGTATTTTGCTGATTAAATCATGCTGAGCACACTCCGATGCATTCGTAAATTATAATCCAGGGAGTGCGTCACACTGGATTGGTGCCATTCTCTTGTGCACTTCTGACTGAGCATTATCTAACCTGGATGAGATATCGAACCGTTCCCGATACATTCCTTCAAGAAGGATGTTTAGTGTGCAATGGGAAATACCATTGTTATTGATAGAAACCATCCATGACGTGGTTTGGAGTGGTGTCATCCATATTTGGAAATACTGAACGTACGTTAGAAATGTGTCACTGTTTTGGTACTGGTTACTGTGGTATGAAGCGGGTGTTTCTACAATGGGATGAATTCAGCCCACACTGTCTGTTAGATAGGTTTGTGATTCCAAGGTCGCCTGCTGAAATAGGAGGGACTCTTCAGGGACGGAGGCGGGGAGTAAATAATGTCGACTGGGCGTGAGACTTGAGTGGTGGGCCTGCGTGAATTCTCTGACAAGTCAAAGACTTGGCTGTTCCCGGAGGAGGCTCAATGTGTGCCCCACCGATCGCTGAGTCACCACGGTGACGGCCAGGGTTTGCGACAGAATCCAACAGTGATACTCTACACTACTGTACGTGTGGAATGTGTTCTTACTTCGTGCCCCTACCCCACCACCATAAAATACCTCCAAAATAATGAAGGGGAAAAAAACAGCCGTAAAGCAGAAAAACGAAAAGTATTCAAACATACACCAAGGTACACTTCCGACTTGAAATCGGTTACAGAACCGGGTCAACATACATATACGTGTATAAAGATCAACTTATTTCTTGCTATCTAAATCGAATTGTGAGTAGTTGAAGGATATATGTATTAGATTTGTATTTGACTCTTAATAACATAAGTAGTTAGATTAATCTGTCCTAGGAGAATAGGTTACTATTGGATATATGGGTCAGTCAATCAATAACGTCAAAAAGTGTGTAGCTCATTTTGTACTATGATTAGTAACGACAGATTACCATTGTGCTGTACATTTATCTATCAAACACAACTGAAACTTCCAGTGGCATGGCTTGGCTAAAACATTACTTCCTCGTGCCTAATACGAATTATTTCATCAATACGATACCTGTATATGGCTATATATATAAGTGTGTCAATGAACCACCGTTTAACGCCAGATCATGTACAGTGGCAACATGTGCAGTGTCACCCTGGAAACAACCTCGCTCTGATATTACTTTTGTTGATCCCTCGCTGCTGACCTTCTGGGTCTGTCAGATGTGGCCTGTGGAGGTGTCGTAGAAGGATTAGATTGGTTTGATCTCATCAAGGCTTCTTAAAATTTGGCATTTTAAAGGGTTTTATTTGGCGTTTCCAATGATTAATTTCTCTGATTTATTTACAAATACAGAAATGGAGTTATCAACGGAAGACTTACTATAAAAAGACTTAGAATACTGCAGTAACAGATTATTTAACTTCTACTTCCGGCACCTAAGCTGTTGGAGTTGTTTGTCAACAAACATCTTTGTTTAATGTGTGAAATTAGGTTATAGCCACAGCATAGCTACTATAGTTTGAAGGATGAGTGCTATTTCAACAAATGCATGATGATTCCTTTCAAGTCAGGCCCACCCAGTAAAAAAAAAAGATGACAAATTCGGAGATATATTGGAGATATATAAGTTTTGTTTAGAAACATCAGGGGGTGCACAGGGAGGTCACCAGAGCACGACTGCATGATCACATGTGACCAGCGCAGCAGCCACATGGGACTAGTCATTCGCCAACCCATGCCCACGCAGTCAACATGCTTACCACCTCCCTCCCTTCCAACCTCAGTAGAATGCTTTGTTAAAACTTTCTCCACGCCCACAGGGGTGATACACGGACTTGTGCTTTAGCGCCTTTCAACCAGCTAGAACACAGACTGTTATAATTGCTTAGATATATTATGCAAGTGATATGGTACTGATAGCACTAGACCATGCCTACCGATTTATGTTATGTGTAAACTCAACATGCACTGCATGCGCCTTACTTATTAACAATAAACTAGTATTCTCTCCACCTCACAATTCACTTATCTAATGCAATTTATAATCAAACGTTCTTTTTATAAGTAAATGCTTTGTATAAGCTTGCATCATGTCGAACTATTGTATGTGCAGACAAAAGAAGGGCTCATGAATCCAACTGTAGCGCATCAAGTCTGTTATCCACCAGCCCCCTAAACCGTCCGCTATTTGTTTGTGGGACTATGCCATGGAGAATGATCTAGAAAGTACAGGAGGACCGTGGAGAAATACAAGAGGGGAGGACCGGACCGTGGACGGAACCTCCTGGATGTGGCTGGCCGTTCTGGGTGCCTTCCCGTTCTGGGTGCCTTCCCGTTCTCTATGGGGAGACTTTTACTTCCTGTCTGCGTTCCCCTCCCGGTCCTGCCCACACCTCTGTACTCCATACTCAAGAAGTGCCTGGCGCAGCACCCCACGTTGGCCATCCCGCACCTCCTCCTCCTCCTCCTCTCCCGGCCGGTGTACACACACCTCCCGTCCGGTGTTGGCGAGCGGCCAGCTGTACGGCTCCCCACTGCAGGAGCCCGTACACACACAGCTCTCATATCACACGTTACTGGGCTCGCGGCAGGTAGAACCCCGCCCGACGTCTGGGCATCAAAACACACCATGCACCCTGCACTGACACGGGCCACCGTCCCCACCTCCAGTCCCCCGCTGTTCCTCCAGGGCGGGGAAGCGACGAGGGATCGGTGTAACCCTGCAGGTTGCGGCCTGCATGGGATTTAAGGTCATGGACCACACCTGTTGCGCTTACTTGTTGTTATTGGGGTGGAGTCGTATTTGTGAGTTAAGGGGGCGGGGTTTTGGTAGTCTCCAGTGTCACATGTGGTTCATACGCTGTGTCAGATTATACCCCGACATTAAGTTTGAGAAGGGTGGTAACCTTGTCCATGTGAGGGGTGATTGATCCCTATCCCTTCTCGACAGACCTATACCAACATCAAACCCAGCAATACATACACCTATTAATGTTAGTTGGCGTCGGTTTTAACAGTATCAGAATGTGAAAGGGGGAGGGGAACTATCGACGTCGCTGTCATTCTGTCAACCAGCGGGACACGGGCCGGGGCTTTTGTCGACAACGGCCGACCCCCCTGGTATACACCCAACAGGAATCAAGTGTTCCCACAGCAGGAAACTTGTCCGACTTGGCACTATTCCCTTAACTCACGTTACATGTATCAAATTATTAGTCATCATGTTCCAGGTCTAATTTTCCATGTTGCTATGGTGTCTGTGATATTTGGTCTCCATTTGAACAAAGAAAGAAGGGTTTGAGTAAAGATCATAAATAATAAGGCACACTTCTAAAGCCTTTAAGTCTGATACATACTGGGGACTTGGAACACGGTGGTCAGATGAATTATTAAACTTTGGACCGATTTGAAATTTTTTGAAAGGCTGTAGATATGATTGGCATTTTTATGATTCCTAGATTTATGTTGGGTTCAGTGGTACCGAGGTTATGTTAAACATGGATTTGACTTACAGGTCCCGAACTTCTTTTCGCTTTTTGAATCAACGCAGCAAACCGGTAAGCTGCAAATTATCACCAATCATCTTTGGGTCATAATACCTAGTAGCTTATATCACTAACAACAGGTGAAAAGACCGCAATGTGGACTTTGATAATAGATTAACACGAAACTACTTGAAATGTTGTTGCCACCTCGTTTCATAGATATATGCGCAAAAGAGCAAATTTTCATCTCATGTTTTGGTGTCTATTTGTAAGTCAGTAGGAGTCCTTGTTTATGTCTAGCTAGGTCGTCTTGTTTATGTAGGTCTACAGGAAACGGAACAGGATACAGGTGTCACTGACTCCGGCAGGTTAGAACCGGTTACTTCTCAGATCTACTCTTCAGATGCATTCTATTAAATCATCAGAATCCAACCACGCATCAGATTTAAAAAAGAATCAATATGAGTACTATTCCTCGTAAAGACCAGCTCATGAAGGGGACGTGTAGACTGGTCATATTCATGACCTTCTGTTTCTTCAGGTATACCTTTTTAATGCACAGGTGGCATATGTGCTGCCTCCCAAGTCCTCCCCAGAAACGCCACCACTACTCTCACAGAAAACAAGCCGCTCTCCAAACAGAACTTGCCAGATCTTAACTTGGCAATATAATGGTAAAGATGTGCTTAGTGTTCGAGCATGCCACCTCGTTTGCTCCAGGGACGGTGAAATACTATACTCCTGGGTAGTAAGTAGGGTATACATGCTTGGAGTTTCTTCGGAGTGATCGCAGGTCTACGTGTAGTCACCTGGGGGTCATACTGAGCTGGAGGTGAGCAGAAGGTGAGTTAAGCTGAGAAAACCTCCAGTCTGGTCCTCTCCGGGGCTGGGGGTGGAGGTATTATGGAGACAATATGTCTGCACTCAGATTAACGAGACTCAGTCGTCCGACACGAAATCGATGGGAGAAACGTGTGACCTCGCATAAGCCCACCTCCTCTACTCAACTCATTCTTTCTACCCCCCATCCTCCCTCATACAAAAACTCTGCAAAAAGAGAATAAATAAACTGGCAGTCTGTGTACAGTTACTGATAAAGATTTTAGCACTATTCATCGCTGACAGCTAAGCAGTGATATCGCCAGTGGGATTTAGTTGTAAATCACAGGCGTCAGCCTCTCAGCATGAAGGTGTGGCGTCTACCACTGCTACTGGCAGGTGACCGGTATGCACTACAAGTTTGATAAGAAACTGCCTATTGCAACCAATGTGTGTTTCAATAGAACTATGTTAAAATTGCGTACACTGAAGCTTAAAAATATCACGGTCATCAAAGTCCGTGGAAATATATATTTGAATTAAATGATTAAAAAAACAGCATACAAACTTAAAATGGCAACCGCATTGCCCAACACATAGAAAGTTATTGATTCCTGCTCAAGATTAGAGCTTTTAATAGAGATCCATTTCCCACTTCCAATGTTACGTTTTACCTTGGCAATAGCCTAGCGGTCCGCAAAACTAGAGAATATAATAGTGTAGCAGGTTGCTGAGGGGATGGAGTTGCTTTGCATTGGCGTGAGGCTGGTTAAAACAGCTTAGTCTAGTGGGGGAGGGGGAAGGGCAGAAGGCAGGCAGGCAAATGGGTTTTATGCCGCAGGCACATTCTCAATGGTTTGATCCCTACTGCATACAGATTCCTCTTTCTCCCTGATGTGACTAGGAAATGGGAGATTCGATAACCACCGAACATTTCGGCTCCCACTGTTCCCCTATCAGCCCGCTCTGTCCAGACGAAACCCGTGACCTACCTCTACACGTCGACATCAGATAACTTTGTGTTTTAAGGACCACTAGAGTGATTTCTGAATCAAAGAACTGTCTCATTTCGCGCCCACTTAAAACAATGCCCTCCTTGTTGGTTTGACATGGTGATAACAGGAGGACATACGATATACAAACAAACTTAGAGGAGTGAGAAAACAGGCTGATAATACAGAGATAACGTGGCTAGGCCCATGATATAACTACATGTACTGCACTTTGTAAAGAAGTGATTCCATTGACCAAATGAGGCGATTATAAATGTGTTCACTATTCCAAACACCTTCACCTTTATGCAGCGGACATGCTGCAGTGGAGGAAGTGGAAGTGAACGGTCTGACTGAAATGGAGTGGTATCGACAATTGCTGATTGATAACGGACTACGATGGCCCCTTTCCATCATCGATTGGAACATGTTGTTATGGCAACGTTTGGGCAGTATCCCCTCCCCCTACCAATGTAAATGTTGCCTGTAATCCAGCATCCATGATCTCAAATTCATCAGCCAGATAACTAACGTCAAGAAATATTGACACTCTTTATCGCACCAAAAGTAAACAGAAAAGTGTTGGTAAATATACTATTGCAGGGATGCAAGTTTGCCGACAATTGACGGAAATCAGAAAATTTCTGCATCTCGAAATATGATCATTAACAAAGTATGAAAATCATAAAATAAAACTAAGTTCCAAGAAATTCTGGCAGCAGGCTCTCACCAACAGCGTATAAACCTCCAGTCAGTACTTTGGCGGCAGTTAAACGCGCCAAGGGCCGTTGACACTGCCGTCAGAGTTCCGTCAAGTGCCGAAATTTTGTTTGACGGCACGGGGGGGGGGGGGGGGGGGGGGTCGCCCCCCCCCCCCCCGAATACGCCCCAGTTTTTTTTGTGTTTTTGTTTCCGACTTTTTCATCAGTCCCAACTTTCATCCCTGCTATTGGTAAACATACACCGAATATGTTATCCGGATATGGTGTAGCATAAATCAAGATAGTTGCATATTATGAATAAGTAAAACTTAGCACGTCGTTACGAAGAGTAACCCATATTATTGCTACAATTTTTTTCATCTTTTTAATCTTTTCCAGTTTGAAAAGAAGGGTGTTCACAGAGATCCATACTAGCGCCAGAGAACATACACCGAATCTTAGTTCAATGCAGTAACATCTCCGGGGTTCAAAGGGTTATACATACCCCGACTCATGCTTTCAAAAACTGCTGTTCCTAACGGTCTCGTGTCCTAATATCACTCTATGTGATATCAAAATTCGGCTTTATTTTCATTCAATTTTTACTAGCATACGTAGCTACTCGGGTATCGCGCCGTGTCACAAATGAAATATTTGTTTGCTCATTATCTCAGAGTAGACCTGTTCCTGTCCCATGTGAACCATATAGCCTAGGGATGAAGAACGTGTATTCTGTATTAATCCAGACTTAAACAGCACTATTTATAAACCATAACCACAGAAACCATTTCATAAGCCCCTCTTTGGATATTTTAAAGGATTTATACTCTGGAACTTTTCAAATTTGTTTTATAATGCAGCGATTGTTATCTACAACCAGCATCGCCCGCAGGGCCACAAATTGAGAGATACATCTAAAGATGAATTGATAATGATGCCATAATGATAAGTAGAGCGTATGTTTAAACACAACAAAAGCGTAAACTATCTACCCATCTTCAGTTATTCCTAGGCTAGCCCATCGTTATGCCTTAAGCCATTCCCATTCGGAAAAGGGATTCAGATTTGATGCTGCTTGTTCTCATTAATCGTCGAAAAATCACGTTTTATCTAAGTTACTTAAAGTGAGATCACAAGTTATACAAGATCTAGTATGTTTTGACAGCGATTACTTTGTTAAGGTAGGACTCCACTTCGGCAGATTGTGGGGCGATCATTTGGTCGAGGGTTAATCGGTGCTTAATCTCCCATTCCTGTTAGTGGAGTTATGGCCATGACGATTGGCGCATAATCCGCATATAATCTGCTGGTAATGGCAGTATAATTTCCTCTGGATCTTGAGTAATTCTCTTACCAGTTGCGGTACATTGGTTAGATCCAGAGGCGACTCCATGGGTTTTGACCCTCGCGGTGACATAAGAAAAATCAGATATGGTAAGTAGGTTTGATGCGAGTATGGCTCTGCCATTGACAATGAGATGCATTTTTACGGAAATGGAGATTGATGAAGCCATGAATACTTGTTATAATATTAGACTTGGGAAGTGAGTGGGGCCACCCCAGTGGATGAGATTTGCCTAATTGAGGAACACTCTAATAAGCTTGTGGGACCATGAGGTTCAAAGGCGCCTCGACATGGTCAGCTAGCAGGGTGGGTTGTGGCGAAGGGCGTCGCGGTGCCCAGTGGCGTCACTCTCCCCTCAGATCTTTCGTGGCGCTAGCGCTGGCTTAATCTCTGCCCCAACCCAGTGACGTCATACGCTGGTTCTCAGGGTATCCAGTAAGTACAGGGGGAACCAGCCAAGATTTCAGATTCAAAACAAGGCAGCTGTCAAAAGTTATACAAGTCAAACAACCCACATATCATGAGTATGGAAATATGGGGATTGTTAAAGAAACTTCACAGACAGTCCACCTGTTTCTTTTTCAGACTTAAACTATTTTATAATGGGAATTCACAGTTGATTAGACTGCTCCTTCAGGGGAGCACATGGCATTGTTGAGAAAACAAAGCCCTGTAACACATGAGGTGCTTTCCACTGTAGAAAGTAATCCCAGAGGCTGTGTCTGGTTTGACATAAATAATGATAGAAATGAGAGTATTTTATTTACCATATAAATATGTGCATCTCTATTTACATGTAGAACACAAAATACCCTGCAAATCTCTCATAATTTAGGATAATGGAAAAACTGGCGTATGGGCCAGATTTGAGCCCAAACAGGCAGGTTGGGGCAGAGATACAAAGCGACCACAGGAAGTAGAGCGCAGGATATCTGCTGGGAGAGTGCAGTGGCGTGCATTCGCCAGGCAAATTGTGCGAATTGGCTCCAGGTCTTATTCCCCTTTTCGCAAGCAGGCACACTGCCAAAACCGCCCCTTCATCTTAGCTGATAACGTCTTGTATATTAAACCTACATTCTCCACAAAGCTAGCCTCAATAATTCCCATGCATCGAACCAGCAACTAAGGATACTTTCCATACCCGCTGATTGGACCAAGGATCTCCATGATTATATATAGGCCCAGGATTGGGCGATCAACTGAGTGGATGACCATTATATTTTGTGTACGCCTTTCTCATACATTTTTGCCTGTTCGTGCGAAGGGTGGTGGTGGAGGCGGGGGTTCTCTGTGCTGCCAACACAGTGGCAGAACCTGCCCTATTATGGTCAACCGATCCTCGAGTATGCTACCACACTCCCGGTGAGCTCCATGCCCAAAAATGGCAGGCGGTGAATGTTGATTACGTGAATAGACTATTTGTGGCGTCTGACGAACCTGTACAAGTTCCATATCGACTGAAATGATTATAACGAAAGGAGTGGCCAGCCAACACTCAGACCTCTGTAATAATTCCCATGTGTTTATCATCGGACAGATAATCTCCTCTGGGCCCCATGTACTTTCATGTGCACCGACTGCAAATGCAGGCCGGGGTTATTTAGCGATAACTCTCAGTGATCCATGACGATCGGCACAAAGCGGCCCAGAATGCCGTAGATAATGGTCCTCTACGAGCGCCTCGAGTCACCATACGCCCCTAAGGCAGTGTGGATAGGTGATCGGGGTCTGCCTTTATTTTATAGAGAGCGATATAGGTATGTCTCTAAGGAGGTATGAAGGGATTATTATGAGGGACGATTAACTGGCACTACATCACTACGTAGGGATTATAAGGGACCAATAACTGGCATTACATCTCTTTTATCGTAATTTTTTCAATTCCTCTAGAATCCACTTTTTTGTGGAAACCATATTAGTAGACTATGTTACCCGGAGAGGAGAATTTTACCATATCCCAAATACCATGGAGTTGACTGTCGTTTATTCTCTTGATCTAGTGTGTCTGTTATACATGGAGTTTTTTTTATATAAACAGGAATATTTCCAGTTCTTCCATTAAACCCTAAGTACATCTAGCGACCCTTTCCCTTGAGATTCTCTCGGGAGGGAAAATATCGCAAGCGCCTGGCCCTCCTCACAGCAAGTCGGAATTTCTATGCACGCGAATTCTGTCCCCGGTTAGGGGTTACCATGCTAGGTTCCAACTAATGTTGGTGTATTGAGTGTGGTCGTTGGTGTAGTTGGAAGTTGGTGTTGGTGTAGGTGGATGGGTTTGGGTTGATTAGTGTAGGTGTATTAGGTGTAGGTGTTGGATGGTGTGTGGGGGAGGGGGGGGGGGGGTAGTGTTGCTTGGTTTTGATGGGTGTGGACGGATTGGTGTGAGTGTGGATGTTGGTGTTGATGGGTGTTGGTTTTGGTCAGTCTGGTGTAGACGGGTGCATGCTCTCAATCCTGTGTGTACGTAATTGAACTGTAATTCCTGAACTTGCTCACAACCCACTAGCCCTAAAACGATCAGCGTCAGATCGCCAGTCATATTTACAAACAAACTGTAGTATAGTGGACCGGACCACCCCCATGTGTGTCTACACAATCCGTTATCAATATGGCCCAAGGACATTGGTGAAGACAGTGAAAGGTGTGGGGGCCGCCTTCTGACCATATTGGGTAGCAGATTAGAAATCCTAAAACAAACTCGATTGACTTGGCGAGGCCGGAGAGCCGCCCTTGATCCATACGCTAACCTTTCAGTCCTTAAACTACGTCATGATTATGTGTCTCCTTATAAGGTCATCACCAGAGGGTATTGATAGGAAGCTTACTGTGAATTCATGAACATGTTAAGTAATGTTTAGACATGGATCTATATATAGACACATGTATATGATTGGGGTTGACGAGGGGACATTTTCAAGAATAGTTGAAGGGTTCCATGTACACTTAACAGGTCCTGCATGAATATAGCCTATTTGAACTGCGTGTTTCATATTTGATGTCCCTGACCCTTTAGCCAGCTCTCCCACCCTGTCCCTAACAATGTTTGGCCAAGACCGCCCCCTGACCCCCTCAAGGAGGGTATCTATATTTAGATGAAATCCTCTACTTAGCGCTTGTATGTTCCATATTTGCCCCTTATATAGCTGGAAATCCAACTGCTGTCCCAATATGAACTGAGAATCTTTATGAAAAGTAAACTGAATATTGCACTAGAGTACTGATTAGATATTCGTGCAAAATAATATTTTTGTCTTTGAAATGACAAATGATTATCAAAATAATCAAAATAGCAATAGTCTTGTCTTTTTTTCTCTGGGATCAGAACCATAACGCCCCGTTTAAAGGGGACACCTCCAAATAGATCTATGTATCATGTTTGTTAATTGGGTGGAAATTACGTCTGGGCACAGTACATTATTTTATTGACTGGATTCTTACTCTGTGGTATGCGATCCTACTATGTCTGAAGCAGTGCTGTGTCAAATATAAGGGTGTTAACGCTGGCTGTTTCATCTCCTCCAGTACCTGAATGGCGGGTCCCTGGAGCAGTTGCTGGCGTCGGAGGTGTCGTTACCATGGCCCGTGCGGATCAGCCTAGCAACCGATATGTCCCGAGGGATCCAGTATCTACACAGTAAGGGAATCTTCCACCGCGACCTCACCTCTAAGGTACGTATCAATAACCTCCAGCTTATCGCGAATACACTTTCGATCTGTCCTTAGTAAGTAGACAATATGTAGCCTACAGTAAACTGAAAAGGTAAGTTTCATTGACAGTACTCTTTCGCGAAAGTATGGCATCCATAGGTAAGAGTATGACTTCAGATGAGGGGTGAATTAATATTGAACAGGAAAACAGGTGGCGCAAGAAAATCCCTTCACAGTAACTGTTCATTAAGTCACTTTCTGCCATGTGAAATCAGCTAAATAGCACCTGCACCTGAACTCATTTCCCCCTTGCAAGTGCCTCACATTTATAAACGGCCACCAGTTAAAGGCATCCCTCCGTCTCATTCAGCCCTCCTCTCTCGGCAGTATACATGGTGATTATTGCTCATTCCCATTATACAGCTCATATAAGTTGGCCCCAGACCAACATACAAAGGAAACGCTGTTATTATAATGATTCATGTGAAGTCTTTATTTCCTATTGTGACCTTTAGTTTAGTTAATATGAAAATTCCACAGGAAATATATTGAGGAATCCCATAACAATGTGCTTACAGATTTATGTCTCGGAGAACTTGACCGAGATGCACATGATTATGTACTTTTTTCTCTGCCTCATACATTTACGTTAGGTTAATAATCCAACTACCATTGATATTGTACAGACACAATCGCAATGTTATGCTAAACAACAATAAAATCATTCGAGAGTGATATACGGAATTCGTAAGTTTGTGAGAAATACGTTGTGTATTTTCCCTGATGATGATTGGTGTTATCTTTACCTTTATCCAATCCAAAATTGCCAGAGTATAGGTCATATAAACAGGACATGTTCATGTGATCAGAATGGGCCGGATATATTCAAGGATACAGTTTCTTATTTTTGTTTTTCTTTCATGATAGAGATAATAAATGCAGTATGCTTTTGACGCAATTCAACAATAGCTGCCAATCTGCAAAAAATATTGACATAGTAGCCTTCTGTGTGATAAAAAACAGTATTATTTAAGAATGTTCAATCCTAATAGGACAGAACATTCCCGGTAAGAAAGGCATCGGGACGTATGTTCTGCGAAACATTTTACTTTGCACAGTGATGATAAGATAATAATTAAACTTCATTGTCATCTTAATTAGTAGTTTAACTTTTTTTGCCAATTAAGTACTATACCACCCAAAGCTTTCGGCAAGTCATTAACCTGATTATCATGTTATCTACTTGAAGCATTAACAATGATTAAAGTTGCAGAAAGGGATTAAGGATCTACACTATGATCTCTGTAGGAGTAAATATTTTTCTTGCTATTTGATGATTCAACCTCTTCTATACTATCTGTCATATGGCCTTTCCTTTTTTGTTAGACTCAATAATCCATTAATCTGAAGGGCCTGTATTTGTGTCCAGTATTATTTAAAAACATGGTTATGACGCCAATACACCAATACTTATTCGAGGTGTCGACTCCGAGAATAAGTATTGCCGTATTGGTGTCATCAACATGTTTCTTTATTATATAATATACCTTAGATTGGTTATAATTCGCCGAAACTGACTGCAAATCGACTCTGTTGACACTATCACTCCCAACCAGTGCGGCAAGTACATCCCAGATTAACCCGGAAGTCAAATACACTCTCCTAGCAGAGGTTAGGTTTGCTCAGGCTTGCTGCTATGTACAGAGACTACGATTCAGAGAGTGATGCTCATTTGCATATGACATCATCATCTTCTTCGTACTCTGATTGGCCGAGAGGCCGGAAGCACGATATTGCCGTAAAAATGGCGGGCCCTTCACTTCGAGTGTTTCAATGCATCTGACACGGGCAATGGAACAAGTTATCGTGGGTATTGACCAAATATCGATGCAACTAACATGTAGGATGCACACAATACCATGTAAGTAGCTGGAAAATGCGAGATCGAACGATAACAAGACTCGCCGGGAAGTTACGTGCAGTGGCTGATGACGTCATTGTCGGGGATTCCCAGAGCGGAGGGAAGCCCCGATAATGACGTCATGCCTTTTTGTTGACATCTGTGAGTTGCCCGCTCGGCGAGTGTCTGTGTTGATATCAATTGAATACACACATTTAAGCTACTTACACAGTATTGTGTGCATGTTACACATTATTTGCCTCAATATTTGGTCGATAAATCGTTCCGTAGTTTCTGTACGATGCCTCAAAACACCCAAAGTGAGGGCGTCCCCCATTCGTCGAGTCAACCTGGAAGTAGGTGGCGCTGTGAACCCCCTTCGCGGCCATCTTGGCAAGGCGCCTACGCAGTGTTAAGTCTATGGCGAATTCAAACGTTCATTTCTGATAGTTATTAATATATGTGGATGTATTCGGTAACTCTGAGGCCTTTCCCTCGACAAAACCATTGCACCCTCGCAGTTTCAAATCAAATGATCAAGTGATAGCCTCAGGTTAGACCTTATACTCGATGTCAACAAATCGTCGAAACAACCGATTTACTTCGAGTTGGCACTTTCAAATCATCTCAGGATATTGTATTTAATCCTATTTCAATGATCACATGTGCAGATTGCACATACACATGTCGGTAACAATATATTTTCACCATTTTACACTCTGACAGCGCTTTGTATTCACCAGCAAGATGGCGGAAATCTCCGTTGTTAGGGGAATTCGGAGGGGATTTCAAACCGGAAGTTGCCAGATGACTCGGAGAATTTGTAATTCTTCCGCCCAGATTTGTGTTGTCGGCCTCTCGGCCAATCAGAATGCGTTATTTGTTCAAAGCACGCCGTACTCTGGTCAAAGCATGCCGTGCTATGGTTCAAAACATGTTGTACTATGGTTCAAAGCACGCAATCTGTCTGTAGGTACACGGCGTATCGCGCAATATGAACGTTACAATGAAGCCCCCAGCACTAGTCAGTATGGTGTGTGAGTTTGTGCATAGGTATATAATAATATCCTTGTCGTGTTGATAAATGATAGTGAGAGGATACGATACTCACTACTGAGCAGGAATGCAGATAGGTAAAAGCGATGATTTTACTCCACAGAATGTACTCATAATGAAGATTACCGATAATGAGTTCGTAGCAGTCATCGGGGACTTCGGATTGGCAGCCAAGATTCCAGACCCCCTGTAAGTAGTACCTTTCATAAAACATAAATCATAAAACCAACAGACCATGCATCTGACATTGATTGTTGTCCAATGTTTAATGTCGACCCTTGTTGTTACATCAGTCAATTTGTATTGTCTATGATAATTGTAATCCTGTTTTGCCTACGTTTCGGCCTGGGGATATGACCTTCTTTAGGGCTGGATCAGTTTCATAAAACAATATCACGTTTTCTACTGAAAGTATGCACTATAGATGAAGCCATGTACAGTTGGTTAGAGGGCGTGCCGTGTATAAACCAAGGGCGTGGCACAGAGTGTGTTTTTTTTGTACGCCATCGTTATTTCTGGAACTTTTTTTAAAACAAGTTGTATCATATATACACAAAGGTTCATGAATAAGTAGTCGATATTTGTATCCACTACAAGATGGCTTTGTATTACCAAGCTTATATAAGGCTGTACCTCATCTTCGGATTGGTGCAGGTGCACTAGTGCAACTTACCAATGTAGGGTAAAGCACGGGTCCTTGTTTATTCAGAATGTGGTAAACTGAGCTTCCATATCTAATTGTTAAAACATCGTCACAACAGTTGCAGTTTACAGCACATCGACCAGGTTTCATTAGAAGAGGCCCCGTCTCACAATACTCGCTTTGTACTGCATGAATTTTGCGTACTGCATATGGATGTTTTACTCAGCAGAATATATTTTTGATGGTATCCAAAGAAGCAAGGTGGAATCTAGATATGACCCATACAAACTACAAATGGAAGACCATCCTTAAGGTGAATTTGTTGAATAAAATAGATTGTATATATATATAATCGATGTGTTCCTGTAAAATGCATTGAAGTGCAATACTCCACAGGGCCTCTGCCTAAGATAGGTCTGCAGCCACCTTCTCTTTCTTAAAAAGACTGGAATCGGCCGGAACCTTATAAACTTGCCATAGGGCTCCATAGTGCAAGTTGAATCGACCCGAGGGTCAGGGCATTAGGTGTTGGGTTGGAGTGTTCTACACGCTATTATTTTAGAGATCACTGATTTGTGACTTGGCTGACACAGGTCCTAACTCTAACAGGTGCTACCTGGACACGGGGAAATGTTCTTTCCCAACTCTTGCCGTAACCCTGGAGTATCACTGGTTATGACATCATGGGCACCATACCTATATTATTCACTCAGTAACAATATCAACAAGGAGAGGCTTGATAATCTTATAGGGGTGAGAAAAAGACAGATTTATCAAGGTTTGGCGTAAAATAGGCTCACCAGGCATAATTTTTCTGTTCTAAGAGATTAGGTTAGGTTGCAATACTGTATGCGCATCTGGAGAGAGAGTGAATATTCAATAAGTATTGCTTAAAGGTGACTGGGGAAACCCCAGTTCTTTAAGAGATTGCCCATGTAAATCCAGCTTTATTGGACATTATAAGAAATATATATTTTAGATCTCTGTTTGCTTATGATAAGGAAGATGTGAATATTTTAAGGATTTTCCGGATTTTTTCGATACTCCACCGACTCCTCTGTATAATATGATGAATATTTTGGCAGAGGATTCTCAGAAATTGAGTGGATCAAGCACCAAACCCATTATCTGCTTCAAAAGTTACCTAATACAGAAGATTACATGTAATAGAAATTGATATATAAAATGAAGAACATCCAGTGCTATTCATCTTAATGTAGTCTCCAGAACGTCTACAGTATGGCAACTATCCCGGAAGGAAACCGCCTGCGACCATTATGAAAAGCCAATCTCCTCTCTGTGCAGCAGGCACCGATCCCAATACCTGTCCTATTGGAGTCGCTAATGAAGGTGGGTGGTGGTAGTCTGATGTTAATGAAGCCACACCCTGCAGTATCGACCAACACGTGACAGGTAACCTAACGTTCCGGTCAGAGGCATCAACAGGTGGGCGAAGTGGGGCGAGAAACTCACCGGAAATTACTGCTACATGTGTTGATTAGTTGTGTGCGTTGAATTGCTACTGTATTGTTCATCAAGAGGCTAACATTTTAATGGGTGTATATTGTGTGGGTAATTACAGTAGTAAAAGAATCTAACTGGTCGTTTTTATTAAATTCTTTAAATTCCAAATCAATTCTATTGGAGGATAGATTTTTCACTGAATATGCATGTAATATTAAACCAAAGGTTTATGCTGTACTACAACGGCCTTCAGACATCATCGAAATAGGTGTTTTGCACATGAAATGTAGATTCTAAAGTGTCTAGTCATTGAGTGATTACTTATCTCTTATTTCAAATATCGTCATTGATTGGAACAATGATATGGGACTCTGCGGATTGATCCACATAGCTCTGACATAACACGTTATACTCAGTAGCCTACATGTCGTCTGCCATGAGGTATTGCGCTCTGAAGATAAGGCCACTTATCGTGAACTGTTAGCAAACACATCATCAGTTACTGGCACCAAACACTGTATATATATATACATGTATACGCTACATCCCACGAACGATAGCGTTCATGCCTGACATACTCACCGGTCACTTGTCGCTGTCAGTCATCCACGAGTGGCCACTTGTGGGATTGCACTCCACCCTCTGTCCTACGTGACATGTCTGCCACGCCCGACTGACCACACCTTGATGGGAGTGGGGGTCATCTTGTCCATACCCCGCCCCTCCATGCCAGCACCTAAGAGCCTTAGGATTAATCCGGGCGGTCCAGGTGACAGCACTGAGGAGGATTACAGCGATAGGTGGTCGTAATATGACAACTCGGGATTATGATATGGTATCTGCCCACTATTGCTCATACATTTACATATGGGGATCTTTGCCTCCATATGCATTTATTTGATGGTTAATTTATGTTCATCTACTGATTTATTAATTCACGTAAAGGTGTATATGTGTAAATAATTTCCATCATTTCGATAATTGAATGAATTTAATGGAAAAGATCACAATGTTGTGTCCGTACACAATTTTACTGTGGACGAAAGGCTAAGTTGCATCGGTCACTGCGACAAGTTTTAAGCCAAAATTCCAGTTATTACGATGGGTAAAGTGTCAGTTATTTATATCGTAATTTTCTACGACAAATGATCACCCAGCTTTTAATCAGAAGGATATTGCAAGTTATGAACAAATTTATTCTGACCTTCGTTTCCACGAAGATTCTTTGCCATGGGAATTTTCTTTGAGTGCCAGTTTAAGTCGTATCCGTATAATCCTCCCTTTTGAAATAAATTGTCCACAGAGAATCCAGGTCTCATGATGGTTCATTACATGTACATTTCGCGAAGAATAGCTCTTCTCGTCAACATCACACACTACCATTATATTCAGGGTTGCCATATATACAAAATGTAACTTGATTTTCTAATTGTGCATTGGTTTCTGGTAGGCTCCTGACTTAAACATTAAGGTGATAAAGTAGTTGTTTTTATTCCCCTGTTTTATCGCCTATAGTTAATGAGGACAAGAAAGGGATAGTATTATTACCATGACCGGGAAGGCAGTTCAAGTCACAGCTACCGTGGGGACTTGTTCAGTACTTGTATGAATTGATCAATTCCTAGTTTATCATAGAGGGTTACGTCTCCTATCTAAGACCACATGATCTCCGTACTAAGTTGCTCTTCTGCCTTATGCCAGTCGATGTTAGGGATTAAGCGCTATCCTAACACGCCTCACTGTAGTGACGATCGTAGATCAGTTGAGATAGCTGGCACTTACCTAGCACGTGGAAAATGGAATTGATATGCCTAGGAGAGTGTTGGGAGGAAGTTGAGAAAAAGGTTATATTAGTATTAGTTGCATTTTCCTCTCTTTCCGATGGTAAAACGCCTCATTTGGCTGCGATCTATAGATTTCAATCTTACCAGGTGTGTTGGAAGCGTTTTTTGTAGTTGTTCTCCTCGTTTTGTGAGTATATATATACGCCGTTTGAAAAAAAAGGTCAATGGTTATAGTCAGAAGATCAAACCTTGATGAATTATCCAACAAATTTATAAAACAGAAAAACCTTTCTGATCACCCAGGTTTGTTCTCATATGCAGATTGGTGTTGGTCATTCATTAGCTAGCGCTTGCTTTTTGAACATAGATCAAAGTTAGCTGAAATACAACCTCGAAAGCCTTCATGAATCTGTGTAGCATATGGCCAGCAGGTGGGCCTTCTTTGTTCATGCTGCATTGCTACTCCTTGTGGCTGAAATATGGTTGAAACGCGCTAAGGCTCAATTCAAATCAAAAAGTGAACTGAATATATACATCTAAAGGCCTAAGGGAAGGCCACCTGCACCCATTTTCTGGGAAGTCCTGTGACTCGTGTTCTGTTGAGTGGAGCACTTGGTTATAATACACAATTGAAAACTGTATTACTATTGGAGAGAAAAGTGAAAGTACAACATGTATGTTCAGTGTGGTCATAAGTTAGGGATATAGCGGCTGATATATCTCCATTCAAGCCTTAAAGACTAGTACCTAATCCGTGTTCTGGGACATGGAACTTTTGCCTATAAGTGACAAGTCAGAGATGATTTTGACGTAGCTGCAAACGCTTGGATTTATTACACGCGAAAGGCAGCATACACTTTGGTCTACGCAATCTTCCAGCTATAGCAAAAACGATACTGATTTTTAGGAAAACCGCCGCGGAGCAGTAGCGTGCAATGATCACTGGAAACACTTTAGACCTGGGACTGGGAATGATTAGGACGATGATAATTGTAAAATGAGTTAGGGGAAAAACATTCACATCAGAAACGTTCGCCAGTCCGGCTGTAGTATTCAATAATTGATCTCACGATAACAACTGTAATATTCTAACAGACTAGATAAGGGAGACAACTCCATAATAGAATTAGAAAATACTTTTTCCATCCTGAATTTCCCATGATGCCCTCCTAGCTTACCTAGCAACGAGGTCACCAATGTGACAGGTACCTCACAGTGACATAATAAAGTCAATAATTGACGAAGGCCACATTAAAGGCCGAAACGTAGGCAAGAACGGACTACCTAACAAAAAATGAAACAATTGGTTGATATACAAACGGTTTATTACCAATAAATGTCTGAACCCAAACTCGGGTTGACATGTGGTTTGCGGTCAAACCCCCTTCATTTCTACAATAGAGTCTTCTTGCTTTGACCCTCAGGGATCGCAGCAAGCGGCTGCCCATCGTGGGGTCTCCGTACTGGATGGCTCCGGAGTGTTTGACGGGGCAGTGGTACGACCAGCGGACGGACGTCTTCTCCTACGGTATTGTGCTGTGTGAGATGATCGCTCGTATCGAGGCCGACCCCGACATACTGCCCCGCACAGAGGTAAGCTAACAGTCATTCAGATCAATAGGAAGGTGTGGTACCTCGTTATTAATTGCAGCTGAATGAGAACTCGTTCGGGATTATGTTAGCGGGAATGGAAGACAATGCTCTCGCTAGTTGAACAGGAATAATCTTTACTCGATGTTATTGTCCCCTCGACAAGATCGCCTTCCCTCTCTTTAGATGTGTTTTTTTTCTGATAATCTTCTATGATGAATCTTGTTCTTATCTCACTAATTTCATTTCTCGTTATACGGCTGAACATCTGAGAACTGGTTTTCTCAGAATATGTTGGTGATAAAACTTTTCACTTGATAATTTCGCGAAATGATCATATTCTCCAGAATGGTTTACGTGTGTAACACATTCTTTTTGTTTTTTGTGCAGAAATTTGGCCTGGACTACGTCGCATTCAGTAAGCTGGTTGACGATTGCCCACTCACTTTCCTTCATTTGGCTTTTAGCTGCTGCCAGGTTAGTATTCAGCCATATTCTCGTACGTTAAAGGCTACACAACTTAGAATATCCCGTAAGAACGAAATATAAGATTTTGTAAACAAAAAAAATTAATTTGGAATAAATCAGAAATCTCGATTTCGGCATACACCATATCGTGTAATGGGTTTGGAGTACAGATTTATTATACAGAATCATGTGGCTTATTACAGAATTCATTCTTTCTACCCCATATTACTTCTATAAAGTTCTCATATTTATGTCCTGCCCAGTACTGTTGAGGTATACGTTTGTTTTATTACCTGCCGGTTAAATGATTAAATTGTCGAGGTCATTACCATGATTTACAGTAGATCTCTGTTGACATCGCATGTTCTGTAAAGGTTTATTAACATCCTTTGTAAAAGTTCGTATAGATTCTTAGCACCATATAGGTTCGGAGGCATTTCTTTTCTTTTGCTGAACAAACAAGAACCTCCCTGGAGAAAAATGAAAAGGGTAAAAGAAAAACAAAAAAGGGTATTCTTTCCTAGTTTCTGGCTCCTGTGAGAATGAGCGGCGCAGCTCCACCCTGACATCTGGCGGCCGACATGGATGATCGAGAGAACTCATGACGCCCACTGGCGTGTTGTTTTGGAACTGTGATGTCTGCTGCTAAGGGGAATTCAGAGTTACAGTTGACGTTTCACAACAACATGAAGCAGGACATAATTCCGAGCTGCTAGAACATTATCCTTGATATACGAGCAGTTTATAATCATTATGAAAACTCTAGACCAATACATGAATACTGAATATAGACAGCATCTGTTAGATATTGATGAAGTTGGTACTTGAGTATTTACCCACTCCAGAGTGTTTGAATGCAACTCCTACTTATGTCTGGTAATCATTTAATAAGATATATATTGTACCTTCAAAATTATAGATCGACCCAAAGAAGCGGCCGACCGTGAAAGAGATTGTTGCCTCGTTGGAGGAGATCAAGAACCGATCACAAATGGCCATCGTGTTGGCCGATATCTCGAGTCTGAACCTCGCCCACAATGACCTCATCAACAAGACAGTCCTTGAACGAATTCTTGGTGAGACTTTTCACGTAAAGCGTACTTCTGGGGGAGTAAACGGAGTGAAGTCAAAAAGTTTTGTTTATATTAAAATCCATATGCTAATGATATTATGTTATGTAACTGCATGATTAAACCGTGTCATTGCATGTCATGTCTGGCAAGCTATCGGGATTCGACAAATATCTCATTTCTCAGTATTTAGGATTTTCTTTGGTTTATAGCTATTGGATATAATTATTGTGTTTTAATCAACTTATGGAAAAACATTCGACATACGGCTGTGTTTTAATTCCATTGACTTGGTAACATGGTAGCTAACACTAGTTTTCTGTTTTGATATCAGATGACAAGGGTCACAAGCGCAACAAGTCGGACGAAGGGGTCCACCTGGTAACACTCAACATGTCGCAGAACGAGTCACCGGCCACGCCGTCCCGCGACCACCTGCCTACCTACGGCCCGCACCTCCCACCCAAGGTCATCAACGTCAATGCTCACGTCGTCGGCAAGGTCATGAGTCGCGACGATCTCTTCTACACGCCGCATCGCAACAACCCGTTCGCTCGCCACTACAAGGACGGTGGTAAGATCGTGGCCCGGGACAGTTGGGCGTCAATGATGGACCTGCCGTCGCCATGCTCGCCGTCCACGCCGCCCTGCACGCCGGTGAAAGCGCAGACGGCCGACCAGCCCAAGCCGGCGGCCTTACGGCGCTGCAGGTCGCTGCCCGTGTCGCCCACGCTTCTGCGCGGCGGGCAGGAGCGCGAGGAGCCGTGCCCGCCGCGAGCCCGCCGCACCTTCAGCGTCATCCAGTCCATCCGCAAACTGGAGGACGAGTCGGCGGATGACAGCTACGAGACGCGCAGTGACGGCAGCTCCAGCAATGACAGCGCGGTGGACGTCCGCGTGCGTGACGTCACGCGGCTGCCCAGACCCGTGAGACGGACGCGCAAGACGTCCATGGACCCGTCCCTGCTGGACACCTCGTGGGACGGACGGGGGGGCAGGACGGAGAGCCTGGCGCAGTGCATGGAGGCCAGGTTGGCCGGGCAGGACTGGCTGGCGCTGCCCGCCTCCAGGCGCTTTCTCCAGCACCACCACTGCCCCGGGCAGATGGAGGAGCACACGGAGGGCGTGCCGCGCTCCTACAGCTCGTCCGAGTCGTTTATGTCGCTCGACGAGTCGTCCATCCTCTCGCCCACCGGGTCGCTGTCCAGCTACAGCGAGACAGACTCGGAGGTGTGGCTGAGCCGCTCTCACATTGAGTTCTACGAGTCGCGCCTGCGGTCTCGGGAACGTTTCCAGGAGCTGGTGCGGCGCTGGGAGGCCAAGCAGGCGGCGGGCGGCGAGGGGCCGCCCATCGAGCCGCCCACCGAGCCGCGCCCGCTGCACGGCATCCGGGAGCGCACAGAACCCATCGACCTGCAGATGGAAGAGCGCTTTAAGGAGCTACGCCAACGCTTTGAAGCCAAGAAGGACGAGACGACTGAGTCTCCAGCAGGCAAAGCTCAGTGTAAAACTTAAACGGGTCTCGCGGACATGTATACCCACTCGTTCTACAATGAATGCGGCTGGGTGTAAAAGGACCTGGTTTCCACAGGGGCGTATACAGTCATGTATTGACTGTGCCCACACCCAGTCCTTTAATGCTTATGTAATTATCTTCCTTATCTTCCAAGTCATTTTCTAGGAACCCCTCGGGCACATAGAATGATAATAGGATGGCAGCTGGAGTAAACATGGTGCTTCTGTGGTGCCCTCTAGTGATTAATCAAAACTAGTTTGTAGAACACTGCCCTTCGGTGTTAAACCAAAGCTACAGGAGGAGCTTCACATAGGTTGCGCATACTGAGACAAGTTGTGCAGTAGTAAACAACATAAATCAGCAGGTAAAAACAAAAGCAATGGGCAAATGAAACCCCGACTTTTGGTCGACTGTGATATGTTAGTTCTTTGTGAAGTATTACATGTAAAATGGTAGAAAACGACTCCAGCCAATGTAATCAACATAGTCCAAGTAAGTCAGTCTTGAAGTAGCTAGTAGTCTTGTAGGGTGCAAAACGACCTCATGTTTCCTGTTGGTGCCGATTGAATCTGGCCGGAGAGTCGCGCAAATAAGCTCTGATTAGGAGATCTGGCTGATGGACAGATAAATTTGTTCTATTATGTTCAATAACATTGTATGATATTCCTCCATTTTGTTGTAATCAGAGATGCTAGTTTCCAGTTCTTTCCACTTGTCCGTCTCTTTCTATTGTTTATTCAATTATCATCTTATGATAGATAAAGGCTGGAGAAAACATGGTTGGGGAAATTTCCGGCTTGTTTTCCTTGTTTGCACTGGCATTCAACATGTACGACGGACATATGCTTATTGAAACTAACACTTTGACTTGGATATTAGGCCCGGATAGAAATACAGTTTGACTTTGCAGGTCATAATTTGAAGAGAGTTGGATTGATTTCAGAGATTGTTAGCACTACTGTGGCTCTGGTGAGACAGGCTTCCATTTTCATCTTCGAAAAGAGAAATGGTTGGAAATCCGCTTTTGGAATTACAAAAGTATTATCTCATTGTTCTGATACTGCCATTTTCAGATACCCATATCAGTACCTATATACTGTCTATGCATTTTGGTATCATATAATATTGGTGCACTTTGGACAAATAGGGACATAAGTAATAGATTTCTTTTGGGCTAAACCTTTATCGTTATCACCGACCACTAAAGTTACAAAATCATCCCTTTTCACAATAACCCAGTAGTCATAGCTGTTTGATAACATGTACAGCGACATATATTTCATAGACTCCCCTTACCTAACTCATTGGGGAATTCTGTACACACCCAAAGGTTATGAATATCTTGGTCTTTATATTGTATATATCATATACATATAGGAGAAACATGTTAGAATCCTTAGAGTCAAATACGATGTTGCATAAGCTTTCGCTAATGGCGAAGGAATGTTTTTTATGAGCAGCTGAACACGTTTTTTATGCCATGCTATTAACAGCGAGTCTTCCCAGGGTTATTATACATACTATCAGTATTGTTACCCGTCATCATAAAACCCAAGTTGTTCACAGAATTCATGGTTGACGAACGCTGATGTTTCCAGCATTTAGTTAATGGTTGATTATATTATTTAAAATAAGACAGGCTTGGTGCAAGATGGCGAAATGACACAGCCCCAATGTATACATTTAAGTAACTACGACACATTTTACTTCAATTTCTCTCCAGAGACCCAGTAGGTACAATTGGTTTCCTGCAACCACTTGTAATTCAGTTGATTTTTACTGGGAGTGGGTGTGGCTGAAATTATATCACGCATTATTTAGTAGACTCCACGAAAGCTATGTGTTTTATGAGGGAAATTAGTGAGGAGCCCTGCATGAGACACTATGATGATTAAATAAAATGAGGTATCGAACGTGCTTGGTTCGTCTTCTCCTAGCATCTGCTGAACACACAGTCTGTTGTAAATACAGCATTGGGAGAATGTGATAATCTATACAACTGTGTTAATTTACTTAGATTATCAATTTGAAAGTGGGCATTTGTTCCTCATGACACATTCTCAATGTAACGGACGTGATTCATCCGATAGAAATTATTCATTGTAGTTTTCTGACCAAATTCAAACAGTATTCCTCTTTTGTAAATTACTTTGTGGGAATATCGATCTTTTAATATCGATTTTTTACCTTTAGATATGCGTGTAAGCCCAAATACATGGCTTCATTCAGATCTCTTAATGTCTGTCAAGAACATAAATGGACGTTATTGTAAAGAATCACTCTCATAATGTCAAACACTGAAACTGCTGAGATGTTTCTGTCCTGTTTCCTACTACAGTCCAACATATTTATACTTGTACACATGCTATACACATCCAGTAATAACTCGAGAGCTCAACTTGTTGGTGTTTCCTACAGCAGCTGTTTTTGCAGTAATAAGTAACGTTATCTCATTACCCAACGGATGTTTATCAGCAGGGTTTATATACCCACAGAGGACAATTAAGCGTCTCTTGGTTCTTTCCTATTCCATGTCTGCGATAGAAAAGAATCGGGATTTTGATAGAGATAGATTTGAGAAGCGTCAACGAATGCTGGTTTGTGTTTTACGAAAACCCGGTTCTAGTGTACATAAGTAGCGTAGTATAGCGTAAGTTATTTAGTTACTATCTCTATTAAACTGTCACAGTTTCTGAACTATTTTCAAACGGAAGCAATAGCGATGTAAGATGAATATAATGGTTCGTCTGGATCCGTTATTGCCATGCCTAAAACAAATGCAGCTAGTCCACATTGACAGAAAACAAACTGCAAACACTAACCCGAACTGTGTTCTAATTGAAAAGTGCTACATATATTATACCAGGCAAGCTCAGATATTTCAAGGTCACGCTCAATAAAGTTAGATAAAGCAAAAACTCAAAATGAGACCGTCCCTAATACAATCATTTGTGAAACAGCTGTTTAGCCTCCAGACACCCAATGGTTTACTCATAGGAAAAATGACTAGTTGGAAACACGTTTTCTATATAGTTATGTAACACCTGATCCGATTAAAATGCATCGCTCTGCAAACAAGATCTAACCATTTGTTGTTTCCGCCTAATAATTAGATTTGCTTATAGTCTATACATTCAATTTTCGCACGTCAAGGGATAACGACCCACATTCATCGGAGTTCCTAATAAGTCAAGGCTTTACTGCTTATTTACTGCATTATTGCAGTACCTAAATGCATATCAACAGTTTTACCATCAAGGCAGAGCACTAGGAATAGGAGAAAATATATTAGCGATTTTCATAAAATTATAGATTTAAGAAACTCATGCCTTGATAACCATTTGTTGTACAGAAAAAGTTAGATAAGGATCGTTATTAAAATAGAGGTATAAGAAGCCATGACGGTATAATGAACTTCAGAATAAATACAGAAATATATGATTTTATGTTTTGAAAAAAGAACCATGCACACGTATGTCAACAGAACAGTATCTTTTATGTAGATTGCTAAAAATACAACGTCTTGTTACTGTTACCTTTAATGTATGCCACGTCACATCCTTCGAATGTGTACTTTAAACCACCTTTGTTAATAGATGTATGTCATAAATGTAATTTCTAGAGCGGGTCCTGAGAAATACAAATGCATCTTTTTGAAAGAAATTCTTGTTTGCACAGTCACATAACGGGCGTCAATGTAATTATATGGTATTTCTTGTTGATCAATACACATGTATGATATACCGTTGGAAATTGATATTATATCGAAAGATGGACAGTGTCCTTTCTAAACATATATACAACCCTATGAAAACCTATTTTGTATAGATATCTGACGCAAATAGCATTAAATGCTGCCTGACACAAAGTCAGATAAGCCTGTTGAACGTACTGATGAAATTGTTTATTTAAATTATTTCTATGTTTGTACTAGTCTCCTTTGAATACAGTTGTTCGTAAAAACGTTATAAAATGTTACTTATAATAAATACTTCTTAAAATGACGGAGTCTGTTTTTTGTCTTCAATCGATCAGTATCTAAGAATTTGTCAATACTGTCATTGTTTATGACCGAAATTCATATATGATTGACTTGTTATCTAAATAAGCATAATAAATTATACGTTATATTAGGACGAGGCAAATGCATCAAGACATCTACGTTTCATCTTTAATCACTCTTAGCACGCATTTACTGCCCGCAATTTAGCCGTCTGAACGATATATGTTATCAAGGAACACTGTCTAGTATACTTAGCTCTACTGAAGGGCTTTATAAATACTACATATGAGCTAGTAATGTCACCTTATACCTTCCAGGAAAACGACTCTTGAAATGACCCGATTACTTCTATATTTTAGAATGTGTCGCAGTATTTCTACTACATTGATTGTGCAGATATTGCTTCTGAAAACCTTTCCTGTTAGTAGGATTAAGGTGAAAGGTATAAGTACTGGTATATCCCCGTTATTTTGAAAAAATCATGATTTAAAAAAAATACTCTCACATATAAAAATTCGTGTAATTCATAGGATACATTTGGTCACATACGCAGTGAATGCTTGTGAAATCCCGGTGATGCATATTCAATAAGGAACCAATGGAGTTTTCGTTTGATTTATTTCCACTGTAAATGACGTGAGAATCGTCGATGAATCTGGACTTAAATGTCAGTTGCTTCACAATTCTCAAACCCATTATGATAGTCATTCACCTCTGATCGGAAAGACTTCAGTGTTAATCCGATGACAATTATTTGTCAGACGTGCACTTTCATCATGCTTGCATCTGTAATACAATCAAGGGTGACTAGAGGTTTATATAGTCCCTGGATTGTATCATGAAAGTAGTTGTGCCATGGGGTCACGCCGGGATTTGACGCATTTTGCTACTAATGGATTCTTTGGCTCGGAAACCCAATTAGCTCAATAATGGAGTCAAAAATATCATCAGAAAAATAATAAAGTTCAAATCAACTAGAACTGATTCACTATTTACACAAACACAACTCAGTTTTACCGCAACAGAGAATTCTATATTACAGTACCCATTGCTTTGTGACCAAATACTAGCATTTTGACCACTGAAACCTTGTTCACCTTGAAGACAAATGTGGTAAATTCATAAATTAGGATATTTAGTTACAGTAGGGAGCGGCCATGTAATATATTTTCAGGCAACTCAGCATTACTGTGAATGGGTGTTTGTCATCCTAGTTAATCACTAATTACCCCTTAACAACGACAAAGTCAGCTCTTTCTCGGATTCAATAAGGTTAAGACCTAACATATTGCTATATACCACATGTTAGTTCCACACGAAATGGAAATCTTTCACACTGCCATGTCATTTTGATAACCCTAGGTAATCTGCTAGAGATTCCATGTCCCCCTGAATTACCTTATCGCCTTCCTGGGGCGTACTTCCCCCTTCTATGTCACCATCAATATCGCTAAAGAGGCGTTATCATGTTGGCGCCCCTTTTAGGTGGGACAATTCATTGGGTATCACATACCTCTCTATACCTTCATCTCGCTCATTAGAGTATATTTGGATTATGTATTTGCCACTCCCTGTCTTATCATTATTTCCATATCCCTGGCCATATATTCTGTATATATAGCAGCTAGTGCTGCCCTTTCCAACCATCCTGGTTACACAATTACTCAAAATAACCTTAGGCTTACCTTGTTACTTTTTATTAGGAGTCAGAGGTAACATGCCCTGAACTACTATCTGGTTCATAGTCTATTCAAGAACCATGTATAGAAGATTCTTCCCTGGTGGAATAGGAGTTATCTTTCAATAACTTGGTTGACCCATCGGGTAAATGCCCCACAGTACCATTAGAGTTATTGTTGTTATTGGTGTTACTCTGTGGTGGATGTGATAAAGGCAGATGCGCATCTGAATTGTTCTGGTTCACAGCATCTTCATTTGGAATTGATAGATTCCTTTTTCTGTGTCTCATGGAATCTTGAGCCCCTTGACCGTCAATATCCGCTCTTACTGCGGAAGTAGTTGATGCCTCGATGTTCTCTTTACTAAGGTGCATGGGCGCAGAGCTGCTGCCAGAAATGCTAGACTGCATCGCAGGGGTGATGACCGCACCACTGTCCTGGCTAACTTTAGAAAGGAGAAAAGTGCTGTCTTCACCTGCATTTGAGAGGGCTCGCCGTTTGAGAAGAAGCCTGATAACAGTAAAGAAGAAGAGGACGGAACCCTGCAACGAGAGACAAAAGTGCAAAGGTAACGAGTGGTATTCAGGAAGTATTTTGGCGATTCAATCAAAAGAAGTATATATGATAAAGCGAGAAAATAAAAGACCATGTACCGTGGAATAATGTTTTGGAATAAATTTGAGGTTGACATCCTGTGTACCAACTCGAAAAGAGCTTACTTTATCCTACCCCTAATAAAAAAACGCCATAGGTTTAACATTGACTCAATGTATTTGACGGAGCGTTGAATAAAGTGTTATTTATGCACCGAGGTGAATAAAAAACCGGACCAATCAGGGACGAGATAACGAAAGTAGATCCGGCAGCATTGAGAACTACTAACATGGATAATTACAAATATTCTCTGTATATCGGTGAGATGGGGTAGGATAAATACGAAACTGAACTCGAGTTAGCCTTCTCAATGTTTATACCACTCTGGTCAGGTCTGCTACTCACTAAACTCGGCTAACGCCTCGTGTAGTAATACACGACCTGCCCATCGTGGCATAAACATTGACATGGCTAACTCTCGTTTGGTTTCTACTAAATATTATGTTAAATGGGTATTATCTATCAGGTCCAAGCAAAACATAGCATAGTTATTGGTTCTGAAGCTATACACTGGAAACTAGCATAAACTCACCAGAAGACCATTGACTGTTATGTCCGCTCACTATACGTTATTTTTACATGATACTCCTATTACTAGGGCTAACAAGTGTTACGGATTTGAAGTTGAACTATGTTTCACATAATGAGGTTCTACCAGTGTTCTCAACATAAATGCCTTGTATTATATATCATTTGTTGATCCAGATTTGCCAGAAAGAACAATGTATTTAACTCCTAAAGCAAATGACGTAGACAAACCAATTAAACAGATAAGATGCATCTATATAACACTATTTTCAAGTGATAAGATATCCTGTGCTGTAAGACTAAAAGATATGAAACAAACCATTAGCATAGTGATGATTCCAACTATGACAGTAGCTCCGGGAAATTGATAACGGTCAATGAGATATCCACCGATGATAGGTCCAAAGAATGACCTGCAAGAGAGTGTTTGACATTAACATTCTGACTGCTGACGGACCTATGTAGCCTCAATTTGCAATATGATGTGCGGTGAATCGGTACCTTTGTTCTTTATATATATGAGTGGTATTTCGAACTGGTCACCGATTAGATCTATCTCTCCTTTCTTATATACATGTACATACCGATGTATACTAGATCCAAGCCTCATCTCAATGCGAGGAAGGACGGGTTATGACAAAATGTTATGGTCTATAATTCGACCCATAAGATCAGATGTCTTTCTAAGAGGGTGTTCCATTGGCAGGAGGAACTCTTAACACAAAGTCATGCCTCTGCTTCACATGATTGTAGTGTAAAACTGCACAGACTCAGTCTAAAAATGGTGCTACCTGCCGTCTTGTGTTTAAAAAGGTAGAATTCATTCAATTTAAAACAATTTGATAATTTTATCTTTTAAAACCTGTAAACATATGCAAAACAATTGGGAACTACTGTTGCGCATAGCATTAATTCTAAAATGGCAATGACAATAGCGTGTGGTAAAGGGCGTTCTCCACCAGTACGGCGATATGGCATGAGAACAGCGCCATGCAGCCGCCACAGGGCACCCATTTGTCGGCCGTGCAGCACTGGTTATAGCTCAAGTATAGAGACCGGGGTACTGGAGCAGGTCACAAGCACAACGGTATAAATTAGCTTACACCGGTCACCAGCCAGTGACCAGGCTGGTGAGTTTGTACAAGCATGTTTGGCACACTCCCAGCGGAGTCAATTATCGCCTGCCTGGTGGAGCACACCCTTTAGGTCACACATGAATACAATGTGGCTGTTGCTAGTCACTCCATTTTGATCATCACGCCCGCAAGTGTGGCAGTGAATTTGAAGTGTAACATATATACATAGCCCACGCTGTGACAAATTGAAATATTTCTTGTATTTATTCTAACAGAATACCTTTTAGTAATATAATTTACACATAATTTACACACACACACAAAACATCGCCATATCCTTTTATATACTTCTAGTTCTTTAGTTGCCTTTTTTCTAACAGAAGAGGACCAGCACATCATTTAGTAAAAAAATATGGCAACTGTAAGTTTAAATGCATAGGATGTAGGTCATGTATCATGATTATTCATGTTCATTCATTTTTAAAGGCTTCAGACGTCTTCAAGAGGATTTGGAACATAATACATCTATTCAGCCTCATAAATTCAATCTATTTCATCTCGTTTACGTCATCGGTATTACCCAATGCAATGGATGATACCACATTTCTATGCATCCGTATTGATCATAGAAGTATTCCAATAATATGAACATGTTTATTATCTATTATGTTCGAGGCACGCCGAAAATGTACGTAGATAGAACCAGGTCTTTAATGCAATTTACTCACCCCATGGAGTTGAATGAAATGGTCAGACCAGCTAACATTCCCAATGTTTCTATATTCTTGGGGTATCCAAGTCGACTGAAAGACAATATTTAGAACGGGTGTAAAGCATATAAAGTATTCAGCCACTAAAAACTTGGGCGAAAAAGAAATTTATTTCAACCACTGCTGAGTGAGCAGATAGGTGCAACGTTTTCTTAATCCTCAAAGAGATGCGAACAGGTTAGACGTATGTTCTCTGGTAAAATATTACGGATTGCCGCAATATGTGACTGACCTTGCTTCCTCAATCATGATGACGCCGTTGATTACGTGTGATCCGATTGCCACTCCTTGGATACCATAAACCAGCATAAGCAACCATAGATGAGTACTGGAAAAGCAATTAAGCATACGTACTTTCATTTATTATCAATTATGTAAGGATCTGAAACCAAATACACATTAATTATCTGAAGTATAAGGTATGTACATGTGTAGATGTATAAATATATTCTAGATCATTGCTGTCACTGCATGACATGTCAGGCTATGTCCCTCTGCATATACATCAATATTTTTTATATTTTT
Source organism: Alentia gelatinosa (assembly GCA_950022655.1). Classification (NCBI taxonomy): domain Eukaryota; kingdom Metazoa; phylum Annelida; class Polychaeta; order Phyllodocida; family Polynoidae; genus Alentia; species Alentia gelatinosa. The sequence goes on from OX465579.1 coordinate 158,178,154, forward strand.
TTAATTATTCTAATGAAATTGGGACCCCACCGGGACCCTGAGGCACCCAGTGATGGACCTTACAGGCCCTACACGCCAACTTTTCACTTGGAGAAAGATTTTCTACAAATATATATCAATATTTGTGTGAATTTAAATACATTGGGGACCATTTTTTAACAAAATTTAATATGTCTTTACTCTGGAATGTGTAGAAAAGGAGCTGGACCAAGGAACCAAAAGGCAATCCCTCCGATGACTGTGGCACCTCCCATCGCTAAAGGCGCGGCTGGGGGCTGAAAATAACGTATATGACATTAGATGTCTATGCCATTAATTGCGATAATAATTCCCCATACACCCCCACACTTTCATAGGTAGAGAAAAAGGTAACCTGAATATCAAACTTCGGCATACATTGAAGCCCTGAAAGCATGCGGACTTCAGTTTCAATCAGTATCATATCATTTCTCGAAAGATATTCCTTATTTCTATAATTCTCAAAGTCTTCCGTTTTATTCCCCACCACATAGTTACAGAATATCCAGGAAATGGTAATGAAATTCAGTTTTCTATCGCATTGCTAATCGATTCACTCCTTTATTATAGAGCATGAGAGAAAGGCTGCAATTTAAGTGCAATACATTTGATACTCACCCTCTTATCTGCAAAGCGCCCCCACATTGGTGCCGAAAGAATGAATAAGGCAGGAGCAATGAAGAATACAAGCCCGGTCCAACCTGGCGTTAGATTAAACTGTAAACAAACGCAATAAGTTGTTATTTTCATTTATTCCATCACTCCATTCGCTCTCTGTGCGCACATCTCTTCTGTTGTAGTAGTCCCTTTAGTATGGCACTATCTAGTTTTCCTACACAGGGACTCCGACACGAGTTGTTCCCATTTCCACAGGAAAAGGCAGTGCCGTCGACTTGAGAAGCATGGGGCCGCTTTGAACATCGCTATAATAATTTTTCATAGACAATGATGCAACTTTCAATAGATTTTGATCTATAAGATATCTTAAAACTGATTTAAGGTGCATGCTCGCATTTCCGTCTTCTTCAGTTCACCATGTAATACACACAGATTCCAACAGATATAGCAAAGGTATACATTGATACAACTTTAATTTTTATCATTCAAAACACTACAAACAATTACAACAATTGCAAGTCGCCCATACTAGGAGAGAAATCGTGTTAAAAAGTACGAGTAAAAAGAAACATTTAACTGGAATGTCACAAAACCAAACAACACACGCACATACCACACCACATTCACACAACATCTATCACCTCACTTTAATTCTCCACTCCGACACGCCAACGTATATCACCAATTTACCCACCCACCATCCCAATTTTATTAACTTATAACTATTCATAATATCACATCTTATGTATCTATATTTCATCACTTATTACTATGTCATACGCTATTATAATTTATGAACCAACCTTGGTATGTAATCTGAGAGCCAGAGATACATCTAAAAACCCTATGCCACCAGTCCCGATGGCGCCCGTAAGCCCGGCCAGCCACACGAGAGGGCTCATCAGCATTGACAACATGGACCGCGAATGAGTTTGAGACTCTGCAACACAAAATGAGAGACTATGATCATTGTGACTGTTGTATTGTGACAGTTGTACTTATCTTGGAATAATAATTATGTATTGCATTATCCTCTTATATGATGAGCGGTGAAGTTCGCCTCACCCTGATTAAAAATTGTGTGTACTTCACCTTTGCATTCGACATAAGATTTGACATACATTCCTTTCCTAAAAGACTCATAGTCCCAGTGATACTAAATCATGGCCCCTTATCCAGTATTGCGACGTCTGGTAGTGAGGATTATTTGAGGGGATAGGCCTGCGTTGCTTTTTGGCAATAATCGGACTAAACTAAATAAACAGGGACTTATCCAAGATTCTGAGAGGTCGGAGGTTCCAACCATCCATGAATCTAGTTTGCTTGGAACCTCTATATGACACATTGATAACAAGTGCTTCACACTGTCAGTCAAGAGCGGATTTCTGTTCAAAATTGCAGTTCGAGATTGTAATTCCCAGAGGCAACAGTACCCGGCCGTTGAGTGCGTTCGATAGGTCTTGCAGAAAACGGTAGGTGGCAGCATTGAAAATCTCATTTGCTCAAAGTATTTATAGCTAGGCCACAACTATACTTCCTACAACCAAGGGATCGGGGAACACTGTAGGGGCCAAAGGGTGTGACTAAACAGCCACAAAGAAACAACACCACTCCTACCAGGGGGTCGTTGCTCCTAGAAATTTGGGAAAAGCGTTGCACCAGTAGTATCGGATCGTGTCGTGTAGTATCATTATTTTCATGTTATGTCGATACCTTTTACAACACCGCATTTTCAGTGTCATAGGTTAAAGGTACAATAGGTTTTTAATTGGATTTAGATAGCGATATAATTATGATGCGATCCGCAAAAAATCTGGAACAACACTTTCCACCTCGGATCGCTACTCTGCGATCCGAAAAACGTGGATCAACGACCCCCTGACAACATATGGAAAATTATGATAAGTAAGTGCAATTTGACTGACCTTGCATATCAGGAATGAGAATAACGCAGATACCGCCGATCAAGAGCAGTATTATTCCAGACACGATGAAAGGCAGTTTGAAGCCCCCGATCTGTTTATATCCGAAATGATACAAACCATGAAATTTACAGACCATGAAATACATATGGATAATAAAACTGAAGGATTTCAGGCGTATAGGTAATGATCATATACATCAAATGGCAATCTAAACTATTCTAATTTGATTGTATAACAGTGATTTATCAATGCATTCCATGGAATATACCCTTCAATCATAGCATTAAGCGTTGGTTTTCTATCAAGATCGAACTATAGGGTAAACTACTTCATCAATTGCGAAATCAATTAACTACCGGGTGTTTGTGTATGATTGTTTCAATGGATTAGGTAATACAACAGACTTTTTATGTTTAAACTTAAGTGTGTAGATGATTCGCATCTATAATTATAGATTAGACTTTACAAAAATAGTCTTTACAGGGTAGAATCAGCTTAGAATTATCTATGAACAAATGTTGATTAAGTGCAAGAAAATAATTACCTCAAATAGCCATCCACCGATTGGTGGACCCATCATCGCACCGAGGCCAAATGCCACTTCTAAGAAACCCTAATGGGGAAGGCAGAAATAGTGCATGGATATCCGATGTACACCAAATCATGTTGATATTATTGACTCTACGTCAACTGCAGCTGTTACCTCAATAATGTTCGACAATACTCTATGCATTTTGTGAATTTTAGAGAATAAAGAGTAAATGAATAGGGTGGTATTTTTAATTTTTGGTTTAGAAAAATTGTGGGCACGAGCTTGGGCACGTTATAGAGTTGTGCTTATGAATAGGCAGTTGTGCTGGAGCATCGATATTAGTGTGAAATCATCTCGGGTTTGAAATCGAGAGAGAGGAAATCTACAACTCATTGAGAAAATAATAAAACATCATAGTTATATCCTTTTTTTTTTACATTTTGTCTTGAATGCTGAATAAGAATAAATGAATAACCAGGTTTCGGGAGTGCTTCCATTCTTTTTAAACAAACACTGGTGCTTATTTGGAGACAACCTGACAACATCAAAATATCGGAAAGTCAGTCATTTTAAGATAGATATACAAATGTACATGTATATGCAATGGTCTCGCGGTGCCCGCGCACAGTTGTAATCTATATCTTCCGCTAGGAGTACGATTAGTAATGGGTTGGCGCGATAGTCACATCTCACCTATGTGGAGTATTTATATAGGCATTTAATTCTCCATGAGCAAACAAAACTATCTACTTACGAACATAAAGGCCATCTGGGCAGGGAACAGGAAGGCCACCATCGGATACATGGCTGTAGTGAAGGCCACTCCACCAATTGCTTGTAAGGCACGAACAAGGATACAGAGGGTGGTATATGTTGTCGTGTCATTCACATACTCAAAACACCTGCAGTCAGAACAATGAACTCGTTAAGGCGGTATTCCACCAAACAACCACTTTTTCAACGTCAACAGAAGTTCCAGCCGACCTTTCAGCCGACGTCGGTTGAAACGTCTGGGAAAATGGCCTCAAAATGCGTCGCTGCTCCACCGAAACCCCCAACAGACGTTCATTTGGGCGCCATACGAGCGTCGGGTGGGTTCGAAATTCCAGCAGATCCTAGCCGACGCCCCTGCCGTGGTGCCGACTGGTGGACGTTGGCAGCGTTTTACGTAGTAATCGAGTTCTCCGATAGGCGGCGCGGCGTGCGGCGATACACTGCGACGCTCCGAACCCGGGAAAGCCGCGTATCGAGCAGAGCAGTGTATCGCCGTGACGGGAAATATACGGGAGCGCCGTTAGCTCGTCAAATAACCGCACAAATACACATTAAATCGAACAATGAAGGTAAATAAAGATAAGGAATGATGTTATTAGTATGTATGGCACGCTATGGTGCTAGTTGGTGGAAGTGCATCTCAACTGGCTCTTCTGCCAGACGCTCAGCAACCGTGAAGCGACACTCCAACGACCCCCAATATCCTCCAACAGACGTCTTGAAACGATGCCTGCTGAAACGTCTGGTGTGTGCTTCCACCAACCCGACAGATGATTTAAAATTGAGCAGATATGCCAGCAACCCCAGCAACCGCCATACGGGCGCTGCACAACGTTTTTGTCTTGTTGGTGGAATACCCCCTTTAATTGTCTGCAATAAGTTTTTTTAAGTAGTAGGCTCGTGAAAGTAAAGCTGCATACCACTTGCATGATTGGATGCGCAACTATATATGCATGTTTAATATACCAGAATGGAGCTCTAATATCATATATTACAATCACTGTAATATCTGCGGAGATAATCTGAACGAATATTATAAATGTATTACGCTCATATACTCAGGCCTCTAATGCTAAAGAATACGTTGCCGCACTTTAAGGGCTGATTCCACCAACACAATGGATTTGTCATGATATATCTTGGTATATCTTGTAATATCTTACAGTGTTGCGATATGTTATACCTTTGTTGTCGCAAAACGTAGCCGTGCGGTCTCAGGTGTATGTTTTGGTGCTCTACCACCGCGATGCATCGCGACAAATAGGCATGCGATCATTCAAACCCACTCTCCTCCCACATCTTTCGCGAAGCTAGCACTGGCTTAAGCGGGAGATCCACCAAGCAAAATTAGGGCCAGCTGATGTCCGTGCGGGTGGAATATGGACGTCGGCTGCTCCCGCCTCTGATCAGCTCAAGCTGGTTGAAACAATCGCCTTGGTGGATCAGCAAATCATATCCACTCGGCAAGGGCCGGCCGCACCCGCCTGTGGCCGGCCCTCATCGCCTCTACCGCACCATCGTCCTCCGTAGCCGTGTGGCCCCCGTGTGGGAGCCGGCCGGGCATCGCCTCTGGCCGGCCGGCCCAAAATGAAAATTATTTGCTGGTCCACTGACCCAGCCGTGTGGAGTCGGCTAGAAACTCCCTATCCGACGCTAGCCGACCCTAGCCGACGCAAAACTGATTTATTTGCTTTTTAAAGGCGGCCGGACGGACGATGTAGATGCATTTGAAGAGTACGACACCCGCCCGCGGGCTCTGCCGGGAGTTGCGGCGAGGGAACGCCGCCAACATAGCGCGAGCCATACTGGCGATACCCGAAGCCGCGAACGGACATTGAAAATTCCGACACTATCGTCTGAATTTTAGCACCATAGCGTGCCATACACACTCATAATATTAATCCTTATCTTTATTTACCTTCATTGTTCGATTTAACGTGTATTTCCGCGGTTATTTGACAATCTCTGACCGTTCCCGTACAAATCCAGACATGCCGACACACTGCTCCGCTCGATCCGCGGCTTTCGCGGGTTCAGAGCGTCAAAGTGTACCGCCGCACGCGGCGCCGCCTATCGAGGAACTCGATTACTACGTAAAATACAATGCGCGCCGCCTATCGAATCAATGGAGAACTCGGCTGGCCCGTCCCCGCGAGCGCCGTGTGGACGTCGGCCGGCTGGAAATAACTATTTGGTGGATCAGCACGGAGAATTCGAGACGGCCGGACAGCCGGCCTAGGTGATTATAGCAGAAATGGCCGTCGTCCAGAGCCGGCTGGACGTCGCCTCTGCAGTTCTTGGTGGATCTAAGCCTTTAGTCTCTGCCCCAACCCAAAGCTAGTTCCCTGGGTATCCACTAAAGACAGGGGAGACCAGCGAACATCTTAGATTCAAAACAATGATACTGTCAAAATTTATACAAGTCAAACAACTCACATATCATGAGTAAGGAAATATAGGAATTGTTAAATGGGGTTAACAGACAATCCAGCTGTTTCTTTTTCATCTCTAAACCACTTTATGATGTGAATCTACAGTTGATTAGACTGCCCCTTCGAGTGAGCACATGTTTTATGTTGACAAACAAAACCCTGTTACACATGAGGTGCCTTCCAATGAAGAAAGTAATCCCTAAGACTATGCCTGATTTGATATAACAAATAACAGAAATGAGTGCATATCATTTACCATGTAAATATGTACATATCTATTCACATGTAAACCAAAAAATACTCTCCAAAGCGCTAAGAATTTAGGATATTTTGAAAATTGGCGTATGGGTCAGATTTGTGCCCAAACAGGCAGGTTGGGGAAGTAATGAAGAAAGTAATCCCTAAGACTATGCCTGATTTGATATAACAAATAACAGAAATGAGTGCATATCATTTACCATATAAATATGTACATATCTATTCACATGTAAACCAAAAAATACTCTCCAAAGCGCTAAGAATTTAGGATATTTTGAAAATTGGCGTATGGGTCAGATTTGTGCCCAAACAGGCAGGTTGGGGCAGAGATATTTAAGCGGCCACAGGAAATAGAGTGCAAGATCTCTGCTGGGAGAGTGATTAAAACCTAGCCCGATTTAGCAAGACACCCAAATTGTGGCTAATCTCACTAGATCATTGTGTTTTGGTGGAATCACCACTTTAATGATAACTACGGTTTATATTTTGCTATGTAGCTGATAATTAGAAATAATCGTCAGCCATTATAGTGAATATATGGTCATGAGGTAGCTACAGACAAAAGCTTTACCCTTTTGCGGATAAAAGATAATTCATATTATAATTGTACTTACCCGAAAAAAATGGCAGAAATGCCGCACAGTAGGGCTCCAGCGACAAAGACCAACTTGGCACCCATTTTATTAAGCTGTATGTAACGACAAGAAAACAATACCTGATCTAATCAATCAAAATAAACTCCGTGATAATATCGGAATAAAGGGTTTCGTCTGAGAAAACAATACATGATGTCCAACGTCTATGAAGACACGAATGACACCTTACCTTAGTCTTACCACAGTAATTACATTGCTATATGACCAAGTATGTTCCATATATTTCGCGTATATTCATATTCATTAAAGGAATTTCTGTATCAAACACTTATCACAAATTGCCGTACTATACATCATCAGAGGAAAAGCGGATCGAGCGTGGAGTCCCACATGGCTCCATGCTGGTCCCGCTATTCTTTTGAACCTATTTTGATAATTTGATAATTGATGAATGCACACCCTTTTTGTATGCCGACGATACTGTTATTCACGACTCAGGAGAAGTATGATTTATTAGATTGATTCCTATAACCCTCGTAGATAATTGTACCAATCTAGCTTTATATGATCGATTTTTCCAAATTGTCGACATATATGTTCCAGCCTCTTAACATTTTCAATCTTAGGAATTGTGCCTATTTATTGGTGTAGACTGACTAGTCCTGCTTAGGGATATGGAGGAATATATATTTGCTGGGTCTTTATACAAGATTTTGGATACTATAGCCCAAGAACATCTTGCCTTTGGCCATTTAAAAAAAATATAATTCTAAAGTACATCCTACCCCTTCAGTTTTCTTTGCTATAAAACCTACTGTCAGTTGAGACATGCACAACTTACGTACAAACCTGCCAGGCCTGCTGCCAGTCCACCTACGCTAATAATTATATATGAACTTTTCTGGGCGCTTTAGGTAAATAACTACCATGACTTGGGCCAGTCATAATTCTAATCCACTCAATTTAACCAGAGCCTCCTGAAAAAAGTGTAATAATTTGTATTCTTTCAGCCTAGCATTGAGCAATGCTTCCTTGTATGAAGTAGCTTTTCAATCGATCAACACCGCCGAGGATTGCATTCAAAGGCGAAAGGATATGGTCTCTCCTGTAAGATGGAGAGAAGATATGTCATCAATGAATCTGCAGACTGCTCGATATTCTGCATCGTCAAGCTTATTTAATGAAATTTTGCACTTCGGTGTATTTCTAACAGTATGAGTTTGGTAGAAGCCGCTTAGAATGCTGATGTGGGATGTCTCGCTTGCCAGTAAACATCATGGTGAATGGACAGATATTGAAATGGCTGACCTACTTTTTGAAGAAAGACATGCCAGCTGCCTAACCTACCTAAACCCAATTTAGTGTCGTCACACCTGGTCATGTATATGTTGGTGTTCCGATTCTCCAGTGTTTGCTTGAAATATGCAAAGCTCGAACACCTTCAAATTCAGCACAATGATATAGGATATTGTCCTTTTTCTTTCCGGCCCTGCTCACCTCTCGCTTGCACAAGGTAAACGTAGATCCTCTGAACTGTGATATACTAAAGAAAACTCTTGACAACGTATTGTTCTCTAGTTTCCAGCCTAGATTGGATCAGGGCAAGTGAGCTAATATTGATGAAGGCATTGAAGCTTTCGGGACTAGAGCAGATGTGGTAAAATAGGAACGCGACACAGGGTACACAGACTGGTTCATGCCTACGCTAGTTCCCCAATCATCCACAGAGGGACTCGAACCTACAAAATTCTACATTTGGGCACCTTTTAACCACCTTGCGGGTTTTTATAGACGTCTACGATGCCTCCTTTAGTCTTGATACTTTTCTCCAATCTTTCCCCACTGGCCTCCCGCTCGCAAGTATTGCCCTACGTTCCTGCTGATGACATTTACTCTTTATATGGAGTGAAATGTTCGTCCAACTCGTGGTAGAGAGCAAACTAAAGTGGCTAATCCACTAAGCCTCAGCTAGAGCCAACCGGGGGCAATGTGGTCGCCATGTGGTAGTCGGCGACTGCCCAAAATGGGTGTCGGCTGGAATTATCTTCTTTGTGGATCAGCAAATAAAACAGCCACGATAGTTGTTGCCGACCGTCGGCCCACCGGTGTGTCTCTCAAGTCATACCAGCAAGGGTTGGCTTGTCTGTGAGTCATCGCTAACTGTCTGTTGGGTCCAAATGCCCTTGTTTTTCTGATCGACCAAACAGTCTGGCCAACCGACGATAATTTCTTGAGAGCTTGGACAAACTAGGACATTGTATTAACAAGTCTGGTCCATCTAAACTTTAGAATTTATAATTGTCTCTACTTTTCATATACATGTATGTATAGATGGGTACACGGTACTATACCATAGTCAGGCATAGCACAGTGTATTGCACATCCATATGTGGTGATCCTGTCTTATCTATTAACGCCGTATCTGAAGAAATATTGAGGCGATATATATGCATGTTTAACACACCCAATTGAAGCCGGAATACCGTGGCATATGCTGCAGTCACTGTACTTTCTCTGGGGATGATTGGGACGGGTACTATACACATATAGCATTCATAGTCAGTCCTCTAATACTGAATGATACGTAGTCATGTTGCATGCCCTGCGTATAACCAAGCATATAAAGGCCCGGCCCCACTGGTGCGATGCGATTGTCGCACATGTTTTATGGCCCCATAAACGCACCCTGGGCGGGGTTTATGACCCTTATTGTGATGAATTCATCGCACTCAATCGCAAAGAAAATCCAGGGTATGCCCCACTGCTGCGATGAAATCGTCGCAACGCTAGTGGCGTCACCTTTGAAATGATGGCAGCTGTTTCGAGAGCGATTTCCCTAATCCGAAGATTGTAAGTTATATATACATTTTTTGTTTTTGATCTTTTATTTATACTGGAGGGTCTACTAGGGTAGTACCCTGTTTTGAGTAGGCTCCAGTGGGACCATTTATAAGATGAGTTGCTTATAATAGAATATTATATGTGAGTTGATACATAAATGTAACAGAGGGTATAACGTTGCCAAGTGTACATTCAGCGCTATATACCATTTAGATGGTTTTACACTATTGTCTTCTTCCGAAATAAATTGGTAAATAATGGATGTCATGCACTCTCTTCTCATGAACTTGAATATTATTTAAAGATCTGAGGGACTTGAGACTTAATTAAAGGCGGTATTCCACCAAACAACCATTTTTTCAACGTCAACAGACGTTCCAGCCGACCTTTCAGCCAACGTCGGTTGAAACGTCTGGGAAAATGGCCTCAAAATGCGTCGCTGCTCCACCAAAACCCCCAACAGACGTTCATTTGGACGCCATACGAGCGTCTGGTGGGTTCAAAGTTCCAGCAGATCCTAGCCGACGCCCCTGCTGGGGCGCCGACTGGTGGACGTTGGCCGCGTTTTACGTAGTAATCGAGTTCTCTGATAGGCGGCGCGGCGTGCGGCGATACACTGCGACGCTCCGAACCCGGGAAAGCCGCGTATCGAGCGGAGCAGTGTATTCCCGTGTCGGGAAATGTACGGGAGCGCCGAGAGCTCGTCAAATAACCGCGGAAATACACATTAAATCGAACAATGAAGGTAAATAAAGATAAGGATTGATGTTATGAGTATGTATGGCACACTATGGTGCTAGAATTTTGCCAAAGGTTCAAAGTTTTCGATGCCCGTTCGCGGATTCGGGTATCGCCGGTATCGCTCACACTATGTTGGCGGCGTTCCCTCGCCGCAACTCCCAGCAGAACCCACGGGCGGGTGTCGTACCTCTTCAAATGCATCGGCCAGATGCTCAATTCCAGCCGATAAAAACCTAATCAATCAGATTTTTCGGCCGACGTTATAGGTACATCTTGTGGAGGGTTGTTGGGGGTATCGGTTGGGATATCGCCTGAAAATTCTGGTGGGTGGAAGCGCATTTTTTATCATTTCAACAGACGCCCTGCCCCAGGTCCCAGCAACCCTCGGACGACGCTCGAGCGATGCGCCAGCCACCCCCAACAGACACTCTCAAACCCAGCAACCTAAAGCAGATGTCTGGCAGATGACCATCGGGCGAAATACCGACCTGCTCCACCAACCAGACAAAATCTTAATTTCATGAGATTTTCCAGCAACCCTTGCAACCCTTGTGCAACCCTTGTACAGGCGTTGTACAACGTTTTTGTCTGGTTGGTGGAATACAGCCTTAATACTTGATCTTTGGTGTATTACATTCTCCTACTGTAAAACATATGAAATACTCCATACCCGTGCGATAAATCTGTCGCACATCATGAACATTTCATGATGTGCGATGCGATGAATCCATCGCATCACACACGATCGCACACGCACGCAAGCCCGGCCCCACAGAATAGATTGTGTGCGATGCGACGGGCGGCGCCGTTTTTATTACCCTCGGCGGCCGTTTATGACTTTTTATTGACTTGCGACAATCGCATCTCACCAGTGGGGCCGGGCCTTAAGGTGCAAAACCAGCCTGTGGTAAAAGGTCTATTGTGGTACCACCTTGGGACTCTAGCTAATCACTATGTGACTTCCATTTTGCCACACTTATTCTTCCACTAGGGCATATCATGTGATTTCCACTATATGACTTTGTGCTATCAATATGTGAGAATTACTAAGCAACATTCACTATATGGCCTAATGTAGTACCATTCAATATAAGCGACACTGACTCTCCATGTTATTACCAAAAGACACCTGCAGAAACACAGGAGCTGCTTCACAGGAGCCATTCTGACAAGGTTACCCGCCGGGCACCGGACGGGAAACATGTATACACGTGGGTTGGCGACGTGTCGGCCTGCAGGGTGGTGAAGGAGGCGCGTAAAAGTAACACGCTACCTCTCTGCCTCCCCCTGGGACCTGTTTCACTAGTTTCGTAACATGTCTAGATGGCGTCTGTGACACCATACAGACAGATCACAAGATCGCAATCGATGACACGCGGAGTTTCACTCACTTCTCGTAGGAATTAAGCAATGATACTTTAACATGAGTAGGAGATACATATAACCTATAATCGTTCCAAATATGAAGAAGATTGGGCGCTCCGATTTTCTGATATTTGCTAGTCTTTTTCCGCTGTTGCTTGCACTGTTGATGCCGCTGTTGATGTCTGTCTAGGCCTAATGTCACGAGCCTACTGAAACAGGTCCCAGATCTACCTTACTGGACTAACCACAGGACTATCTACCAGCCTACTATGCTAAAGACTTACCTAATCATCTGACCTATCTGTCAATGTCCTGCCTGTCAACAGTGTATCCACCCAGATTATGACATTGTAGACTAGATCAAACGTTCCAATTACTGATAATCTATATTACATGTAGCAAAACACATGTTAACGTTTTAACTATTATATCCCAGCTTTTACATTAAACATAAGGAACCCCTGCATAGTATTACCTACCAATGCTAACGAGAGCGAAGCATGTAGCATCAAACGAAACTACTGCATTGTGAGCTGACACTAGTGCGTCGACTGGCGTCATTACAATCCAATTTCAAAGAGTTTCCACGTCTATCACAGCGTATCCTGGCGAATATAGCTATGTGATATTCTGTGTGGTAATTGTGGTGTGTACTTCTTATTTCCATTGATATTGAATGTGAAACTAGGGGGCGTTGGGAACTGGACTTTTAAGGATGAGTCAGATCTGCTACTAACTAAAAAGAAATCATAAAGAAAATTGACTATAATAATGTTTCTTCTACTACGTCAACTGCCACAGTAATAATAGGTGTAATCTCATGGCCAGGGAATAATTGTGTTGCTATGAAAATGAACATAAACAACCTTGGACGAACTCTCACTATTGGCATTATTCAGGCTTTTTATTTTTTTACCTGGGGTTGGATCTGCTGTTTGACAGCAGGTCCAACATCCAGGTAGCGGTACCTTACGTTTGTGTTATGTAGGGTTACTTTTCAGTTTACTATCTTTAGATATGACAGAAGTGGAGAAGGGAGTAGGGTCCATGTTGGAATCTTCATGGCCGAAAATATGTTTCGACAGAGTTTCACACCGATATATGTAAATATACCGATAACGGTTTAGAAATACATTTCAGTCTTGGAGTATACACGTGCTATTCTGATGTACAATATATACACATCGGAAATAGGCATTCCATCGATTCCAGCATACTTATTCCAGCAAATATTCAGTTGCTCTACATTAGAAACAATATTCATGTCACGCACACAATAGACACATATGCAGGACTTCTGTTAGCGGAGGTACGATCAGAGTGACAATTCCAAGTCATAGGCAGGTATGCAAATACAGGCTTGTACCACAATTACAAATAGTTCTATATGTGCAGTATCATGATAGAAAATTGTCTTATTTACATAACATATATGGGGTTATTTCTAAGCAATTCAATATGGATATGAATATATCATTCAGGATTCCATCCGATTTTTTTTATATGTATCGTTTTACACAACGTAGGAAAGCGTTGTAGATATGGCATAAAATTCATCAGGTTCAATGCTCTCACAATCCCAACCATAATGGAAGAGATCGGGCAATGCGTACACTTTTCGCACATTTCCAGGCGGTCGGTTGCCCGGCGCCTGCAGGGCCTGCCGGCCTGCCCATCTGTTAAAAGCCTAGTTGGTGGAACACTCGCTTTTGTCTTCGCTTTCTACACAACTATTGTTATAAAATACGATGAGATCTTATTGAGATGTAGATCCATCACAGAAATGCTGGATAATGATTCCCTTTCGTGAGTTAATATGCTATCATAGGATGGGACATGACGAGACACTGCTCTAAATTTAACATCATTGGTACAACATAACTTAATTTCTGTCTGGATGTAGACATATTTGATTCTTTATAAAATTCCCGTCCATGCTATACCAATAGATGTACTGAGATATACGTACGTAACGTCCAAACAATGGAGACATGAGGATGTATGCGATGGGGTAGACACTGAAGATGAGTCCAGTGACAGTGGAACTGATCCCCTTTGCCTTTGCCTGGAAATGAAAAAAAAATACAGCACAATGAACGGCAACCTTGCGCACCTAAAAACTTATTATACCAAGGACCGACCTCTAAACCAGACTCGAACGTTAACAGTTATCGGTCTTAGCATCCTGTTTGAAACTATACAAAACGTACCCGGTCGATTACAAAATCCTGATAGCTAACAAAATATTTATGGGAGCCGCCTCAGCTTGTGTACATTTATAATAAATCAAGGAAAAGATGTGCGAGCACCACCTGCTCATGTACCAACGGATGTGTACGACACAAAGTTTATTAGAAGAGTGATATTATTATGCGCACATGTTGTGTTTCAAACTTTCATGAAGAAGTGTTTCCGCCTCATATTAGTTGCTGTGATTATCACCTTAAAGGATAATAACAGCATTAGGTTTGTTACCGTAATAAAACAAATTGCACAGCTTTCAAAGTTGGTATAATTACATTGAATTATAGAACGAAGAATATCACAGATAATATAAAAATCTTAAACACGTCAGCTCATTGAAGAATAGCTTGTTGGACTGTCTCAGTCTGATGTTTTTATACAAGCCACACGGCTAACAAGTAATAGAGTTTTGCCATTTATCTTTTCCATAGCGCGTTTGCACCATATTCCCACTTCTCATTTATATATATGAATAACAATTAAAAGGGTTTGGGTTATATTCAGTCTATGAATAGTTTTCTGCAACCCACTTGCACCCAGTCAACTTGCCATTTTGGATCCTAAAACTGCCGGTTTAGGATCCAAACAAGCACCAGTGAGTCAATGAGGTATTTTGGTCATGAGTGATTGTTCAAGGCCTGAGGCACCCTGCTCATTTCGCAATATCACAGTGAATAGCACACAGATAGTGAAAGGATAGTTTTTAGACCCCTAGATATACATTGCTTCAAGGTGGTCACATATATACTTCCAGCGTGCTTCCAGAAAACTATCCCTTCAATATCCGCATGCTATTCACTGTGATAGTGGGGAAAGAACAGGTCGCCAGTGTATCAGGGTCTCAGAGGCATGCCCAGCTGACCATTACAGACCGACACACCTCAGCGACCTACTCACTGGTGCTTGATATGTCACGATCCTAGACTCAGGCGATTGCATAAATGGCAAGTTGAATGGGTGCAAGTGAGTTACGGAAAATAACATATAGACTGAATGTAACACAAACCTTTTATTGTTATTCATTCATAATTGCACGGTCATTCATCAATGGTGAACATACCGTTTGGTCCTAGTTATACAGGACGCTGGAATCTATATGTGACCACTCTAACCTATAGGCAACGTATATACCCACTACCATGTATACGATCTTACCATTTGTGTAACATCTGCATTTAATACTCGGCAAAAGTTTGAATACTTAGATAAATGTGATAAACTCTTAATCATATAACAACCTCTGGTATGACACAACCACACACAAAATGTTTACAAAACTGACTCTCCGGTCATATTAGAAATCGCTAATCCTGGAGACATACCAAGCGAGTAACGGCAGCGATCTCCAGAATCGCCAACACAAGTTTGCGTGTATGTGCGACATTATTACTTAATAATATCTACTACCAATAATCTAGCGTCTCTGAAGTAATAATCAAGGGAAACTATGAATTTATGGCTCACACACACGCCATTTTGTGTTGGTGATTCGGAAAATCGCCGCGTTTCTCGCTTGGTGTGTCTACGGCATGAATCTCGCCGCTTTACAATTTGACTCCATCCCTAGACCACCATTTCCCGGCCCATCCCTCATGTACATTGTTACAAGTCCCTACTGAGTTTACAGACAATCATAAGAATATTCATTTTCATTAGCAAATTTTTGATGGGATAGAATATCCTTACCTCAGTGGGGAAAAAGGGTGCGAGTAGAGAATAGAATGTTCCTGCAGAAAAGTCAACGAAATATATGCAAAGTACACATATTTTCGTCTTTAGTGACTTCTCCAAAAAACCCTTGTCACGTTCGCTTATTTGTTGACTGCTATTCCTACGAGCTGAATCATTTTCCCCTAGGAATGTCTGATAGGTTCTATTCCTGCCTTTATTCTGTGTATCCACGTCGTCTCCTTCTTGGTCGTCCGACAGGTTTGTATCCATATTGCCATTAGGGCAGAGATTGGACTCTTCACTTGTCATTTTGAGAAACAAAGTTGGCTAAGTTGATAAGTCGAGGTGTGGTCGTAACGTGCTTTCCCATTGCCTATAATCGGTGAAGCATGGAGCTAAATCTAGTATATAGTCTCCATTTCTGTGGTATATTTATAGACTGTCCCTTGTTTGGTGGTCGATGTCAAACCATCTGATGGTCACTGCAGTCCCAAATGCCTCCTACCATAGCTCTCCACTGGTTCGATTGTGCGTAGTGATATCTAGAGTCCAGCCCTAGCTCACACCTCCTACTACATGTAGCCACCTACATAAACTGAACCTCAGTATGGAATCCACCCGGTGACATGTCTCAGTGCTGGCATATTGGCGCCAACTAGGTCAGTCACCTGTTCCACTTATATCAGACACAAACCGTGGGGATTGCACCTAGTCTTGTTTAAGTCACACGCCCACTTGATCCAATCCACGCCTCTATTTACAGCATGCATAATTCAACGATCAAACTATTCAATATCGCCGTTATAACATATTCATATACATAGATCTAGTCTCATGACCATATTCGCAGTGCATCATCACTTGTGGATAGAATAAATAGCACGTTCTACAGCATGGATATATATATATCTATTTTTGTTCAGACTGGAATGCACACCCCTGTGGGCAAGACGGATGCGCACTATTATTACCCTCTGAAAGGGGCATGTCCCCAGCAAAGACCGACTTGCGTAAATCTGGGGCACAGTTACTAAAATTAGTCTTAAGCATTGTCTACCCCCAGTTTCGGATTATACTTTCCTCTGAAGCTAAAAACACAGTTTGATGCATTGTATTAGCATGAGTTGGTTGGCATTATTGCTATGGGAAGTTTTTTCACTTGAAAGACCTAGATCATGTTCCACAAGACAGATTTTGTGAACTGTGCTATATAGACCATAAACTGATGGGACGTAGTCAACTAATAGCATCAGGAGTAATCATGTCAATATATAGTAGCAGATTAATTTTCACATATATCATCTGTTTATAGTTTTAGACAATAAATGATGACCGTAGACAGGCGACCGTAAACCTCGAACGGTTGACACGTAGTAATACACGAGCGCTAATCTCGAGAGGCTTACAGAACCGCCTGTTAACATATTAAAGCATCGTTTGGTATGAGACGTGGCGTAGCAAAGGATTGTGCGTTCTCGGTTGGAAAAAAAAATCCAACCACGGGTTTTCCCACAAACTCCGACGAATTGAAAAAACGATCGTTTGTTGCATTTAGCACAAAGTGACTATTTTCCCATATACCATGGCTTTGGGGCTGAATACCACAGATTTCAATCCACATAACACAGTTATGGTGACAGGTTTTAGGTCGTGGTTTACTGAGTCCTCATACATTTCCAATGAGGTCTTTGTATATGATAGATAACTTGAATTAGATAGTATGCTCATCATTGATGAATGGGCGTGCAATTTAAAATGATTAACAATTGAAAAGCTTGGGTTACATTCAGAATATATATGGATCATTTTCTGTAACCCACTTGCACCCAGTCAATTTGCCATTTTTTCAAGTGCCTGAGTCAATGATCCAAATACATGAAGCACCAATAGGTCGATCAGGTATTTCGATCTTATCCTCTTGAGTGATTGGTCATGGTCAGTTGGGCAAGCTTCTAATACATTGAGACACGGGCACCCTGCTACTTTGCCAGAAAAACATTTTTGGCTTTTTATTGACTTGCGACAATCGCATCTCACCAGTGGGGCTGGGCCTTTAGGCAACGTATATAGGCCGTACAAGCACGCTCTAATAAAGTCCATGAGTATACGTGATTTGATGGTCATGTCGAAATGTGGGTAAATCTAGGAGCTTAGAAAGGTCCCAGATATTTGACTCAGGACTCAGTACTTTAGCAGCCCTACTTGGAATGCACAGAGCACTTAAAGCTATTAAAGGTACAATAAATTTAAGATACATCAGTGTCCAAAGGCACTTTTGCCAATATTGAAGATATTTTGACAAAAGGATAAAATATTCAATTTCTGAGGTTCTGGGAATTATCAGTTCGAATAATTAGGGAAAAACACTGATTGTGTGAAGAGAGCAGAAAGAACACAAAGAAAGTCACATGTGAACATCCCTGATTATTGTTGACCTAGAATAATTAGAATTGTGGTGGTCGCTGCCTGGCTAGCAGGTTGGAAGACCCCTTTCCGAAACACTAGTTCCTGGCGGGATCCCACCCTACGAACAACTACGTAGGTTGGTTTGGTTTTCAGTTGGTTTGCACGAACTTAGTAACACAAAACACAACTCATGCATTTAAGAAACAGGATTGTTTATTAACAACTTACTTCCCAGAAAGATCTGGAAGATCTTTCCCACAAGTACAGTCCTCCAGCACGGTGTGCCGGGTAACGCTGGAAAGGCTAATCTAAAAGACTTACCTAACCACCAGGAAGGTTAGGAGAACCTGCCTGCAAAGATGAGGGTCCAAGGGTCTGCTTTCAGGGAGAGACGCGTGAGGGCAGCCTGTCGACCTACTGCGAACGCCGAGTATATATATCCAGCATTACGTAATCCCAGCCTCCGCTGCGCCACTCTCGTGTGCGGCGTTGCCCAGAACCACTACACAGTAAGGATTGACTCTCCACGCCATCTTCCGAAGAACGTCCGAACACTCCTGGATTCCCGCCCCACTACAGAATCATGGCCTGGATAAGCATTCAAATTGAAAACAACTAAAAAGGGATTACACATGTATTTCCACCCTTGTTCCCACCTCAGAACTGTTGTAACGCTGTTTGAAAACCTTTTGGCTGTGAACTTTTATTGTCGACATTTTATGCTGAGACTCAAGCAATCACACTACCTAATGCTCTCAAACAGAAGATCACATATGACCCCAATTCAGCTGATTTTTCTAGTATGTATGATATGCGAATTTTGACTGTAATATATATATATATATATATATATATATATATATATATATATATATATATATATATATATATATATATATATATATATATATATGTATATATATGGACTGCATAGTTTTCATGTCAAGCACTGAACTGCGATTGACTCATTCTAGGAATCATTTATCCAACCAAGAAATATCCAGCCTGGTTACCCCCAAAACAATCCCTTCTATGATAAGTTTTCGATAACATATTTTCGTGATAAAAATAGATTTATAGTAGTTACCATGAATTAGGTCTCACATCCGATTTCCTTTCCGCAAATGTCTTAAATCGTACCAAACCAACTTTTTCTTTTTTCAATTGCACATAATTCACCTCATATAGATGATTTTTCAATACAGCATTCTCTAGTCCGGGTACAATCCTTTCCATGTTGTTTGCACATTCATATAAAAATCATAATAATCCTTGATATGAAAATAATAATGCAGGGAATGCGTAGCTTTACCTATGCTGTTAGCCCGCCTACACCATTCGGATACGTGCAGGAATGGCAAGTTAACAACCATTCAATATGCATAGTCTATTCACAATATTTACCAAGCTAATCGTACTAGCTAATGTCCAGGTTGATAGTGATGAGTAATGTGTGCGGATGGGATGAATTGAGATTCCTGATAGAGAATCCTTGGCGATTACCAGTTCAAGAAACGAACAATCTATGTAGGATATATTAACTCACCCCGGTATTTTTCTAAATATGCTTAACATTAGGAACTCATATTCCCAGACCGTGAGGGTATTGTACCCAATACTCAATGACTAATTAGGTGAATTATTTTACTGGTAAATAATGTCTTGATCATGTATATGGGGTGAGATGAAATTAGAAACCCATTCTAATCATTATTATTTTTTTTTTCTTAAAGTTTTATTGACAGTAAGTTCATACTGAATCGCTGTACCTTATGTGTACAATAAGGATGCTGAACTTTTGCGCGGAATGCAACCCGGTCTACTGACCTTACCCGCTGTCAACCATGTTTTGTGGTACTCTGTGTCTGTCAATATATACCGTTATTTCTTTTTTGTGGACAGTGAAGTTGAAAATCGTATATTGAGTGTATGAACGTTACTGTCAATAAACATCTTTTCAAAAAAAACCAAAAAAACATTCAATATATGATTTTCAGCATAACTGTCCAAGAGATGGATGCTATACATAGCGACGACACAGTGTAAGAGGTACACAGGGGGAAAAGCAGCAATTCCACGAGGACAAAGTTCTTTCAGAGAGATAGTTCATCAGTTGTACATTGCATTCTGGGGTAATCCTAAGTCCAGTTATTAGTTTGAGATTATGACCTCCATAGGGGTCTCTCATTAGAATCCAGGTTTTTGTTGTACCATCTAGGTACCGGGCCATAGGCCATTGTGCACTGAGGATATTGTTAAGTTCATTGATTGGGATGAGACTGCAACCTCCCAGGGGGTCTCTCATTGCACTTCTGGTTATTATCGTACTATTTCGATGCAGGGCAACAGGCCTCAGGATTCCCAGAGTCAGGTAAGTGATTACCGAGTAGTGCAAACAGACACACTTTTAGACATAAGGTACAGAAAGAAATAACATAGATAAACACAAAACACAAAAAGCCTCTAGTTACAATAAAAACTGTTCTTAGATTGTAACCAAAACAGAACAACAGAGCAGCATAAAGTCATTCACGTCCATTCATACTATATAGTTCCCAAGTCATATAGTGATTTTTCTTTACCAACACAGGATTTATTTTCTATCTACTTTATCGGATTAGGCCATCACATAATTGATCTATTTCCATCCCTTTCACCTCATTTTTGAAACTAGGTCTGGTGGGTGCATTTTATATGGTATATGGGAGGTAGACCCATAAACTCAAACCATAGTAAAGTGGTGACTTTTTGTAGAAATCGGTACGCGGCCTAAGGACAGCTATTTTGACCTTTTTCCTGCTCCGTGTGTGGGGGGCTATCTCTTCTCTGTTACTCACAAGATTACCCATTTTGGTACTCCACCAGTATATGTGGGAGAGCAGATGCTTTGCTCTCCAGTTTTTTAGGGGCTCAAGGTTCGCTCGTTGGAGCATCATATTTATCTCAACCCGGTCATTCAGCTTAATTCGCAGGGAGGTTCTCAGAGCGTTGTTAAGCATTACTTGTAAATAGTTTCTCTGCTGCTGAGTCATGCATACACTTACAAAGTCACAATACTCTAGTTTTGTTAATATCATTGTTTTTGTGATGGCAATTGTTGTATCAGAGTCGATGAGGTACCGAAGTTTACGTAGTTTAAATAATCTCAGATTAAAATCATTTTTTACCTTCTAAAAGTGGGCTTTAAAGGTTAAGTGGCAGTCAATGACTACCCCGAGATAGTTAAACATAGTTACCGTCGCCAGAGGTGTGTTGTTGATTTTACAAATCAGGAGATTGATTTGTTTTACCTTATTATTCGGTACACACCACATTACTTTACTTTTGACATCGTTTAACTTTAGATGGTAATTGTCAAGCCAGACTAGTAGACTATTCAGGTCCTCCTGCAGCAGGTTATTAACGATATCAGGGTCTTTTCCTTCAAACCACCAGGACCATATCGTCGGCATATGACAGAAATTTAGCATGCTTTAGGACACCATGGCTCCCATTGATATATAGGATAAACAATATCGGCTCCAGGATAGAACCCTGGGGCACCCCTTTCTTAACGGGTTTGAAGATAGAGAGCTTTCCATTTGACCGCGTAGCCTGTTGTCTATTTACAAAGTATGATTAGAATAATTGGATGATCAGAGCGTTCCATGTACTGCACCTAGGATCTTGATTAACAGGTCGTGTTTGACACAGTCAAATCCCTTTTGTAGATCTAGAAAGAGGCACTCAGAGAAGTCGTGATTGTCTCGGGCATTGTAAAGTAGAGTCAGGAGGTCAAAAACAGCCAGACCCGTCAGTCTGCCCGGTAAGAAGCCATATTGATACTCGGAAAAACAGTTTCAATCTAAGAGTTGGGGGTACCAGTTGTCTATGTAGCTCATACTCGATCAACTTCGATAGAACAGGTAAACCAGAGATTGGTCTCAGGTCCACGGCCCATCTGGGGTTCGTGATCTCAGGTATCGGTGTTATGATTCCCCTGCAAAGTGAGGCCAGCAAAATTCCCGAGGCTATTACCTTATTAATGATCTTAACAAGGATTTCAGGTTTGATTTCAAATGTTGATTTGATGAAACGACTACTTATGTTGACCGCTTCAAAGGATTTATTTGTTTTTATTTTTCCAATTAATTTTTCCCCTTCATCCAGGTCAATTTCAGTTAGATGGATATGATCTAGGTTAGCCTCTGTTAGGCAATCAGCGACTGGTCTCAAGGGTGTTGCTTGTTTAGTAATATTGGTAGCTATGTCAATATAATTACCTACTATATCTAAAAAACTATGATTCTGGTAGAATCCGCTTGAAGTTGCTCCCGCACATAGAGACAGAGTGAACACGACCTATGTTTTGAGAATGAAGACCCACGAGAGTGAGATTCTCGTGCAGTGAAAAACTCGAACCTGTTCTTCTTTTTTGTAGGACCATACTCAGACAAACTTCTTCTCTTATGCTTCATTTCAAGCCATACCAAAATCAAAGTTTAATATTGTAGTTTTCTGATCTACTTTTCTCGTGGGAAACCAATGAGATTTCAACTTTCGCTGGTAGCCCTTTCAAAACTCTGCTGATTCCCCTCCCCCCACCCACCACCATAGACTTCTACAAGAACCTAAGTATTTGACATCCCTCAAGCTTCTGACGATTTGGATCAGTCGGCAGAGCGTTCAACTGGGAATGTGAGTGTTGGGTGTTCGAATCCCGCTACTGGCAATCTGACTTTTCATTTTTCACGGACTCGACAAAGTCGCTAGTACAAGATTAAGAAGTCTGGTAGTGAGTCGTCGGGAACTAGGTTGGCATTATCTTCCAAAAGAGTTAATTTCTTGTTTTCGTCTGGTGGCTTCCAGACATGCTTTACGGTACTCCAGAATTTCTTAGGGTTGGTGAAGTTTTGTACTAGATCGTTTTGATAAATAGTGCTTTCTGATCCCTAAAACTCTTATTAATTTCATGGGACAGAGTCCTACATTCAGCGAGTTCAGTTTGTGTACCGCCTGAGTGCCTCTTACGTATCAGATTAGCTCTTCTACTAATCATAGATCGTGTCACTACGGTAAGATCGAAACCTTCCCTCTGTCTTACCTTGACTGTTTTCAATGGGCAACACTTATCCAAGAACTTAGTGAGGTGAGTTTCCCACTCTGAGTATAAGGTTTCTACTGACATTACATTTAGGTTCGGTGGATTAAAGTTTTCCAGATGTTCCGCAAGTAACTGGTTATTTATATTCCTGTAGGAGTGACGGGTATTTGTACGGATATTAATTTTGGGTTTTTGGAATTTGCGTACCACAAAAATTGGTATGTGGTTGCTTATATACCTATGCATGAACTTAATATGAATATGCACTGCTGCTAGAGGTATAGTATTTTTAGCGTGGGAAAAGGCGCTCATATCTATATATATATGTCACCTAGAGCATAGAATGGTCACATATAAGCTTACAGCATGCTACACAAAAACGAACCCTTCACTATCTATGTGCCAACTTTACTTTAGTGAGTGAGCCAATTGTCACTTCTCTTAATGCAAATTACTTTGTTGTAACTGAGTTTTGCCCAGAAGGTCTTTGTTTCTGTACTATAGAAATGTGCAGATAGTAAATGGGACTGGGCAAATTACTTTGTTGTAACTGAGTGTTTGTTATGACTGAGTTTGTTATAAGTCAGTTTTACTGTACCTCAAAAACATTTAAATATTCACTTATTTTAAGCTGTAAGGGCAATTTCAAACCTAATTTGGGCACACAACAGTTATGTGAATTTCGCCATCAGGTTTCAAACTTCAAAGTTTTAAAGCCTTTCCTGCTGCCACTTTGGGGATTCCCCCCTTTGGTTTCAAGGCAAGGCTGGTGTATGATGTCATTCATCTCT
This sequence comes from Alentia gelatinosa, assembly GCA_950022655.1. Lineage (NCBI taxonomy): Eukaryota > Metazoa > Annelida > Polychaeta > Phyllodocida > Polynoidae > Alentia > Alentia gelatinosa. The sequence goes on from OX465579.1 coordinate 158,202,449, forward strand.
CCAACCTGATGCTCAGTGTTGTTATAAAGTTATACGTACAGACATATGCTAATTCTTCAAGAGCAATAGCATGAACCACAATGCTGACTGGTAGAAGTTGGACGCACTATTATAAGTTACATGGAAGTATAACAAGAATTTTATCATATTAAATGAAAGACTTTGGCCATTCCAGATATGGTAGCCATTATTCTGTAAATGTGTCCAGTTGACCTTTTATAAGAGGCCAAAGATAATCAAATTTCAGAGGGTTTTGAAAATGAGACATACTTTTTCGTTTCTTCAAATGTATTAAATTGATTTTTTAAGATATTTGGGAAATGTATTGAGACATCATCAAAGTCATCAGCCTGTGTCACCATCTTTATTTTTATCAATGCAAGGTTACCAAATGGAATGTTTCCACCCAGGATTTCACCAAAGTTCCTATAAGGACTTACAATAGTTTCTATAATTTGTTCCAACATGTATGTATTTCAACTTGAATGATATATTTAGATACCTGACACCATTCTCTAGTAAAGTCCTAAAGATAGCATTCCTATCATGCAGGCCACATCTATGTCAAAGGTCAAGGTATTTACTCATACAAATGACCAACATAGGTCACTGAAATTGAAACATATCTTTTCATTTCCCAAACAGTATTTGGTGGATTTCTTAGATATTTGGCAAAACTATTGGAACACGAGGCGACTTCAGTAAGCTTTTCACCATCAGAGTCTACTGCTTGTGTATTATGGGTTTTGTCCATCCTGTTCCGAGTCCTTTTCTGTGTTTTTGTTCATAGGTGTGTCCAAATTTTCAATGGCCTGGGTTCAGGTGTATGACAGCGTAAGGTGTAAGTGAGGTGTGGGTATAAGGCATAGTGGTGTGTGTGTGTGTAGGTGTGTGTGTGTGTGTAGATAGTGTGGGGTGTGGGTGTAGTATAGAGGGTGGTGTGGGTATAGGACAGTGGGACTGGGTGTAGGAGAGAGTGGGGTGTAGATATAGGACAGAGTTGATTGTGGGTATAGGACAGAGTTGGGTGTAGGTATAGGACAGAATGGGGTGTGGGTGTACGGCAGAGTGGGATTTGGGTGTAAGACAGAGTAGGGTGTGGCTAAAGGACAGAATGGGGTGCAGGTGTATGATACTGAGGCATAGTTTTAAGAAAGACTGGGGTGTTGGTATAGGATGGTGTGGTGAGTAGGTGTAGGACAGCGTGGGGTGTTGGTATAGGATAGAGTGAGGTGTGGGTGTAGGGCAGAGTGGGGAGTGGGTGCAGGACAGAGTGGGTTGTGGGTGTAGGATAGAGTGTGGTGTGGGTGTAGTACAGAGTATGGTGTGGCTATAGAACAGTGAGTTATGGATGTACGAGAGTGTGCGGTGTGGGTTTATTTATAATCATATATATAATTTGAATTATGAATTTACCTTGCAACTGACAGTGATGATTTTAAATTGTAGTTGTAAAAAGTTATTCATGGCCATCCCTGCTGACAGTAAACCTTGTCACCAGCCAGCATCTGCTGGCCTGTTCCTTGTCGCCGAATGCTGGCCAGGCCTAAGGGCACTCTTTCTGCTATTCCACCAAGCACATTGAAGTAGGCCGGCAGAGCGGGCAGCTGTTTTGAGCACTACGGAGCCGTCCATAAATTATGTCACACTTTTTAGGGCATTTTTAGGACCCCCACCCCCCCTGTCACACTTTCTCATACATTTAGTACCACCCCCCAAAATATGATGTCACACTTTCCGAAACACCCCCCCCCCCCTTCCATTTTCTTTCTTATGTACAATAGCATAACATAACAGTTATTGCATCTTTGACAAAGCTACTGTAAAAGAACATTAATTTAGAGGGAGATATTACATGACACAAAACTCCTGATGTCCTAGATCACTGAAAAGCTATTGATACTTTACTCTACTGTAGTAATTATGATTCTAGACCAACCAATCATATGCAGTGCTGATCTTTTGATCAAGCATAAATCTAGTCTGGTCTAGTCTGCTCTGGTGAATTACTACCAAAATCAACATCTTCCTCATTGTGGTACTCCACATCTTCCTCCTCCATGTATATGATGAAAGACATTTATGAGTTCAACCCACCCACAAAATGGGCACTGAACAAAAATTGGCAGGTGGTGCATTTGGGGATTTATTCTTGTGCATAATCATCGACCCCATGGCAGACCATTTCGACCTGATGACTGCTTAGCATTTACTTCATTGGTTGGGGGAGCACAATTTCTATCTCACAGAGAAACCTGAAGATAATCCCTTCCTAAGCTACAGCTGGGGGGTTCCTACATGTGTGAATAGGGTTATGGTAGAAGTCATCATCAAATGCATTTATGGTAGAAATCATCATCACTAAGGGAAAGGCTTTCTTTTTCATGGGAGGTGACCACTGAAGAATCAAAATGTGAACCTGCAGTCTGCCATTGATTAAATGCATCCAGATACTTCTGGCTTAGGTCATAATGGATGATATCACTGCATTCTAACTTTGTTGATATCATCTGTTTTACTAGTTTTTTTTTATTCAAATATAATTCACTTGCAGGTTAGGTGGTCTTCCATTATAGGATTACAAGTCCAGACTAAAGTACAATACTTCAAAGTTTTAACCAGAATCACATGAGAATTACAAGAACATTAAAGGTAAATATGATCAGTATTGAGTATTGACATAATCAATAAAATAGGGAAATCTTTTTAAAAAATTAACAAGCTCTTTGGTAGGGGATCGATAAGACCCAAGTTATGATTCAAACACTGTGAGGATGATTATATTAAGACTTGTAACAAGACAAAAACATGAAGGCTGGAAACATGAAAAATTGTAAAGTGGTGGTTTCAACCATAACCAATGGTATTTAAGTTAAAGTGAAATAGGAATGATGATGAAGAATGATGAGTAAGATTTCTTAAGCTAGTGTGCGCATGGGTTACTAATCTATTTATGACAGTTCTGCACTACCTCAGGCAACAAATTCAATAGTGCTTCACCACTATACCTATGACGAATTCCTTTGGGATCTAAGATGTATCTATAAAGAAATGATTGACCTGAAATTGATATCTCCTATTCCACCTGATAATCATCTACCCAAAAGTGTCAAATAGTCAGGGGGTGGTGCTTGATGCCATGATTAGCGAAATCATCAGGTGAAAATGTGGCAATAGGCATCTAGCCTCCCTGGCAGGAACCTGTCCTCATTGATCAGAAACAGGGAACTCTTCCAAGTATAACAGCACTCACTGCTGTTACACTTAGCCTCTTGTAGCATATGCATGTACTGAATGTCCTTGATCTGGACATTCTCCTATTTGGCTGCCTTTTTCATTAGGTGTTTGACTATTTCAGTGATTTGTGTATACCAGCCTCAGCAGGATATTCATCCATGACCACTTATTATCATACTTTTCCCAACACTTTTCCAGCATGGACAAAGTTGCTTCTAAAGTTTTGGAAAGTTGCCTCTAAAGTCTTGGAATTAGGGGAAGCGTGTTCTGTCACACATCTCTGGACACTCCCTCTGTGATTTTTAGGCTGTGTCACACTTTTCAATCTACCCCCCCCCCCCCAACCCCCTAAGTGTAACATAATTTATGGACGGCCCCGACCTTGTAGAGAGCCGCCTCGAAGGCATCACTGGAAAAATCTATCTAAATAGATTTTTAGTGGCGGCAGGCTATCCGACCAATGACACCTTGAGCATTGCTTATCCACATTGACTGCTCCTGGCCCATACTCTTGTAGACTCTGTCAACATAGATGGGTGATTCCTGTGAGTCACTAACCCATGAGCGGAGACCAAAAGTTCGGACAGTTGCGGTAATTTGGTGAGAATTTTAGCCAGAATCAGCTATACATATTCATAACTTCAAGGCTATCTTTATTGTTCAATTGACTGCAGTATTTTGTGGATATTCGATGGCCTATCAGCTTTTCTGTACAGTTACCAAAGTGGCAGCACACGCCTTCGCTCGATCACTAAGTTTGTGCAGCCTGAGCGGCGTTGTGTGTAGAGGATTGTTTGAGGCACTGCCTATTGATGAATGGGGAACAAGCAAAGCCCGATATTGCCACCAATGTCCACCAGATGGCAGTAACATCGTCTCATCGCCCCATCACCTCGCTGGCACCAGCCAGCCCCAGGGCTTGGTTGAAGCACCCAATAAGTGCCCGCTGGGCGATGGGTGTGCACCTTGTAGCTGTTGGCCAGCTAGAATTAGGTGGGTTGGTGGAAGAGACAGGAGCTTTTTTAGAGTAAGAGGCCTATTCCACCAAAAAGGCCCTCAGCAGGCGGGTTTTTGCCCTCCAGCAGGCGTTTGCCGCCGGGGCCGGCCGTCCGGCCGCCCCTAAACCCCTAAATTCTAGGAGCTGTTCCACCAAAGCCCCACGAGGCGACCAACAGGCATACACAAGGCGCCTGGCGAGCGCCAATAGAGCCGGCCGGACCCGGCGCGGCGTTTCACTCCCAGCGGGTACGCTATTGCCGTCTGGTGGACGTTGGCGGCACTAACGTGCAAGCCCGCGGTTCTTTATCGATCCGATAGGCGGCGCGATACACTACGGCGCTCTGAAGCTGGGAAAGCCACGTATCGAGCGGAGCAGCGTGCCCGCACGTCGGGATTTGTACGGAAACGGCCAGAAGACGTCAAATAACCGCGGAAATACACGTTAAATCGAACAATGAAGGTAAATAAAGATAAGGATTGATGTTATGAATGTGTATATTCGACTCTGGTGCTAGAATTCTATCTAAATTACCTGAATTTTCGGTCATAGTCCATACGAGTATCCCTTCCGGGCCTGCAAGATTAATATTGACGGTGTTTGTCAATGCGCACCCAGGGAACAGCTCTCGTCGTGCTCTCGGCGTCACTCTTGGTGTAGCTTTTGACACGCCGGCCGGCCTGCCTGGGGCTTAAAATCAAATGAATCAGCTTTCCCCTGCCAGGGCTTTGCGGGGGAGGTTGCGCTTATAAAGCCCGGCCACCCGGCCGGCCGCCTCTGTCGCTATCACTATATTTTGGTGGAACACCTCCAAAATTGGCTATTGCACCGAGTATTGTCCCCGGCCGGCCGCCAGCGGCCACCAACAGGTCAGCCGATACTAGCCGGCTACGGGGTTTTGGAGGCAGGGTCCGGCCGTGAGAGGCCTGTGAGCTCTCATGAGCTGTTCCATCAAGCAGATTATCGCCGCCGGCGGGAGGTTTGGGCCGGCTATTGCCGCCGGTCGCCAATAGGCGACCACAAGGGGCCCGGCCTGGGCTTGTGCCTCCTTGGTGGAATAGGCCTCTAAGGGGAGGCCGCCGGCCGGCCCGGTGAACAACGTCGGCCGGCCCCGGAGAGTAACGCCAGCTGGAGGGCCCACCTGCAGAGTGCCAATCCTCCAATACATAGCTATCTGGCCCTTGAGAAATGTAGACTGCTAATGATGGTTTAAGAGCAATGTCTGTAAATTGGCTTTCATTGTTAAAGGATTAGATATCCACCATCTAGGAAGTGAACCTTTAGCCTATCAGGACATGCTGGCATGGGAGCTTATGTACCTGCTGCTCTGAGACCTAATTTAAGGGGGTGTTCTATTGAGACAGTGGAGACACCAAAAGACAACTTGTATGTGCTAAGCTACATTGAATGGCGATCACCTGACATTGACCATTGAGCTGAGTATAGATACTAATACAGTGGAGCTGGACCGTATAAGGTCATGGAGCAATCTCAGTGGTATTTCCACTCTCTGATAATTTTCACTCTGTCCAAAAATCTCAGAGCAGAATACTTATCTATATTTATCAATTTCGGGTCTATAATAAATATAGAACGACCTACCATGCTTGTACAAGCCACAAAACTCAATAACAATTTACTCAATTTAATCAAGCACGGGCAGTATTGTCTGTTTTCAAAATTTAATAGCCACTTTAGTTGTCATCAAATTTCTGAATTTACGAAATGTAAAAATGTTGTTGTTTGTTTGCTGGATCACTTTGCGGGACCAGCTCAACACCAGCTCAAACCCCAAGTGGGGGGGGGGGGGGGGGACTAGACTGCATCTACCTGTACCATGCCTGCATAAATCCCTGAGTATTCGTTGCTCTTATTTGGCGGTGGGAACCAACATACTTAGTATTGTTGTCTGTCCAAAGACAAGGGAGGATGGAAGGTTGGAAGGGATCGGAAACTTTGCAACGGGGCTGTTCCGTCAACGACGGATGTTCATTTGGTACTTGTTTCATAATGTGCCTTCATTTATTCTTATTTCAGATATAGGCACAAATACATCTTTTTTAAACAATGTTTATTCTAGAGTTTGTTACGGGGTATAAGTTAACATCTTTGTAAATCTGTTCTTCATTGCCATTATTCATTTGACGATGTGACATGGACATGCCGTATATTATATATATCTAACAGTTTATATACATGTATTCAAAAGGATATCGATAAGGTTTCTGTCTCGTAATATAAACAGAAGATGACAGCATAAACAAGAAACTTTGGTATTATAGAATTGATTTTGGAGCAAGCTGTTCTCCTAGTGTTCTGGGGTGCACACAACTGGATTTTTATCAAATGAAACGTTTCTGACTGAGCATACAACATATAACACGTGTAAAACTTAACATTATGTCTCCCAGTAACAAATATAAATAAACAGCACTTCAGCACTTCAATTTAAAAATATAATTCTCTTTACGCAGTTTAAAACATTATTGTATACGCCCCTTCTGAAGATATACATAATTGTGTTTTACCTTCGATGGATGGATGCATGTAATCGGATATGTCTATCACGACGGAAATACTATAAGTATCAAGAGACGTCACGGGTTTGAGTCTGATTTTACTTATGTCAGGCATTTTGTTGGCTCCGTAATTTCACGAGTGAAAAAAGAGTGACATTACAGAGCCAATAAAATGAGTAACATAAATAAACTCAAACTCAAACGAGTGGCGTCTAGATTTTATCCTACCTGGTTTCCACATTTTTCAGCATTAGAAAGTAGTGACATAAATAACACTTTATGTCACACCCATGACATAAACAAATCCCATGTTAAGCCTCTGGCGTTTTTATTAGGGGTAGGATGAATAACGTTAATGTACATGTCCTAGATAGGTTAAATGTGTTTCCGTTTGTCTCATCTGAGGTACGGCTGCGGCTTGATGCTCCCTGTAACAGAGACCACAGCTAGATGATTTCAAGAATCCTCTACTTGGAAACGTTGCTATTTGGCAGATCACCATCGATATGAGGCCCATGTATCAACTGAGCTGAATCGGGCTTGGCTTTCGGATCGCAACCTTCAGATGAATTGACTATTTGAGAGCCTTTACCATTTGAGATATCTCCTGGCGACTTCGCCCCCCCAACAGGAGGCAGATTTCCATATGGATAAGAGGACACATCACCTGCTTGTCCTCCGCTACAAAAATCCTCCTTGTTTTCAGAATGTGCTTGGTTCTGATCATTTCTATTAACAAATGCTACAGCTTGAGCCCCATCATTACTGATTTTGGACACTTCCTGGCCTCCGTGACACACAGGACTAGCTTCTGAAGAGGAAGACGGGGTTATAATTCCTTGTTTACGGACAAACGGCGGTGTGGTGCTACACCTATGGCTTTTGTTGGATGAGGTACTGCTGGAGTTGGCCCTGGATTGGTCTCCTGGAGTGACGATGGAGGAGGAGTTCTGGCTCTCATCAGACAGGAGCATGCTGCTTTCTCCAGGCAGTCGTGAGTATTGCCTCCGTCTTATAAGGGTTTGAATCAGGACGCACAGCAGCAGTAGAGACCCCTGAAATAAAACGATTCTCTTTTGATTGACACATGTTCATTTAAATGTAATCAATTTCAAGAAACACAACGGAGGATCCAATCGATACAAAGGGAAAAGTTGGGAAATGCGCCCATTAAAGCGGATTATCGAACTTCCATATAAGTAATCTCTTTGTAAAGCAATTATGTAGAGAACATAGATAAAATGCATCCTCACAGATATTGTTAAACAAAAAGTTATAAATTTCCAAACTGTAACTATTATAGATGTATGGCTATTTCGCTTGAAGGTTATTGGCAGTAAGAAGTATGTGTCTACAAAATGTATGAACCGTCAAAGTTTGCGCTACTGTAGTTACTTTTTCCAAGAGAAGTAGTACTATTAGGATTGACAATTGATCACTGGTCAAAATCTGTACCAGATGCGGTTAAGTATTGTATAACCATTCATGTGTCCCATCTGTTGGACGGGTCTTGTTGCTTACAGTAATGGAATGACCTTATACTGACTATGAGTCAGTATAAGGCGGATTCCCGAACTTCCATACAAGTTATTTCTTTTTGAGAATTAGAGAAAAGAGATCGATAACATATATCCTCACAGGCAGTTTAAACAAAATTCTTGGAATTCCAAACTATCATAGATGCATTAAGGTTTCGCTTGAAGGTTATTGGCAGTAAGAAGCATGTGTCGGGTATGCACACAATGTATAGACCGTCGAAGTTTGCGTCACAGTAATTACCAAAAGTTCAAATTCAAATGCAAAAATTACCATTGCCATGACGATGGTTCCAACGATAGTGGTAGCAGCAGGGAACTGATAACGGTCGTTCAAATATCCTCCAACAAGGGGTCCACAGAAAGACCTGTAAAGAAATATAAAGATAATTTACATGTGTTGCAAGAATCAAATTATATATCACATTGTGTAAGAAATATCATGTTCATACATGATGACTATTAGTAAAGTCTCATGAATTTTCTTCTATACCTTCAGTACCAAAAGCATGAAGAACCTTATGATATTTACATGGAACTTTCAGTCTCCATTGTATCGTCACTGCTTCGCTATTAGATTCTGAAATCTGACTATCTAGTATGTTATGGAGAATCCAGGTATAAATTCATCTGGTTCACTTTATTCGTCTGACCATATGGGTGCCTGTAGGGCATTGCTTGTAATGCATCAAAATACATCTTTTACCATCGTATTTGAGATTTCTCGCGAGCCATAGTAACAGAAATTAGGTTTTATGGGAGAGGATTAGAGACAATGATTTCAATTTATCCCTTTGACACTGGATCTGTACAGCTACTCAGACTGTAGTTATTTATGGATTACCATTTACATTACTCACCCTACAGAGTTAAATGAAGTTATCAGACCAGCTAACATTCCCATCGTTTCCAAAGTCTTTGAGTGTCCTCGCCGTCTGTAATTAAGACGTACAACAATCTAGAAGCGATATCAATTTTGGCATCCTTTTTGGCACCAAATCCTTAACTGACTCAACTTTCCGCAAGTCTCCATGTGTTAGAGACATCACAGCACCCTTGACGTTGGAAGGTGCAGCAGTTTTGCAGGGATTGAGACCGGGGAAATTAGTATGAAGTTCGTTGAGGAGATGTAGGTGGAATCCCTCTCGGCACGGGAAATAACCTTATGATTTGGCGATATTAAGCCCAAATTAGGTTATTACAGGGAAGGGGCCCCGAGAAATGTTAATGAAGTCGTCGAAGGTGAGGAAGAACATTATATATATACATATACTATATATGTATGTATATATATAAAGGTTTAATAAAGGGTTACAGGGGCAAGTCACTGTTGGCAATTTCCAAAGTATTTGGAACAAAACACAAAGCGTGAAGTAATTATTCGAACAATGGTTCTAGTCTAATCCCTTTAGTGTGTATACTGGCGGACCGTCGTAATCCATGCTCTATTCCAGTCGTGAAATACAGGTTTCTACTGGACGTTTATATAGGACAAAATAAATTTCAGACAAAACAGACGTTCAACACTCACCTTGCTTCTTCGGCCATTATTTTACCATTCACCACATGCGTTCCGATTGACAATCCCATAATTCCATAACTGGCCATAACAAGCCATAATTGATTACTGAAAAAAGAAAATATGTGTCTGAGCGATTGATATACATTTGAGGTAATTAGGAAATGTCAATCAAAAGGAAACGGTACTTTATATAGCAGAATTCTGTGAAACTGTATCTTTTGGTTCGTAATGGTTTAGTTGCAACTCCGGGAATTGCATTTCTACTTCATTGATAGTTGTTATGATACATAGTCGGACAAAGAATAGTGGCTTGATCATATTGTAAAGTTCCTAGGCTATACCATTAGCGGTTCTGCTCCTAGCGGTCGATATACGTTAAATAAGGTTTGGAGTCAACGCATAGATGTTGTAGGTAACAGAATCCAGGTAAGACTGAATGCTCTGGGTTTAATTCGATTCTCTTATATAGCTGTGGAGACGCCTTTGTCTCCAGGTGGGGGACGCTTATACGGGCCGCCGTGTTAGGCGCCAATTAGCGTCACCTTGTACATGCGAGCGCACCCGCATCTCCAGGAAGTTGGGTTAACAAACAACCGCCGGACTAAGCCGGGTTCAAAGCGAGGATTATATTTACCACAGGAAGGACCAATTAACCTGGCCAATGTCGGCCATCTTGGATTTGGAGGAAAGAATTCAGAATAGATTTAATATATATAATATAATTAATAATGCTGCTTTTTCAACGCAAAAATACCACAAAGCTAGAATTCTCGACTGCAGATCTTTACAAACGTCCCTCACTCTGAGTTCGAAGAGCAACGGAGAACTTTAAAAGAAAAGAAAAAGATGTGCAGTCGCTAAAACCAACCTAACCGCCTTGCTCCGTCTCAGAGCAGTCGTGCGGCTGCTGAGACCAGCGCGGGAACGGTTAGTTCGTCGAGCAAACGCGGAGGCGCCACCAGTGCGCGCTCACGATCCCTCGACCAATGAAAAGGCAGCAATTCCCAACTTCCGGTCACCACCCAGAAACAACAAAAATGGCAGCGCCCACATCCCGGCGTGCCAAACAAACGGGTCTTACGCAAACAATGGCGGCCATCGGATCTTCAAACAAGGTAGGTTCAACCATTAACACATATAGATCACACGGGTAAAGAGTAACAGAGATGATAACAGAAGTACAGGTTATATTTTTGAAAAAATGTCACTGCGGCCCGCTCGGCGTCAGAGCTCCGACCGTGTCCGGGTTATAGGTACTCGGCTGTACAACCAGTCGCGAGTGTAGAAAATGGCCAGCGAATGTCTTTATAAAATATAAATGCGTAGTCCATTTTGATATAAAGCTGGGATACGAGTGTCTGTATCCTGTTGCTTCAGGATGGTGGTTATGAATTTAAAAAGATAGATCACAGGGATCTCACAGGGTATGGCGAGCGGTCTTCGGCGTCAGTGTCTCTTGGTTGACTCGCTCGCCAATCGTAGGGGTGGAGTCAATCGCGCTAAAACACACTTTAGCACGATTGACACGATTGTTACTCTTTGTAGAGGTATATACACGTAGGAACGGCCTGTCAAGTGCAGAACACACCCTTGTTCGTTGTTGGCAGGCCGCCGCGACGGAACTCCGCGTCCCGGGCTACCGAAGTGCGACAGCTGGCGGTCCGAGCGTAGGCGCCAGCCCGAGACCGCCGCCCACGCGAAGCACTTCGCGGGAGGATCGGAGCCCGTCATGTCACAATCAGGTCATAAAAGGTTACGGAAAAATAGATGTGAGTCACACGTACTCAGTTGACACGTAGATTACACGTTTTCCTCAATAAAACGGTAATTCAAACAATTTTACACATCTCAGGCTCCTCACCAGCGCACATCCTGGCAGCCATTTTGATAGTACAAAGAAAAAAGAAGATAATATCGCCGTGAAAGGCATGACATATAAGTAGCAGCGGGGTGCTTAACGATAAAAATAGACAATTTGGTCGCCGCTGAGGACGGTAAATCTTACGATAAAATTGATAAGGCGGTAAATGACACCAAAAGGACGAGCTCCCGTAATCTTGATAAAGATTGTAGAAAATATGCTTGTGGCCGTATTATAAACATATATGTACATGGTGATAAAACCTAATATTGGCGTTTTCAGCGTGGATCTGAGCACTACGTTAAGGCCTGGACATCGCCATCTTCTGCATATAGACTGCAGCTAGCGCCCGGCTTCTGGTGACCACGGGAGATCAAGCCGCGCCACTCGCTACCCACCTGACGTTCGCTTACAGCCTTCATCCCTTCCCAAGTCTACTCAAGTTACCGAGGAGTGGTGAGATAACACTGTGGCCTAAACATAATAAATCGTAGAGCCCTCCCGATTAACCCCGATTTATAGAAATTTTCAGCGGCCTAAAACATCGGCCCATCTCCAGCTATTGCATACCTAACCGATAGTAACTCACTGTATCACTACTAGTAGCCTAATTTAGTGTCTAGCAATTAATATAAACGATATTTCTCGTTATTTAATTAAATTTTATGGTTAATTTCCGAGTAATACTTACTATTCGCACGCGGCTGGTATGCACTAGATGATTATAATTTCTTAAAGTTTTGGTTTATAACTAACATTTCTACTCGTCTCAGATCCACCTTGATACTAACTATGTCGCCTCGTTGGGCTATTCCAAAAGGACATAAATCAATAATTACATAATAATATTAAACAATTCTGGCCAATAGACTAAGGAACCGACATTAATTAAGAGAATCATTTTAGAATTAAGTAATACTTAGCGCAGGGCTGTGATTGTAGTATGGTCGGTCCCTTATAAATATAAAGCATAGCATATTATATATAGGCAGGAGCTCGTCAAATAAATCGGTGTCATTGCTTATAAATTTAAATTATATATAGAAAATTAGAAAATGTCGTGCTGCGTGGTCACGTTCCTAATACACAGTATGGTCGTCACCTTAAGTATATAAGCAAACGTGCAGCGTAGATATTAAAAAATAGGGGGTTGTGAAGCAGCTGAGAGTGGTTCCTTCCAGAAAATTGCCAAAAATTTCAACCGGTGCCAGGGGATACGTAGACGTCATACGTACTTCACTCCCCCAACACTCTAAATTTTTGCAATACTCAAATTACTCTAAAAATAACTCAACCACTCTCGGCGTGCCCACCCAAGAAGAAAGATTAGCGCGGCAAAGCACGGTAAGTAACATGTTTGATATATGTAAAAAAAAATTGTTTTCAGACTAGTAGGGCAGGCCCCATCATGGACTCCTCCCTGGGCGCATAGGCCCTTAAAATCGTTCCTACGATAAACGATAAAAAACACAAAACGATATCGTACACACACGATATTTAGGCAAACACATACAGACGATTTAGGCTGAGCTAGGCTGCAGACCTCTCGTGCTCCTCGTGCCTCTTCAAAATCGTCGTTTCTCCACATAAGCATCCTTCGGCCAAAGGGTCTGGGGCGAAGGGGCTGGCCGAGTGGCCGCAAGGCCAGCCTTTGACCGCCAAACACAGGGCCAAGGTCACTTCGAATAACCAAGGCCCTTACCGATGGCCGAGCACATAAACAAAAACTCGTGGGTCTCAGCGAGGCTGCAAGCACCCCACGGGTTTCACCATGCTATCGGTCATAATCATTCCAGTTTCACAATCGTGGGTCAATTCCTTATCGTCAACGTGTCATTCATAAAAAAAAGGTTTTACACGGGGGGAAGCCGGGGATATATATCTTGGGGGCGTAAGTCCGCGAAGGAGCCTGCTAACCGCTCCAGGGTTGGGCGTAAGCGGAGAGGGGGTATGGGGGCGGTCGCGGTTTCTGATCGTATAGGAATTACGGGTAGGGATTGGGGGAAGGGTTCAGTGGGGGGATCTTCGGTAACGATGGTGGGGGCAGGGAGGGACAGAAAGGGGGATGCTGGTGCTGCCTGTAGGCTCTGTAGGCTGATCTCCTCGCGTGGGCGGTCCTCTTCAGCCGACCTCGGCGGACTCCGCACGCAGATCAACCTACAACACCAGCGAGTGACGGGGATACAACAAAGCTTTTTGTATCGCACGCAACAGACCGTCAGGAGGATAAGGACTATTAGCAGGGTCACAGAGGAGGTGGACACAAAGGGGACCGAGGATAAAATAGAGGTCGGGGAGCGTAAGCCCTGTAGGCGGCCTACTTCCATTACGGGAAGGACTACGCGGGGGAGGAGTTTGAGTGGTTCGGAGAAGGTGGGAGGTAGGGTGCGGGGCCAGGATATGTTGAGGGGGGAAAGCTGAAGGGGGCGCCGGAAGTGGAAGTTGAGGGTATGGTGCCCAGCCGCGATGCCGTGTAGGCGCCACCCACGCGACTCCAGCGAACATCCTGGGGGTAGGTCGACGAGGGTGGGGCCGTTGATTAGCAGGTTCACGGGTGGGCGGCCGGTGCAGAGGCGTAGCACGGAGGTCGACTGGTAGGCGACTACCACAGCTTGTCGGCCTCCGGCCTCGGGCCTCGACACTACGGCCGTCGCGTTGTTCCGGGCGGTGATGGCGATGTGGCACGAGGTCGGCTTGGTCCCGCGCACGAGTGCCGACTCGCAGGACCGTTCGGTGTACACTACCGTAGGCCTACACACTCGTGGCTGCCGACCTACGCAGACATCAGGGACGAAGGACGTGGAGGACGACGAGCTCACGGCCAAACGGGGCCTACCCTGGACCGTCCGCAGGTGGGACGCGTCCAACTGCACGGGGAAGTACTGCAGCTTGTACACCAGGTAGGCCTCGCTCGTGAGCCCGGGAACAACAACACGGTAGATCAACTCCCGTCCCTCCTCCCAGATGGGGTCGATGTCCACGTAGTTGTAGTACCACATCGCCGGGAGGGTGTGGTATCCGGCGTCTCGGAAGCGGCGGAGGACCTGGAGCAGGTGTTCTCGGGGGAGAACGTCCTCGGTCAGTTGGCCCCGCTCCAGCTCCATCCGTTGATTATGGAACTGTACTCGCCGAAGTTCGTGTTGGCGCACCGTCTCCTCCAAGATCCGTAGGCCCAGCTCGATCTGCCGGGCCATCCAGACCTTGTTCACCTTTTCGTCGGCCCCGACCGCGATCGTACCTCCGGCTTCCGCGAGGTGGATCGCGCGGGCGGCCTGCTCATTTATTGTGGCGATGTTATCGGCATTCTGTAGAATGCCCCCACGAGTGGCGTTTACTACCGATACCATCTGCTCCAGGTGGTGGGCTATTTGCTGCTGCTGGACCAGCGTGTCGCGTGCGACTCCTCGCAATGATGCGACGTCGCGGTCAGTCGCCAGTCCAAACAGAGCCTTTCCAGCCCACCCCACAATATTAAGCAGGCCCCGACGCCGTCGGCCGGCCTCCGGCCTGCCGTCGGTTACTATCCGACTTGCCCTGGGTAGTTCGGACAAGCGGGTTAGCAAACGCGACAGATGCCGGCGCCAGTAGGGGACGTGATTCGGCTCCATCACGTCCGCGACAGCGTCAATGGCGACAGTTAGGTTGTGTACGAGGTCATCTACACAGGGAGGGGACGGTGGTCAGATCGTGACGGCGACAGTCCAGGCGGCCGCGACCGCACGCGCACGACCGTCCGTGTAGACCAACACGCCATCGTCCGAGAACAGGTCCGCGTCGAGGAAGGGGGCGTATAAGCAGAGCAGAAATACGGGCATCCACATGATGAAAAAGGCACAGTTGGATCTACTCACTGGTTTTTAGACGTGTCGGGGGCGACAATGCTGGGCGACGGCTGCAATGCACAGTCGCTTCTCCGCTTGTATCTCGGCCTCGTCCGGTGGCTGGAGGGTTTGGCGTTTTGCAGTCTCTGCTTCCAACGACCGGGTGAATGAGCGCGTGATACGGGTGAAGTGACTGAGCGGGGCCGCCGCCCGCCTTTTAAGATCGTCCCGCGTCGCGTGGGTGGGTCGGCCCGAGAGCGGGAGGGAAGTGACCGGACCACGCACCAGTGGGGGGGGAGGGGGTGTCTCAGGTTCAGCCGCACGTTTACGATCTCGGCGGACATCAGGGGGATTAGGGACATGTGGGACGGGCGTGTTGGGGTGGATTACCGGGATGGGGGTGTTTGCTCGAGGAGTGGGGGCGGCCGAGGGCGCAAGGGAGTTTGGACCTGTAGGAGGAAGTGGGGGCAGATCGATGGCCATGTTGTTGGAGGAGTTAGGCCGGGCCGGGACATCTGTGGGAGTTGATTGCATGGGAGTTGCAGAGGGGGGACGGGATGCGTCGTTGCCGGGGATTAGCTGCATGGGGGACGCGGGCCGGGTTGGTGGGATAATTGGGGTTTGAGGATTAGCGTTTACAGCTGGCACGCTGGGGTTGGGTATCCAAGCAACGCGCGTCTGGGGCGGGCGGCCGCGTGGCCGTGGTGTGGGTGGAGGCATCGCAGTCGGGGGGCGCGTCCGCTGGGCTCGGGTTAGGCGTGGGCATAAGCCCTCCCAGTCGAGGCCCGGGTCGGCCGCCTTGACATGACTGCGATTAACCGTCCGCCGTTTGTTTGTTGGGCCCACCACGTGTACCACGTTGCCGGAAGCTCGCGTCACGAGGTATCCGGGGTCCCAGCGGGGGTCCAGCGGTCCGGGCTCGTGGACTCGTAGGAACACCTTGGTACCGGGTTCTAGGGGGAGGGCGTTGGCTTGTTTGCTTAGGCGATTAACGTTAGCCTGCCTCGCTATTTCCGCGTTGTGGGCGGCCTCCTTCAAAGCACGCGAGTGCTCGTCCACACGGAGGGCGAGGCGGGCCGACGAATCCCCTAGCGGGCGATCTCGGAGGTGGGAAAAGGGGGGAGGAGGGCAACGACCAAAAAGAAGGTAGTAGGGGGAAAAGCCTGTGACGTCACTGGGGGTCGTCCGGTGGGCGAGGAGTACATCCCCGAGGTGGTCCTCCCACTCGCAAGCACGGGCGTTTACCACCTTACGCAACATATCCTTTAGCGTGCG
Organism: Alentia gelatinosa; assembly: GCA_950022655.1. NCBI lineage: Eukaryota > Metazoa > Annelida > Polychaeta > Phyllodocida > Polynoidae > Alentia > Alentia gelatinosa. The sequence goes on from OX465579.1 coordinate 158,219,216, forward strand.
GTGAAAACGCTCTATGCGTCCGTTGGCTTGCGGGTGGTAGGGGGTGGTGTGTCGCACCTCGGTCCCGAGCTGTCGCAGGTATCCCTCCACTGTCGCGTTTTTGAACTCTAATCCGTTGTCCGTTAACACGACAGAGGGGGGGCCGTAGCGGGGGATGTACTCCCGGGATAGGGAGGTATAAACCGACTCAGCGGACTTATCTTTGAGGGGAAAACAATCTACATAGCCAGTGGCGTGGTCTATGATTGATAATAGATAACGAGCGCCGCTGCGACTCAGGGGGAGGGGGCCGGTCAGATCCATTGCGACGACTTCTCCCGGGTTTTCGGCGACAGGCATAGGGGCGGGGGTTGGACGTTCTGCACGGACGCGATTGGCTCCGCAGGGGGCGCATCGTGCGAGAACGGAAAATACCTGTCGCTTCATTCCTGGCCATTTAAAATGGTCGTGAAGTCGTCGCAAAGTTTTCCTCATACCTTGGTGGCAGACCTGTAGATGGGCGGTCTGGACCAAGTTGGCGCGAATTTCCGACGGGGGGACGAGGCGAGGGTAAGCCGCGAGACCCGAGGGCGGTTTGAGGGTAAAGAGGAGGCCATTACTGACCAGATAATCCTCCTGTTCCTCGAGACCGTACCGGAACTCAGGCATCGCTGCTTGTCGCACTTTCACCTCTGCTTCCGTCAGCCCGTACGCTTCCCACGGCAACTCCCGCTCTTCCTGGACCGAGGCGATCTGTGCGACCTCCAGCGGCAGCTCGGCCGGTGAATCGGACCGGAGGCGCGAGAGCATATCCGCCCACACATTTTTGGCACCAGCGAAGTACACGATGGGTGCGGCGTATTCTGCAAGGAGTACGGCCCACCGTTGTACTCGCGTATTTTTCATTTCGGCCAAAAATAAGCTTTTGAGGGGCTTGTGGTCGCACAGAATCTGGAAGGTCGCACCGTACAAATACGCCCGTAAGCACGTAAGCGCAAAGACTATCGCGTAGGCCTCCTTCTCGATGACAGGGTATCGGCGTTGCACCTCCGTAAACTGATGTGAGAGAAAGTGTACGGGTCGCTCGATACCCTGGTCATCCTCTTGTACCAAGATGGCGCCGAGGCAATAATCTGAGGCGTCGGTGTACAGTTTGTACGGGCGACCGGGGTCCGGGTAAGCGAGGGTCACCGTGTTCACGAGGGCGTCGCGCAACTCCTGCCACGCGGTCTGGCACTCGGAATCCCAATGAAAGAGGGCGTATTTCTTTGTCAGTGCGACGAGGGGTCGGACAATATCGGCATATCTGGGTATGAGCTGCCGATAATAATTGGCCGACCCTAGCAGCCGTCGCACCGCCTTTACGTCCTCGGGTGGCACCATGTCACGTATGGCTTCCACTTTGTCGGGATCCGAGGAGACGCCGTCCGCGCTGACCACATAGCCAAGGAGTTTCACGCGGTCGACCCCGAAGTGGCACTTCGATTCTTTGACCACGAGGCCGTATGAGCGCAGGGCCTCGAGGACGGCCGCGATGTGGTGGTGGTGTTCTTCCTCGGTCCGGCTGTAGATTACGAGGTCGTCGAGATATACCATAACGAACTTACGCAGCGGGGTGATAACCTTATTCATAAGCCTCTGGAATGCAGCCGGCGCATTGCACAGGCCGAACTGCATCCGCTTAAACTGAAAAAGGCCCCGATGCGTCGCTACGGCCGTCTTCTCGACGCTGTCAGGATGCATCGGTACCTGCCAGTATCCGGACTTTAAATCTAGGGTCGAGAACACTTTCGCACCACCTAGATTATCAACAATGTCCTGGATACGAGGCAGGGGGTATGCATCGCGACGAGTAACTGCGTTCAGTCCTCGGTAATCTACACAGAACCGGACCGAGCCGTCTTTCTTAGGGACGAGGGTGAGGGGCGAGGCCCAGGGGGAGGAACTGGGCTCGATTATGCCTTCCGCGAGCATCTTGTCCAGCTCGCGGTCGACGACCTCGCGCTTGGCGAGGGGAAGTCTGTACGGCCGTTGATTGATGGGGGGGTGATCGCCCGTCTCGATCCTCATGTAGACCTCGGTAGTGCATGTGAGGGGGCGGCCGGTGACCGGGAACACATCGGGGTATTGCCGTTTCCAATACTCGGCCTCGTATACCAGCTGACCGATGTGTCCCTCGCGTCGCACCGACCGTCGCACCGCATGGCGACGACCACAGAGGGTTACAGATTTATCAGGGGAAGCATAGTCTACGATCGCGTGAGTAGCCTCCAACGCGTCGTCCCCTAATAAAAGATCGTGGGACATATCACCCACCACATTAAAGTCGCACGGCCGGCCGTACAGCTTCAGGTTAACCGCCTCGCGGACGGAGATGCCGTGGCCGGTGAGGGACTTAAGTCGCGCCGGGGGTCTTGTACTCTTACCCACCGCGCCCACCTGTCGCAAGGCATCCGCCGCGGGGACGGACACCAGGGAGCAACACGCACCCGAGTCGACGAGGGCCTGCAGTGCCACGCCTCGAAGCTCGAGGTCAATGCAGGGTCGTCGGTCGGACGCGCGTTTTAGTTTCCCTGGGTCGCGGCGGCTACGACTTGATCCTGGGAGTGGGCTAACGACCGTGCCGCGTCCCTGGAGGCCTTCAGACTGGGGCATCCAGCCACATAATGGCCTCGTTGATTGCACGCGTAGCAGATGATGTCGTTTATGGGCGTCATCCGCCGGCCGGAGTTACGCTGCCCCGGCGCGACGGCTGCTACAGTGGAGGCGACGGCTGGGGGCGGCGGAGCTGGGACGGTCGCAAACAGCGGCTGGGGAGCGGGAACGGGCGCGGGGGTCGGCGCGAACACAATCGTGGATTGTGGTGGCGCTGCCGCGGGCATCACAGCCGCGACCGTGTGGCCCTTGTTCCCCTTTTTCGCCTTCAATTCCCCCTGGATGGACTTTATCGCCTGCTGCATCTCCTCCATCTGTCGCTGGTGGGCGGTTTGCGCGGGGTGGTTGGCGGAACGGGCGGCCGTGGTCCTCGAGCCGACCGCGCCCACCTCCATGGCCTCCTCGACGCGAGTGTCGTCAGAGTGCGCCTCCTTCTCCACCGCCTTCGCCAATGCGTCGACCCTCGAGAGAGCCTCGGCGATTGTTTGGGGCGTGTTGAGATTGAGGTCCCACCGCAGAGGGCCTCGCGACAGAGTACTCACGAACTGTCGCATCGTCGGCCGCAGCACAAATGGAGAGGCGAGTTCAAGGGGCGAGTAGGCTTTCTTGGCCGCCAGCCAGAAGCGCTGCGCGTACTCGGGGGCGGTCTCGTGGGCCGTCTGAGAGAAGTGCCCGAGTGCAGCGCGCAGACTCTCTATTTCCTCCATGCCGAGAAGCGTCGATGTTATCTTGCGCTCGACGGCCTCGAAGTCGGTGACGCCGTCCTCGAAGCAGTCGTAGATTATAGACTTGAGGCGCCCCGCCGAGTAGGCCAGGGCCTCCGAGATCAGCTTCTCGTCGGGGGCCTTGGAGACAAAGCGCGCCTGTCGCACATCGTTTAACCACGTGCGGAGGGCGGCTTTATCCTGACCGTCGACGGTCGGCAGCGCCCGAAACAGCCGGATGAGCTGTTTGACCGAGGCCAACTCATGGGTCTCGGGCCGCGACCGGGGGGCGGAGTCGATAATGATCGCACGGGCCTCGGCGAGCTGTCGCGCCGCCTCGGCGAGTTCCATGGCCTGCTGCTGGGATTCCAGAGCGTGTTGTTGAGCCCGGAGGTCGGCCTGTCGCGTAAACTCGGCGCGAAGTCGCTGTTCCAACTCGTAGATAGCGACATCTTTCACTTCCTTGCAGGTCTGGGCCAGGTACTGCTTCCACAGCTTGCCCAGCAGCTCTGTGTTGGCGACAGTAAAGTCGGTCGGAATAGTCCCCGCCAACTTCCCAGCGTTAAGCCACACCTGGAAATCCTCAGGCAACACACTGGGTTCGGCCATCCTTCCGAATTGCGTAAATAACCACACACGTTATATATACGTCAATCACCTATATGGCACGAACCTGTTGCGATTCCCACGTGCGACAGCTGCTGGTCCGCTCGGTCCGACTGTCGCTAACACAGAACTACCGGCATGCAAGTACCTTCCACGCCCACATCAAAACGTTATATCATAGCAGAAATACACTTTCCTGCTCGGGTCAGCGGTGTTGGCGGCAGCGGGGGCACGGGACGGCGGCGGCAGTGACGGCGGGGCCCGTAGACATCTCCCGGCACAGCGGACAGGGCAGCGTGGTCGTACACACACCGTGTTATTCACACGCTTTCCTTGCTTCAGGGACGGCGGCAGTCACAGACAATAAAATTGACGTCATAAAATGTAACGTTACCCGTACTCTGTGTGACGTGGTCTGGCTTCTTGATCATATCAGCGTTAACAGCACGGGGGTACGGGACGGCGGCGGCGGTGACGGCGGGTCTTCAGCGGGCGACGTACCCTCAGCCTCAGGAGTTACTTCATAGTCTAACTGATTTCGAATCCAATCGTCTCGTCGTGGTCACCAATGTAAAGTTCCTAGGCTATACCATTAGCGGTTCTGCTCCTAGCGGTCGATATACGTTAAATAAGGTTTGGAGTCAACGCATAGATGTTGTAGGTAACAGAATCCAGGTAAGACTGAATGCTCTGGGTTTAATTCGATTCTCTTATATAGCTGTGGAGACGCCTTTGTCTCCAGGTGGGGGACGCTTATACGGGCCGCCGTGTTAGGCGCCAATTAGCGTCACCTTGTACATGCGAGCGCACCCGCATCTCCAGGAAGTTGGGTTAACAAACAACCGCCGGACTAAGCCGGGTTCAAAGCGAGGATTATATTTACCACAGGAAGGACCAATTAACCTGGCCAATGTCGGCCATCTTGGATTTGGAGGAAAGAATTCAGAATAGATTTAATATATATAATATAATTAATAATGCTGCTTTTTCAACGCAAAAATACCACAAAGCTAGAATTCTCGACTGCAGATCTTTACAATATGACAGATATTTGTATTGAGAGTTTTTATTGCGGCACAGAGACCGTCCACCTTAAGTACTGTCTTTAGCAGGATATTGTTCAATCTCTGATGGAAATCAGTGTACAAAATGGCATAAGAGAAACCATCGAAGAAAGCTTTATATGTTATCTGTTCTGCAACTAGGAACAAAGAATATGTTCATCATTGATGAATGAGCATGGAATTATACAACATTGACAATACACCTGTCTCTGTAAGGTCAAAAATTGTCAACCAACAGTAATTAAATGCAGCACTTTGGTTTGTAGTGATTGGTCATGGTCAGCTGGGCACCCTTATAAAACACTAGAACACTAGTCCTCTGCACCTTACTAATGCCACAGAGTTAGCATACTGAAAGTCTCTGTAATATTTCCCTAAACTAATAAACAGCGTGAGTGAGCGTGTCCCATGCTCAAGAACCAATGCTGTACATGGGGTATAGTGCTTACTATAGATTCGGTAAGTGATACGTATGCCGTTAGTGAGCTTGTGGATTGGGAAGAGGATGGAGTGAGTGCGGATTGGTTGGTCAGATATGTTGATAATTGAAGTCATACTCTGGAATGTTTAGGAATTCAGCAGGTCCAAGAAACCAAAATGCGAAACCTCCAAACAATGTTCCTATACCCATAGCAATTGGGGCGGCGGCGGGCTGTAAAAATATAAAACCGAGTTAATATACACAGGTTACTGATGACTCATGATGTATGACAAATTACGTTCCTTCAAGCGTATGACATGCGAATCTACCTTTTTCCATATCCTACAACGAATGTGGTTTTATGAAGATATATTTCAGTCTTTATAGCTATTTATGTTAAAACGAATATGGACCATAATGGTGCCATTGATAAACGAAATAATTATATTCATTATTCTCATCATTCAGCTAACGCTGTGCACAATAGACCAAGGATGATTAACTAAACAATATAGTAGAATGCAAGGCAGATGATATAAACGAAAGTGCAACTTAACGTTTCACATAGACTGATCTACACATTTGTGATGTGAATATAAGAATTGTTGGACATATCACATCTCATATACTAGTTATATATTATGGCACACATGAGACAGATATCAACTCCAAAGGCCCTTTGTACTCTCACTTTTAGGTGAGTCATATTCCCTAGGTTAGCATATCAACGTACGATATACATTGGTTGTCTTCTTACCTTTTTATCTGCTAGTCGACCCCACACAGGGGCCGATAGAATAAACATAGCAGGTGCGATGAAGAATACCAAGCCTGTCCATCCAGGTGTAAGGTGGAACTGTGAAGGTAGAAACCGTGTTTATTTCAAGGCTGTATAGCTGTATTGATATTAATTCATTAACCAGTGATTCGCATTAATCATATTGACTTATAAGATATTGTAGAACAGAATGACGAGTACACTGGAGAACCGTTAATTAGGTTTTATTCCACCCTAAACAATTTAAGCTTCAGGCGGCATGCGAATGGCGCAGCGTGTGCCCTAGGAAAACGCCAACGTAGAGAACTTGGAATAATGGATCGTCGCCCACCCGTCGCGATCCGCCTCCGGCAACTGACCTGGCAACTGACCTGGCAACTGGTCCTGGCAACTGGTCCGGAGCCGCCCTCGATCCGGCGACTACCACGATGTCTAAACACGTTGTTTGATTACCTTATGAACAAGTTACCCCATATATATATATATATATATATATATATATATATATATATATATATATATATATATATATATATATATATATATATATATATATGTACAACTTTCTTTCATTTTCCCTTAGTTTACTTCATAAAAAAAATGACATAGACTTTAAATGGAATACCAACCTTCGAATTGAGTCTAACAGAGAGAGTCACATCAATAAACCCAATACCAGAAGTACCAACAGCACCCGTAAGTCCGACAAGGACCACCAGGGGGCTCAGCAGTATTGACCAGAGAGACCTTGGATACGCTTGAGACTCTGAAAAAATGTTAAACCACGTAATTTATTCACTTATTTGCTCATGATCAACAACGTTGTTTATTCCATTCATTTATGAGAACTTTCATTATATGAATGTGAATATGAATAAGGGTGAAGACTTCCAGTCACCCGAACTTATGGTGATACTTATCCGCTTTATCATCTTTTGCATGTAAACTCCTTAATGGACAGAATAAGATATGCTCTACTGGTTTTAACAAAGGCATCACTCGGTTAGTTGTCATTCCCTATAGATATTGAGAAGGTTCGAGCAGCAGAGTTACAAAACATTGAAACTTTCAACTTAGGATTATTAGATAGTGGGATCCAAAGTTATAAAAGATAGAAATGCGTTGTGATTAGTCAATAACCTATGGCACAAAGAGAAAAAAAGAGTAAAGAGGGAAAGTAAAAAAGAATGGGGGTCTCAGCTTATAGAACAAAGTACATGCTGGCCTGTATGCTTCATGCAGGTTGCACTTATGGATATCACGCTGCTCTATTGTATGCGGAATTACAAAGACATTATTCAATGTTTCTAGTCCATAGATACATAACAAGTTCGGGTTGAGGGTATACTTCGTTGCAATGCAGCACCAGTTCGTAAATATCAAGCTGAATATATAGGACATAGTACCTGTGGTACAACAGCCACATACTCAAAAAGAGAACACTAGAGCGATAGTGTAGTAGACTAATAGAAATCGAATGCAACCATATACTTGACATGATAGACCTTATTGAAGTGGATAATGAAAGAACAGTCCATATATTTCCTAGCTTCAGGTTGAAGTATAATTTTAGATTGGGGATTAAACTCGAAGTTATGATATATCATACAAACAATTTCCATGAAAAATCAATAAAACTCACCATCTAGAGAGAAAAAGAATAAAAATTGTTAGCCAAGTTACTTCATATTTACATGCTTTTTAACCACTCGCACTGGTTATGGCTCACTGGAAATGACGAAAAACAGACGGAATATGGAGTGGCCTAGCCATCAATGTAAATTTTGTATGTATATATATTGTAGACAAACATGAAAAGACACTAGATGCCCGATGACATTGTGGTTGTCATCGACTGTTGCTGGCCCATTTTGGGCTTCAGTGGCAATGGTCTCCTTGTCCTTGGTCGCTGACCGTCAAATAGCACATATTGCAGCTATTCCACCAATCACATTGAAGCAGACCTCAGTGAACATGAGCGGATGATGCGCTAACCCGTGAGCATACTATACATGTTCTTAACATCAAGGCTTGTCTTTATTTAGCTGCATTGTTCGATCAAGTGCAGTATTTAGCAAAAAATTGATGGGGTATCATCCTTCCCATACAAATCCCAACATGGTGGCACACTCTTTTGCTCGATCACCTGTTTTTACGCGGCCTGAGCGAACTAGTCTATGGAGGAGGGTTTGAGGTAACCCCTATTGAACTGGAAACGCATGAAGAACGATGCCGCCTATGTCCACCAGATGACATCACTCTATGAATAGCATCGTCTCCTGCGTGTTTATTGCCCCGCCAGTGCCTGTTGGCCGCAGGGCTTGGTGGAACAGCTCGCTGGGCATCCGCCAGGCAGTATGTGTGCACCTTGTGATTGTTAGCCGCCTAGAATTAGGTGGGTTGGTGGAACAGCTCGAGGAATTCATACAGTTTACAGCCCGGCGCCAGGTCGGCCGGCTAACCTGGATGCCTGGTAAAGGCCTGTTTGGTGGAGCACCCACTTAAAAGACATACATTTTCTACCAAAGGAAATTTAATATTTCCCTTCCATCAGAAGAGAATCCAACTGGATTGGTCTATTCTGCCCATTCGACACTACTAGAATGTGTAGTTTCTAGATTCAATACTTGTTGAATAATAAAAGGCACATATGCTCCATGCCTAGAAATATTCCTCTTCACATACACAACAATTACTGGTTTTATGAACGAGTACCCATGATCTCCGGAGTGGTGGATGTGTAGCAATCTCCAAGTGACTGCAAGAATATTATGTCCTCAACTAAAAGTAGGTTAATGCCACTCGCATACAAAACCAGTCGGTATTGCTTACATTATCACAGCCGTGATGAATAGTAATGAATGAACTTCTAATTAGCATCTAGGATGACTAGAAATTCGACTTAAGGCCAGGCCCCACAGATGCGACGCGATCGGCGGGGTTATGACCCACACTGCGATGGATAAGTCGCGCTCAAGCGCAAGGAAAATCCATGGCATGCCCCACTGGCGTGATCGATTCTTTACAATGTATGTGGCTTGCTTTGATATCTCACCTCCTGAGACTTGACACCTGAGTGGAGGCTGGCATGTGTGCTTATGATTTACTACAGTATACCTCATGTACCAGTGGTAGGTGTTTAGTCAAGGAGAGGGGGACTATATATATATATATATATATATATATATATATATATATATATATATATATATATATATATATATATATATATATATATATATATATATATATACGAATGAAATAGGAGGCACTAGCACGACGGATCCATCGCACATCACGAACATTTCAAGATGTGCGACGTAGCGTTGGATCCATTGCATCGCACACAATTGTACACGCACGCAATCTTGGCCTCACAAGAGCGATCATGTGCAATACGACGGGCGGTGCCGTTTTTATGACCCTCGCCCGCCGTTTATGACTTTTCTTGGACATGCTATGAATCTGGTGCACCAGTTGGGCCAGACCTTTAGTCTATTGAAAACATACATGTATACTTCCAGATTATGCCATAATGCCACAGCATAACATATAACCAGAGTAGAAGATGGTAACTAACCTCTTATTCCTGGAACAAAAATAAAGCAGACTATGCCCATCAATAGCAACGTGCTTCCAGAAATAATAAAAGGTAGCTTGAAACCTCCGACCTAGAATTACAAGAACAGACCTAAGATTACAAGACAAACAAGTCAACGGAGATTAGAATTCAACTTCAGAAAAAAAACACCCCCCCCCCCCCCACACACACACCTACACACACCTACACACACACACACCTACACACACACACACACACACACCTACACACACACACACACACACACACACACACACACACACACACATACATACACACACACACACACACACACATATATATATATATATATATATATATATATATATATATATATATATATATACGTTTGTAAATGAAAATAAGGATATAAGGATCATAACGTCATACTTATTGAGCAATAGGCCTAATTGGAGAAAACAACAGCATGCCCAGTCTATTTCATATAGAACTAAAGGGATGCAATGTACATGTATATGCAAACAAATATATACATCAACTGACCTCATATAACCATCCGCCAACAGGTGGGCCACTCATGGTTCCTAGCCCAAACGCCACTTCCAACAATCCCTGTTCGTAGAAGGGAAAAAAAATAGTACAAGGTAATTCTTGATATTATTAATAAGGTTATGAAATGACCGTGTATAGTGACTACTGGCAGCCGTCTGAGCTGTCCTATCTGCTTACATGACTTATCCTAATTAGATAAATAGTGGGAAATGCCTTCATGACAAAAGTGACAAGAGACTTCAAAATTACCTATAGGCTGACATTACATACCTGTGACGACAATGGCGTACATGTGTTTTGGGAAACGTTTTTCCTCTATTCTATGGATCAAAAAAATGTTCGGTAATGCGACCTCGCTATTGCGACCACTTATTGTAAGGATCAAATGTCGAATTTGCTCTCATTTTGTGCAAGTTGATTGTTGTTTTATTGGATGTGGTTTCTCACAAGTCATGACTCGATCACAGGATGCATGTAGGGAGCCAAAGTCACCAATGCCACCATTTTGGCTCTTCCTCATTGATAGGTAATCGTTATATCGGCAGTATACTGTAAATGGTTCTTACACTGGAAAACTGTGAAATTCTAGCATGCTACCATTTATGATCATTTCAATGTTTACTGCCACAACCACTTTATGAATAATTACTTCGCAAGAATGCAGGTGGCGCCACATTGATATTCTTGAAGTCCAAAGCAACGAGAGGTGGTCTGTCCACATATGTCTCTACATTGAAAATTACCCATCAAGAACGAACTAATTTTTAAGATAACTGTGATATCCATACTGGGGTAGAAAGACGCACCGCAGATTGTTGAGTTTATGAACCACCCTAATAGATCGCGTAGATGAACAAGTACGGCAATCAGATTACCATGAAAATGAACTAACTTCATTAGATCTAAGACCCCTCAAATGACTTCAATACGACAGACAGGACGAGATCTTTGAACAATGAATTCCTAAGTATATTGGTATCCGCTCTACCAATATGGAGGCAATAGTTGCTTCCTCTGAGTATACGAGGCAAACCTCAAATTTATCCTCTGATCTTCCCGCTATGAATACACTCTCTAGCCACGTACCGTATATTTTGTCGCTCATGACATCATTTGGCAGATGAGAGATTATTGAATTCGAAGTAAAGGCCTATTGAAGGTAAGGAAATAGAGAAGTGACTCACAAACATTGTAGCCATTTGGCTTGGGAACATGGTAGCCACCATGGCAAACGTGGCTGTGTTAAAGGCGACGCCGCCAAGGGCTTGGAAAGCACGCACAAGGATTGACATGACGGCATAGGTCGTACCGTCAAGGACGTACTCCAAACACCTGTAGGGAAGGAAAACGGCGTTTATTAATCTGTATGTAAGAACAGATAGGCTACAGTCAAACAGAACAGATAAAAGTCAGCTATATGCCTACTAAACCGGTTTGTTTATTCAAATTCAATTTCATTAACTCAGACTGTTTCATACAGTATGGGGGACAGTGCCAGTGTTAGTTCTTAAAGCAGTCACCAGATGGCCGATACTCTGGCACCGCAATTCGGGGGAAAGAACCAGTAATCTGGCTTTCGGAGTTTCACCATTGCTCCCTTGTTTCCCTACTTTCGCACCTACAGTAGTATACCATATATTTCGCTATATTTGATTTAATGGCAAACGATTTTGTAATTATTGATCTGTCCGTTATTCAGGCCTGGCAAGTTTGGGCAGTCAACTCGAGTGAGATTTGGCTAAGTGTGGGACTACTGCTGTGAGCGGGCAAGGGCCCAGAGAGCTCTTGAATTTGGCCATTTTACCTACCACATATAAAACGTTAGAATTCTGTCGGATCTGCTTGGAGTTTCACTCGCACATAGAGACATAGTGAACCAGACCTAGGCCTGGAAACTGAAGGGCAACGAGAGTGAGATGTATATATATATATATATATATATATATATATATATATATATATATATATATATATATATATATATATATATATATATATATATACTTCTATCCTTAGGTATCATGCCATACTAAAAACATGATTTAGAACTGTAGTTTTCTGATTTCCTTTCCTTGAGAGAAAGCAATGAGATCACAGCATTTGCTGGTCCTGCTGCTGATCACCGATGATCAGCTCATGTACCAGACTTGCTCAAGTCTTTGATTATGAACTTTCACTAAATGATTAAACACAATAAGAATAAAGTTCATTAACGTATGTATTCTTCTCTGACTGGCCCATGAACCTGTATCCCAACGAGGAGGGTGGCTATAGTATGCAGGGACTGGAGCCAGTCTACTCATGTACCTCTGTCATGCCAAATAATAACCCATTGACAGTTATGCTGGTAGTCAGCACAAACAGAGGTTAGTTGCCAAACTAATACCCTAGACTGTACAAACACACCAACTGGTAGGAGCCTTGGTATGTTTAGTGAGAACTGCAGTGGATGAGATCCATGAGCGATCCTGAGACCGTTTTGGGGATCAATGGCGGCAACTGTTTTTCAGTCATGGTCTCAGTGCGCCACTGCGGATCTCAGGGGGATCTCAGGTTGTAATCGTTTTAGCTGAGATCCCTAGAGATCATTTCTGCCAGGTACAAGATACCGCAATCAGAAATTATTAATTTGAGACACTTATACTTATTCAAATTAGACCAGATTTACAACGAATAATTGTCCATATACATCCATATCGAATCCTAAGATTTCCTAATTTTCTATTGAATATTTCAAGAGTCAGACATATGGAGTGACCTTGACCCTACCCTGCTCAAATAAAATCGAGCAATACAGTAGGTATACACAAGCTGGTTGAGTGGGGCAGTGCCTGCATTTTTCACATTTCCAGACAAATGTTTATCACAGTCTTAATAACCACAAGAAAACTTGAGATTTGAAATTTGAGATATAGGTATATCAAATTATTAGCACCATTCTCTCTAAATATTTTTCTAATTTGAATAAATTTTAGCACCTACTAAAATAAGTTATGACAAGTATCAACTGCTCTCAGGTTGAGACTGTTTGGGAGATCATTTAACTTGTTATCCCTTGCGATCATCACAACTGAAAACACCCATAGCACTCCAAACGGTCGCATCTCAGTCTATGGCTGAGATCCCTAAAGATTGTCACAACTGAAAAACACATTGCCCTTCAAACGGTCTCAACTAGCGATTGTCACGACTGAAAAACACCCCCGGTCAATATTAGCTTTCCTTAACTACGGTATCTGACTGCCTATGAAATTTCAGTGACTTTGATTAAATAGTTCAAAAAATCCGTTATTTGACCATGTATATCAAATTGCTAATGATATAGCATGGATTTGATTATTTGTCCTCATGTTTAAAAATTTTGAAGATATCTTTCCCAAACTAATGAAATTACACACGTAGTAACGAAAATGTTTACTTAATTTGGTGTTCAATCAAACATGGCTTTTAAAGCAGTGACCATGCAGATGTGCCTGAATTCTTTTTAGTACACTTCAGTCTCCAGGCCGAGATCTCTGTCTCTATGTGCGGCCGCGGGAGAAACTCCGAGCAGATCCGACAGAATTCTAGTTTACGGGTTTCTCTTTTCCTTTGTAACTTTTGAACAAATGATGACATAAGTTGAATTTATAGAAAAGCGTCTGATCCTCCCGTTTCGGGGGAAATAATCAGAAATGACGGAATTCGTGTGTCTCACGGTAAATTCGTGAGACTTGGTCATTGTAAACCTATCGGCTGGGGATTCGGCATATTAATGGGGTCAATTGAGAAATTCCACTTACCCAAACAAGATAGCGCATGTCCCACACACCGTGATTCCAGTTATAAATACGAATTTGGCACCGATTTTGCTGAGCTAGAATAAAACATGGAATTATTAGGACAAAAAGTCATTATGACCGAGGAATTTAATGAATCACTCACATGTAGCAGAGGGTATTTCTTACGACTGTTTTGTTTCAGGAATTATGTGATCTCAGAAGATACCACTTGAATGTTGTATCTAAGTTGGGAAAATATTGCCTTGAAGTGGAAATCCATAAAATAGTCATCCAATTTGAGTTAACAATGGGTTTAAAGAAAGCTACAGAAGTAAGGAGTCGTGAGTGGCATAATCTCACACTATATAACAATTGTTTGGAAAGAAAAATGAGGATTTCTGGATAGTTAGTAAAATATATTGCATGACAGATAAATTAGATGAATATTCCATTTTCACACTTACATAACGACCAATAATTGGAGACACTATGATGTAAACAACGGGGTAGACACTGAAGACAAACCCAGTTAAAGTGTAACTGATTCCCTTCGCTCGAGCCTGGAAAGCAAACCGCGAAAAGGCCATAGTGACAATCGTTGATGGGATAACTTTATGTTATAATTATTGTGCTATTGAGAAGTAACATATAGTCATATAGACGACGCCATAAGATTTGCAACCACCAATAGCATGTATTAAAGGTTAATTGGATAGGCGAATGGCTGATGTGAAAAATAATCTTACACACAGGGTTCACACACCCATTTAGAGATGAGGGGATGTAATATTCAAGTGTGTGGAGACTTTATATACCAATAGGATATATATATATCGATATCGTCAAAATGTCTGTAACACTTGGCAGATCCTGAGACACGAATAACCTCACCTCATTTGGGAAGAAAGGGCCGAGGAGCGAATAGAATGTTCCTGCACAGAAGTCAACGAAAAAGAAGGCATAGAAAGACCATCTCTTTCTGGCAGACATGGCACAGAAACTCTTCTCTGAGTCATGGTGGGATTGACTGATGGACATACTCGACGTAATATTCTGTCCAAAGAAGGTTTTATAGCCCGTATTTTTGGGTGTCTGTTCCTCCTCCATCCTGGCTTGGTGGAGATTATGCTGCGCCAAGATGTTGTCGTGAGCCCCATCTTTGCCCTCGTTAGGATGAGCCTGTGAAGGCCCTTCCCCTGTCATCCCTGTTTGCGATGAACTGTAATGTGTCAGTAGGTCGACAGATCTCCCATGGTCTTCGGCGTTCTATAAAGCACTCTCGCTTATATAGCTTGTTATGTCATTTCCCAGGTGCTGATAGACGGTTTTGTGAAGTTTGTTGCTGAAACGAAAATGAAGCCTCCATTTTACCAATATCGCCTGGATAACAGTGGGCATTGGGGACACGGAACCCGTATAAATCCAGCCCTCTAGACAACTCATAGATGGGACTCTCAACTCTCAGGGTTATCTTGTATTTAGAAAAGAAAAGTACATCACACACCCGCTCTATTTAACAGACAAACATGTATATTTTTCTTAAGTAGTCTTGCTTATGTCACGGGCTACATTACACGGAGCCAAATCCTTACCCATATAATGAATAGACACGAAACTGCACACTGTTATTCACTATATCATATAAGTTGTCCGCTGGGAAGCCAGTTCTCATGGAAATTCATGCTTTTATCTTGAGAATTAAACAATATTTTCCTGTTAAATTACCTAAGTTAGTCGCAGCCCATTATACCTTACTGTACTTCCCCACTGACCCATGCAAAAACTTGAGCTTTCCCTTAATCCATTGATTCTCTACTCACTTAGCCTCCCCCACAGACCCTCGGCCTCCCACTGCTGCCAAGTTCCGCATGTTCTCAATGGTTTCATAGCTCCCTGAGGCAGCAAAACCATTCAAGAACTATCAAAAGCCATCGATGGTTGTGATGGATCCATGAATTCCAGAACCTTGGGAAAGGCACCTTCGACATTAGTGTCAATCTTGACATTCAGTAGGACGTTATTATATGCTTTTGATGATCATGTTTTCTCAAATAAGATCTAGATTATGATTAGAAATGTTATAGTTTGAGTAAAACTGATTTAAGATGACAACCAAATCATATGAGGGAAAATGAATGCAAAAATTACGATTCAGATTGAGTTATCGATATCAATCATAGATGCACAAACCACCCGAAAAGGAAAGTGGCGTCATATGTGGAAATTTGTGCCAAAGAAGTGTTTAACTTTTTCCCCGGACCCCAGCTGTCATCATTGTGTTTGTAATCAGTAGTAAAAACCTAAATCCAGGTCATCTATCTATATGTTAACACAATCCTTGATTTCAATTTCAGTTTGTGAAATTCCCTTTTCTTGTTTAAAAGAAAGAGAGAATAAAGTGGGCCTTAAGGCAGTGATCCACCAAGTGAAAATTAGGGCCGGACAACGTCCGTGTGGATGGAATGTGGACGTCGGCCGCTCCCGCCTCTTGTCGGTTCAAGCCGGTTGGAACAATCGCCTTGGTGGATCAGCAAATAATGTTAACTCGGCTAGAGCCGGCCGCATTTGCCTCTCGTCGGTCGTAGTCGCCTCTCCCATTTCCCTGTCGCCCGTAGCCGTCTGGGCGTCGTCCGGGCGTCATCCGGTCGTCGCCTCACCTAAATGTCACGGTTCTGCTGATCCACCGATCGCGAACCGTGTGGAGTCGGCTGGAAACTCCCTAGCCGACACTAGCCGACCCTAGCCGACGCAAATCTGATTCATTTGATTTTTTAAAGGCGGCCGGACGGCTGATGTCGATGCATTTGAAGAGTTCGACACCCGCCCACAAGCTTTGCCGGGCTACGCGGCGAGGGATCGCCGCCAACACGGCGCGGCCGACACGGTGATACCCGAAGCCGCGAAATTCTGACACTATCGTCAGAATTCTAGCCCCATAGCGTGCCATACACACTCATAACATTAATCCTTATCTTTATTTACCGATTTAATGTGTATTTCCGCGGTTATTTGATGTTTTCTGACCGTTCCCGTACAAATTCCGGCATGCCGGCACACTGCTCCGCTCGATACGCGGCTTTCGCGGGTTCAGAGCGTCGAAGTGTATTGCCGCATGCGGCGCGGCCTATCGAGGAACTCGATTACTATGTAAAATACCATGCGCGCTGCCTATCGAATCAATGGAGAACTCGGCTGGCCCGTCCCCACGGGCGCCGTGTGGACGTCGGCCGGCTGGAAATAACTATTTGGTGGATTAGCACGGAGAATTCGAGACGGCCGGACAGCCGGCCTAGGCGATTATAGCAGAAATGACCGTCGTCCAAAGCCGGCTGGACGTCGCCTCTGCAGTTCTTGGTGGATCTCACGCTTTATTCACACTAATAAACAGTGATTCAGACCTCCCCACTCTTCAGAGCCCCATTCGTTGGCCAATAACGATGTGTTTTCCATGTTTCTCCCTCTCTCTGAGGCAGTTATTTTCTCATAAAAATGAAACCCAACTGATATCCCTGTCAGGTGATGATAGTTTTCACAAATATTGAAAAATATGCTTATATTCAGGGTAACCCCATGCCTTTATAATGTTAGATGTTTTGTAGGGCAGGAATTTTGATACGGAAATTAGATGTACGACGGGTCCGTGACTTATTTCTATGAGAGCAAAGCCTGTCATTCTTAATGCTAAAATATCAAATGAGAGTGTTATCTTGACATGGACCTTGCCGTTGTCATTTAAAACATTTGCACTGAGTGATGGATTGAAGGGGTTCAAGGTTCGTGGCACATTACCTCACCATATATGACAGATAATGTTTAAGTCTCACTAGTTCAAAAGTACCTCGAATCGTAACATTCAGAACACACTGGTTGTATTCAGAACACTTATTCCTATGTTTCCTTGTGGCTCATAAGTTAGTGACTATCCCACGATTCTTAAAGAAACATGGGACGTGTTTAAGGGATGGGATGATTTGTAAGCAGCATACGATAAGTCTGTCGATAATCAACAGACTCTTCTAAGGTAGATATTGCGAGATGAAATAATCAAAGGAGTTTCGACATGTTCTTAATATATATGTCTATAGAGTTCAATAAAGAAATGACTTTTACTGCCATGACAGAATAGGAGTTGTATATTTACAGATAGTGTTGATACAGGCACCGTTGTCTCAAGTGTACGTGTGCCACCTTATGGTTAAATATGGCGCAAAGAGGTGAGTAATATGGTAGTCCCCGTTCTTGTCACCCACACTACATAATGTATATACAATCTACATGTAATATGCATACCCGACTAATAATGCATAATTATCGTAGGAATTTCACAGTAGGAGTTAATCTAGGATCAACCATGGGGAATGATACTGACACACTAAATTTAATGTACGCGGACACCTTGTTATGGTACAATATCTATTAGTCTGTTTGAGCTGTAATAATGGTGGCGCATCTCTCTTTTGTGTGGACGCCTTAGGGCACAAATGATCAAATCGATATCATGTAAATATAAGCATATCACATCTGTATTTTGGATGGATGTACCTCAAAGCCCTAAGGAAATATAGACATGTTTACAGGACAACTACAATTTAGATAAAGGCATTTCATGTACTTTCCCACTTAAAGATTACACTATCTAATCGAAATGCATTCATAGGATAAGATAATGGTCACTCAGCCGCAAACCTATAGTTTACTATGCTAATAAAATGAGTAGGTACTGTAATTTGTGTTTTCTGTTGTATAAGGTACATAACGATAAACTTTTATAATGATTTATGAATAGTTCAGGTAGGCACAAAGCCACAAAATAGCATGTGGGGCTGTTATTCCTACATCCATGATATCGTTCGCTATTTTAAGATCATTTACACGTTTGTAACATTGGTTCGATGGAAATATGCCTCCCAAATATCGGATCAACATTTTCTAGTGATTTCGCTGTTTTCACAATCAAGTGACACTTGATTGCTATTGTACGGCAGAGGATTTATTGATACTCTGACAGGATGGAGGCGGTATGACAGGAAAATGATACAACAGCCTTTCTGTGGTGGAAACACACATCGACGGGTAGAACCAGTAGTGAGAATATATTCAACTTTCATAGGAGATTTGATTGTTAATCAATTCCCAGTGGATGGCGCAACGTTGGTTCAACGTTGGATCAACTTCAGATGGCGACATCAAGGAAACATTTAATTGTATATGAATATGAGATGATAACATAAAAAAACATCAGTACCTGTAGTATTGTCACTGTAATCATATTAGACTAAGTAATTTTAATACCGCTTGTAGATATACCAACCCATTTGCGATATAACTAGATTTTTCGCTCTTTGTTTGTTTCTCTTTTTTAGAATGATAAAAATATCACTTACCTGTATCAGTTTGCTTTGCCTAAACGTATACTCCAAGTTATTATTTGGCAGTCTACGCCGTTATAACTCGATCATGATGAATATCCCAATGAGTATCTCAAGAGTCCTGGGCACGAACGTTTCACTGGACGTGTAGGGATAGGTTGACAGTCCTATTAACGATGCTAATCAAGGTTTCGTTCAACCCTATCTATCAGTCGCAATATTTGAATAATCTATGGTATTAACGCCTTCACCACCCACTGCTATACTGACCTATGTGAGAAACATAAACATACTCGTGTGGTCAGAAACCGTAGAGGGAGGTCAATGCACATGTATGCACACTTGTCTGCCCCACATATTATCATCCGTGCATACTGCGTAAGTCAGGACCAACCCTGAGCCTCCGGAAGTGTTTTGAAGAATATGATGATAAGGTAGACCAGGGCATAATGAGGGTCATACAGATCAATGTCTCCGTCGAGCATAGTGGGTCTTTATCAGAGACTGATCTGGGAGCTGTTTCAAAACCATAGACTTCACTCGACTTTTGAAACAGCTCCCTGATTGAGACTCTGAGAGAGACTCACCAAATGATACATCAACTCATTACAAAAAAAGGTTATATTTACCCATCATGCAATACATACCCAGACGAAATGTGTTTTTCAATATTAAAATCGAATTTGATTTGAAGCCACAAATAATAATTATTGATATCTAGTATGAATTTTTATATATGTAATTGGATTGATCTCAACATTTGTAGCAATCAGAGTGGTGGCATTATGAAACAACAAATTACACACACGGAATCTGCCCCTACGTCAAAATCGTTTATCCAATAAGAGTATCAACAAAACACTGAATGTATGAATATACAGGTAATTCATTAAAATAATGCAGATAAAATGATCAGAGTCCTTCCGTTAGAAGCAAAAGGCTCTGCTCTCCCGCTAAGACGATTTAGTATTTATGGAGGTGAGACATTATGCAAATCATTCTAAATAATGTGTGGCTGTTGAATATACAAAGGGTATTTATTGATTTTACTTGTTACCTTGATGTCTATTGGTTGATCTAATTAGATAGTTATGAGACTAGTACATTACTATTGATACACCACACATCTTCCAGAGGATAATGACCAGGAATTTCAGGAGTTTGCTGTTATATCGATGATATACTGATAACTGCTTCCACAAGGAAGAGCATCTAAAGCACCTTGAACAAAATTTGTGTAGTGAAAGAGGCAAAATGCTGGAAAGCGTCCCAGAACACTGCACCTTCCTCGGGATGATCAATTACTATGGTGGATTTGTTAAGGACTTGTCAACTATCCTAGCTCTGTTAGATAACCTGCTGAGGAATGATGTACCATGGAAGTAGTCGGCAGAGTGTGAAGAGGCATTCAACAAGGTCATGGATGCCCTTAAGGATGCCCTGACACAGTGCTAACCCACTGTGATGTAAACGAAAACCTACTAAAGAAGAAACCAACAAGTTTTGGTCAAAGTCCTCATTCTCCACGAGTTTGATGCGGTGTGATATGAACGAGGCGACAGCCGAGTGAATATCAAGTAGCATTAAAACGAGTTGGAGAATGACTTCTTTGACCAAAACGAGTTGCTTTCTGCATTTATCTCACCCCTGTACACACTAAAAAAACGGACAATACACAGGATATAAACCATGGAGAACGGACTGCAATACTTGTAGGGGCATGGAGAACGAGTTTCCAATGTTAAGCCTATGGACATTTATTCCAGGGGTGAGATAATGCTTGCTACGGACCCATCACCTTACGGAGTCGGAGCGGTGCTATCTCACTTCGATGACAAGGGAGAGCAAAGACCGTTAGCCTAAGCATCAGTTACATTGACAAAAGCAGAGAGAAACTATGCATAAATAGAGAGAGAATCATTAGTCATCATCTTTGTAGTGAAAAAATTCCACAAATACCTATATGGTAGAACATTTAAATTACTATCAGAATGTAAACCACTGATAAAGACCCTAGTGAAAGTGCCAGAGTTTACCATGAATGGGTTGGCCAAACCATGTGGATGATGACAAAATGTTAGCATATTATACAGGAAGACAAGAGCTGTCCTGTGATCAAGGATGTCTTCTTTGGGGAATGAGAGAAGTCATTCCGCAGAAACTACAGGAAAGAATGCTTGAGGAGTTGCATATTGAGCATGTCGGTATAGTGTGCATGAAAGCACTAGCAGGTAGATACCTGTGGTTTTCTGGCTTTGACAATGCTATAGAAGCAGTAACCAAAGCATGCAAAACATGTTTGAGTCATAGAAATAATCCACCAGCATCTCTGAAGTATCCTTGGCAATATCCAGAAAGTCCATAGGACAGCCTACATATAGACTATGTCGAGTACAAGTCGGAAATGTTCCTTGTTGTAGTCGGCACCCACTCAAAATGGTTGGAGGTAGTCCCTATGAAGTCTACAACAGTCGAAAAGACCAAGGATGTGCTCAACTTGCAGAGCGAGCTGTGCATACCCTTAAAGTAGCTTTAAAACAACAGACATGACTACGAAAAAAGGCCTTGTAGTTTCCTGTTGTCCTACAACTCAGTGCTTATAGCACTTTCACCAAGACAAATGACAATGGGAACCAGAAGAGCTCCCACAAAGTTTAATGACTATGTTACTAAATGACTGTTCTATCTAAAGACTAAGATTTCTGACACTCACTATTGGTATGTTTTTAAAAAGTAACATTAAGTAGGATAACAGTTATGGTCGGTTGATAGTAGACTATCTAGATACAAGTTGATTTATTAAAATTTGAAACACTCACAAGAACTAAGCATATCAATACTTATAAGTAGTATACTCATAGTTATGGATATTTGCCTCAAAGAGACCAAAAACTTTTCTGATCCTATGATTTTTCAGCATCATGTCAAAAGCATTAGGCCTGAAAAAGTGTTATATATCTAACCTTCTAGACAGCACTACCATAGTATAATGTTTTAGTTCATGTATCAACCACCAGATTTCTTTACTAGTATTAAACGACTTGAACACAACAGTCATCATTGAAATTTACAACATATTCAACTCTATCATTCTGTCCTATAAGGTTTTTATTTACCAGACCTTATTATGTCTATACAGTTAGGAATTATTACGACCTCTCGAAAATGACAAACCAATGTGATAAACCTCCTATTTAGCGGATCTACCATTGCCAGGGACAAACTATCTTGCTGTCAAACACTAATAGGAATGACTTGTCTAAAACAGGCATTGGCAAATTGTCAGGTAGTGACACCTGCCGGATCACGAAGAAAATTCAGTCCCTGAACCACCTCTTGCCATTCAATCACGCAGAGAACCCAGCACCAAAGCCATACCTCGTAATATTCAAGCATAACCACAATTAATTTAAATATATATGGTAGTTTTAGCAAGTACAACTCAGCAACTTTCCCAATTGGTTTTGTTGATTGGCTTCATTGAACAGTAATTTTACAACGTTTCGGCAGTAAGCAGCCTTTGTCAAGTATAGTGATTGTTCATAGATTGGTTTTTCTGAGCTTTACAATTGAGCATATGGATCCAGTTACCATGGTAACACAAGTCCTGTTAATTTGATGGGTTATATAGTTTGATTGGTTAGTCTTCATATGTAATCTAGATGGATGAACTTGGATTCTATTAAGCTGGTTCATTAGTTAACATTTCATTTATATAATTAATCTGGTAACATGTATTACAGTAATTATGATAACAATAACAGTAAATGTTCAGGATTTATATATTGTGCCTATATAAAACTATCATATTAATATGATCTTTCTGACTCGCGTTTCATTATTCCTTCGCGTACGAGGCTGTGCTCTAAATCAATTCCGATATTCTGATTTATATTCCGAATTACATGATATAAATCTATGAGAATCTCAGAGGAAGGTACTCTATGTATGTAGTTTTGCTTTCGGTTAAATGTCTTCTTGTCATGGCTAGGTCTCTTCATCTGCATGTCCTTGTGTTGGCTGGGGCGTTTTCTTATCTGGTCATTTCTTGATCTCTGGTGGTACTTAGGGTCTTTTTTGATAGGCTCATGTATGCTGGGTGGTGTTCGGGGTCGTGCAGTCATGCTTTGTGCTGACTTGTTAGTTTTGGTTATGCTGGTACTAGTGCTGGTGGAGGTGCTAGTACTGCTGCTACGGGAAGACTTAGTGCTGCTAGTGGAGTTGGTTTTATTACTAGTTGCGCTGGCCGTGCTGGTGTTGTCTACTACTACTCTGAGGTTTGGTTTCCCTTTTAGTAGTGAGGGAATTGTTGTAGTATCATTGATGGTTCCACTGTTTTGTGTGGATGTATCAATTTTAGTCGAAGCATGGTCCGACAGGGATGGTAGGTCAAGATTGTCATCTGACGTGTGCAAGTCTATTTCAATAAGTTCTGACATCGTTGGCATGCTAGGTAGACTAGTAGTTGTTGTTGTTGTTGTACTTTTAGGCTTACTCTGGTCATTATTAGAAGGAGTGGGTTTCTCCGAGTTAATATCTTCAGTACAGGGTGAATCAGTGGTGACAGTTTTTATTTCTTTAGTGGTAGTGATTTGACTTAGCTTGTCCTTCAGGATGGTGTTTAGCGGATGTTCAGTGCGGCCACGTTTGCGGACGGTTGGGTCGGTCTCAGGATATGAGATGGGTACTGCTTGTCTTCGGACTATGTTGTTCTCTCGAATGCGTTTGCGGATGTTTGAGAGTTTATCTTCGTTGGTCACGGGTGATCCATTGGAGTCAGTACTTGGCAGGGTTGGTTTACGTGTGTCAGGCTCGTTTTGGTCATCGTCGGGTGGCTTCCCTGCTGCTGCTGGCGGTTTGCCAGTTCCTGCATGAAGGGAGAATATTGGTGTACAACGCGAAATTTGACATTTGTTGGGGTTATATTATTATTGCGAAAAGTAGTTTTCCCTTTCATTTAACTTGTGACTAAGTTTGGCATTGGTGTTGGTAGTACCACTTTATGTTTAGTTAGTTGGTGTCTACGCAGGTTGGTAGTGCGAGTGAACGTCGAATAGCATAGTTGACAATTCAGGGGCGTCAGAACGTTTTGAAAGTGGGGGGGCGAACTGAAAAATTGCTGACTTTTTTCTTGGTATGAAGTTTGACATTGACCTGGGAGCTGTTTCAAAAGTCAAGTTAAGGGAGCGTTCAATAATTATGGCCCGGGGGGGGGGGGGGGGGGGGGGCCACAGTTTTTAGGGGGGGGAGGCCAACTTTTTTTTTTCTATTCCAAGGGGGGGGCCAACTTTTTTGGGGGTATTTCCAGGGGGGGCCAAATTTTTTCACTAAATCTGTCGCTGGGTCGATGTTGTAGGCCAACTCCCATATTTGTGTTCAATGACAAGAATTGATGTTATGAAATGCAATTATATCATATCGCAAGAAATCATCTTAGTTATACAACTATGATAATGATTAATGCACAAGGTAACTATAGTTGTCTCACTCCCTGGAGTTAAATGTCTATGGTCACAGTCCTGTTCGCCAATTCGAGATGGGTGTACATCCTCCCTCAGTCTGACAGACTTATGTGGAGGGAGACAACAATAGACAAACACTAACATTTATCCCAGAATCAATGCAGTCTCACAAGATCATTAGTTTTTTCTTAAACATCGATGAATTAGGAGCATTTACTACAACATCAAGTGCTACAAACGCCCCTGTTGCTGCTTATTTCAATAAGATTACCATATTTATGGAAGAGCACTATGAGCAAATGACTCTTTATTGAGAACTCTACATTGAGTACTTAAAGGGGTTCTGCATGCAAGAAAATGGGACTTTGTCTTCCTTCTGTAGTGCCACACCATAGATTGATCCACTCATTCCAAGGATTCCTCACACCATGCTAGACAAATTGCCAGAACATCTGTATTTGCATGTCACTGATACTGCTACAAGAAACAGTGAAGGTCCTTTGAAATTCTGCAAGGGAGCCTAATGACTACCAACTGATGGCACAACATGCTTATTACACATATCAGTATGTACCATCAGAAATGTACCATATTCTTTTTACAGCGACAATTTAAAAATTGTTGCTTTCAGTTGCAACATAAATTCATCATTCAAATCATGTATATGATTCAAATTCATATGTTAAAAGCAGGACATAGAAACCTCTGATATATAGCCTCTCCAAGGACTCTCCTGCAAAACTGGGCAAGGAATACGTAATGGCTGACATTTTCCACTATTGGTTGCCAGTGGTGCAACTGCAAGCACCTCTCCAACAGAGGTTACTCCAGATGGCAATGACTGACATTGAAACTGGCCTCCAAAGGGTGTGTGTTTCAGTCCTGCTCCAGACCTCCCCATCTTTTTTGCATCAGTGCTGTTCTGTCAACAACAGATGTTTATTTGTTATTTGTTTCTTTTATTTTCATTTTTAAGTAATTTTTATGAAGGGAATATTGTGTGTACCATCACCAAATTTGGTGGTATAGCCATTCTTCTCCTGGGGCCCTAGCCCACTACTCCTCATTCTAATAGCAGGTGTCAAGCCTAATGAGCAGTGGGTACTTTTGTGTGTGTAAGTAATTGGTATAAGACGACTGGGGTTTAAACCCATGACCTACCATGCTTGAGGTGAACACCCCTACCACTTAGCCACTGAGATTGGTCAAAATTTTGACAAATGACTGAATGTAGCTAGGTTTGATGTAAAATAAAGAAGGAAAGCCTTATGGAAAAAGGCCACATCAGTTTAGCCTCCCCTGTGCTTTTATCCTATTCCGATGGGGGGGGGGGGGGACTTTTTTGGGGGGGATTCCAAGGGGGGGGGGGCCCAAAACTTTTTTGGGTATTCCAAGGGGGGGCCAACTTTTTTGGGGGTATTCCAATGGGGGAGGGGCAACTTTTTTTTGACTGATCGGTGTCCCGAAAACTGTGCCCCCCCTGGGCAATAATTAAAGAATGCTCCCTAAGTCTCGCCAGCGGCAGGTCACATTTTGAAAGCGGGAGGCTGCAACAGCGAGTGGCACTTTGAATCAAAGCGGCAGCAAAACCGCTACCAATACCTGCACCCCAACCTCGACAGCGACGCCTTGAAGTGCCATTGTTAGCTCTCGCTTTGGCCATGAGTACTCTCGTTTAGTACCCTCCCAACTTTTGAAACAGCTCCCTGTTCCACTGGAACCGTAAATCTGTGAAAAGTCAGGCTTAGCCGTCATTGCATGGTAAATGGTCAGAGAGTTTGAAACTTTTCCACAGTAAAAAGTCAGAGCTAAGCTGTCATTGCACGGTAAAAGGTCAGACATTGACACTTTTCCACGGTGAAAAGTCAGAGCTTAGCAGTCATCGCATGGTAAAAGGTCAGACTTTGACAGTTTTCCACAGTGAAAAGTCAGAGCTTAGTAGTCATTGCATGGTAAAAGGTCAGACTTTGACACCTTTCCATGGTGAAAAGTCAGAGCTTAGCTGTCATTGCACGGTAAAAGGTCAGACTTTGACAGTTTGGCACGGTGAAAAGTCAGAGCTTAGCAGTCATTGCATGGTAAAAGGTCAGACATTGACACTTTTCCACGGTGAAAAGTCAGAGCTTAGCAGTCATTGCATGGTAAAAGGTCAGACTTTGACACATTTCCACTCTGAAAAGTCAGAGCTTAGCAGTCATTGCACGGTAAAAGGTCAGACTTTGACACCTTTCCACGGTGAAAAGTCAGAGCTTAGCTGTCATTGCACGGTAAAAGGTCAGACTTTGACAGTTTGGCATGGTGAAAAGTCAGAGCTTAGCAGTCATTGCATGGTGATAGTCTCACTGGTAATAGTGGCGTGTTTTCTGGTGAGATGAGTTTTCATAGCTTTAGAAGTTTTTCTCAGCCATTCTGCGCATAAAGGACATTGCATCCACTCATCTATGGCATTTAATATGGTGTTTTGTTTCGTGTTCATCTTGTTGTCAAATATAGAAACAAAAAGAAACCTTGGCAGGTCTCAATCAAAGAAGTAATGTGCGGTTGAAGGGGATAGCAACGTCGATATAATTCTGGTGTTATTTTGAAAATTTTAGTGCTTACAGAAAATGTATAAATGAGTGAAGGATTTTCTATAAATACTGAATGTAAAAATTGTACAAATATGCTTTCTTGTTTGATTTGTCTGAGACAGCTGTTCAACCTAGATGTACTGAGTAGGCTGTCCGGGTGTTATGAACGCAAAATGGTAGAATGCCTCCCGCAAAGCATTGCTGGTGGAATACTATTTCAATTGATTTTAGCTCGGCCGGCCAGCTGGCCAGCCAGCCAGTTATGGCGAAAGTGACACCAGAACCCATGTTAACAATCAACATGGAAGGGTGATATCTGCAAGTAACCGAAAGTTTGGACAGATGTGGCAGTTTGGGTAGAATTTGAGCACCGGAGTCGGATATACACACTCATAACATCAAGGCTTATCTTTATTTACCTTCATTATTCTGTTGGCTGCATTATTCAGCACAAACTTGATGAGCTCTCATCCTTCCTATACAATCCCGACATGGCCTCACTCTGCTTTGTTCGATCACTGGGTTTTGCAGTGCCAGAGCGACGTAGTGTATGGAAAACTGCTCGGCGGGCCGCCTATCGGATGAACAGGGAACTCGGCTTGCACATTAGTGTGGCCAGCGTCCACCAGATGTCAGCAGCAAACCTGCTGCATGTGTATCGGCCCGCCGGAGCCAGCCCGCCGCGGCACTTGGTGGAACTGCATGCTAGCTGCCCGTTGGGCAGTTTGTGTGTGACTGTTGGTCGTTAGCAGGTGGATTTGGTGGAATAGCTTGGAGAATTTAGAGAATTAAGGGTGACAATTCCCGGCCTATACTGCTTCAGCCTAAACTATATCTAGACATGAGTGAAATAGCCACATGCAATGAATATAACTACCTAGGAGTAGTAATCGACGACACCCTTTCCTTTGACAAAAATGTCAGGGCGGTAATCAAAAAGTTAAACCGAAAATTGTTTTTACTAGCAAAAAACAGACCCATGATGACCAAATCTATCGCTATCAGGGTTTACAAGCAGACCATAATCCCCATTGCAGACTATGCATCGATAGTCCATGAATGCAGTTCGAGGACTAAGAGCCTATCCGAGGGAAATCGGTTGACCAATTACATGAATCCTGTGGGGTGCTCAACCTGAAAGATCGACGAACTGAGTTAAGTCTAGTGTACATGAGAAAAATCGCATGGGACAAAGGCTTAATAGCGGAAGCAAAGACGGGGGACCCACCTAACCCTCTGGTTGAAAATCGAGCTGTTACACGCAGTCAATCCAAATCGCTTTTCGCCCTCCTGAAACCCAAGACTGAGTTCATGAAGAAAAGCCCTATGTACAGAGGGTACCAGCTATGGAACACGCTATCGGAGGATATAAGGCAACTACCAACCAAAGATTCTTTCAAGCACGCCGTAAAAACACATATGGCGCCTCAATAGTAGCAGAGATATAAAAAAGTGCTGGCAGGCACGAATATCATCATATTGGTGTCACAATCATACTAACGCGCATTTCACCGAAGACATTCACAATTCATATACAGTAAAACCCCTCTTCCGGGACACCCCGCTTAAGGGGACACCCCGCTTAAGGGGACAATTTGCTCGGAACGGAAATTTTTCCCACTATTAAGAGTTTATTTTAACCCCGCTTAAAGGGACACCCCGCTTAAGGGGACACCCCGCTTTAGGGGACAGTTTTTTGGTACAGAAATGCTTAAAAACCCCGCTTAAGGGGACAGTTTGGGGGAACATCTTAGCAAAAACATTCCAGATTATCACAAAATCCATGTTTATGCTCGTTTGTATAGGCCTACGGGACAGACATTGTCACAACCAGAACAATAGACTAAGCATTCCCGGGCGGGCCCGGGCAGCCGGAGTTTGTTGTTTGAATGGTAATCCCGACATCTCTAGCGGGTCTGGGCCGCCCTCAGTGAGTGAATAATAGTACCAGTGATTTTCGCGCCTGATGAAGGTGCCAGGGAAGAGGTAGGGGGTTAGAGGTCCGCTTACAGGTTAACTGTGGGCGACACAGGAGGGCTGGGGGCTTTGAAGGTGCGGTATTCAGTGAGCCGTTGCGGCTCTGGGCGGCTCACGGTGAGTCCCTTATAGGGCTGCTGATTTCTATCAGAAGTTATGGGGGGAGGGAGGGGGGATTGACCGGGGGTATAAAAAGGAGCGAATTTCACAAGGGAGACATATATCCACCTTCGACCTCTATTATTTTTTTTTTTTTTTTTTTGTACATTTATATTCATTTATATTATATAATTTATATTTATTTGCTTATTTATGTGTTATTGATAAACCTTTTAACCTAATAACCATCGTACCCTTCATTTATGTAGGTATTGTATAACCATTGACAGACTGAAAACCCCGCTTAAGGGGACACCCCGCTTAAGGGGACACTTGGCCCGGAACGGAGGGTGTCCCCTTAAGAGGGGTTTTACTGTAATAACCATTATTCTTACTAACCACATTACGATCAATATTATTATCTATGTATGTATAACCTGTAAATCTTACTCACTATTTTGCTTTTGTACCTGTAATATGTAATCTACCCTGTATAGAACTCAAACGAGACGAACGGGATATCTAGATGTAACCCCCCACAAAAAGGTTGAATGAGAACCAGGGTAAAAAAGGGAATAGTGGTAGACCGCACTGTGTAAGAGCGAACTATACCCAATAAAAAAAAAAATTTTAGAAATAAAAAAAAGCCACAGCATGTATCGTTGGCTGGAGGATATTAAACCGCCTGAAGAACACCTTTTTGGTGGCATAGCTGCTTTAGTTTCAACCATAATAGTCCATTCATGCACCATGCCGCTTTGCCTTAGTTTGAGCCTGTGGGCCCTAGCCCTGGCAACAACAAACAGTATGATAATCTAAAACTGTAATGGTATAACATATGATGTATTTGGACCGCATATTACAGTCTGCAAGTCCTCCAAATTCCTATAAGTGGATAGCCATTGCCGTTTATGATCATAGTGTATGTGCCAGGGTTTACTGACTTCAACTTCTTAGTTGATTTTCAATACATCACCTTTTTCAACAAATTTAGAAACTCTAACAGTGTGGCTGATTTTATTGATAAACATACTGTTTTTACTAAGATATTCTAGAAACGCTCATGTGTCGTCTTGAAGGCTTATTCTACAATTGGCAGTGGCTCCGCCTGGTGATTTTCTAAATATTGATATTTATCGATTCAAATTGGTACCTTGTGGAATACTCTAATACCAAAGGAGTAAAATTTATGTATCGTCTAGTTTGACTGAACCCAATCAGCAAAATTGCACCATTTACAATTGCCTGATCTATATAGAAAATGTGGTAAACAAAAAATCTCCAATTCTTTCAAAAATGAGGATGGTGACCTCCATGATTTTATATCCGAATGTTTAGTATTCTCTAATCCCAGAAATAATCATCGGCTCTCTAACTTTTACACCTTGTAATCTACGGTTCCTATCCTGGAATATGAATGTATTTGACAAGGATAGGCAAATGATATAAACATATATTTGAGAATATTGGTCTGTTTTACTTTTCATTTCCATAATTGTCAATTGATTTTGCGTCCTCAATCTCAAGATTTTGCACACACGAACGTTAAATTTTATCAAAATACTGATGTTTCTCATTTATGGGATTACAAAACAATTTATATGCTGAAGCAAATAGCTGACTTTGATAAAATGAAATTAGTGTTATCATACAAAGAGGATGGTACCTTGATATTCTCTGAAAATTATGAAAACTGATATCATTTCCTGTGCATATTATCATCCATTCAAGAAAGTAGGCCTAGATTATTAATTTTCATGGTTAGTTGGATTCTAATGAGAGGGAGAGGGCTGATAGAATCGGTTTAATATCCTACGCTTAGGTCTGATGATGATCTACCCGAAAAATCAAATATAAATCTTTAAATGTATGTATTATATAGGTTTCGTTCTAAATATGTATGTTGGACACTACACCTGACATGTATGAGATTTTCCCGGATTTCCGGATATTTATGGCATCCCAAGGGTCATCCTATAGTGTCGTAGTTGTAATGGAAATCCGAGCAGGAAATATCTTTGGTATGGTTGGGAATTCGAAATGAAAAAAAGAAACTGAAAGATGATGTGAGATATTTGCGTTATTCTGGCCATTTGAGCTCGCTGCCGAGGCCAGCAATTCACTTACAGCAGCCCAAATTGCAGGACCTTTCGAGGACTCTGCTCAACGGAGCTGTCCATCGACCCCGTTGGAGGCCTAGGCTGACTTTTCCAGATTTGATGATCATGCCTTCCCGGCACTATCTCTGCAGATTTTTGTTGTTCATAAAACCGTTTTTATTGGGGCATACGAATTGTTTGGTCACAGTAGATTTCTGATGGGCATATCTTTATGCTTCCTTATACGGGGGCATCAAAATATCACTTTATCTTTGTGTTGCGAGAGAAGTACTAATAGTATTTTACGTCGGTGGTGAATGGACTGTTTGTGTTGGTATAAAGCCCGTTTCTATTGGCCGATGAAAAAGGTAGAGATTTATTTGAGTTACCCAAAAAGCCCGTCGGTGGTGCCACCAACTGTATAGCGGTATCAATTTATTGACGAGGGTGTATTGTAAAAGCCTGTTTCCATTGGCCAACGAAAATGGCGGATATTGTTTTAGTTCTTCTCAAAGCCTGTTTCCATTGACTGTTATTGCGTCAAAAGTGGTAAAGCTCCATTGGTGGTTCCTGACGGACAATGTAAACAGGCTTTTAGGAGAACTAAAAAAATCTGTGTCGTTTTCGTCGGTCAATAGAAACGGACTCTATATATTGTTTTTACTGTGTTTTCTGGGTACAAACAGTTTTAATTGACATTGTTGCATAACCTATGTAATATTAAGCTGTGAGCAATCTCTGCAGGTCTCATTTCCATTCACTGATCTGGCATCAGTATACTCAAAAGATCTATCGGTGGTTCTCGACTGCAGATCGGTGCCAAATAGTTGGCCTATGGAAACAGGCTCTATTCGTCAATCTCTTACGTCCTACGTTTTAAAGCTCGTTTCCATCGGCCGCCGAAAACGGTGGAGAATTTTTGAGTCACCATGGAAGTCTGTCGGTGGTGCCACTGATTGTTTATCGGTATCACTTTATCAGTGAGGGTGTATTGTATGCACTGTTTCCACTGTATTTTCTGGGTACAGAATGATTGGCATTGTTACATAATCTATGCAAAATTAATCGGTGAGCATTCTCTGCAGGTCTCGTTTCCATTCAACGATCTGACGTCAGTGTACCCAAAAGATCTCTCGGTGGTGCCCGACTGCAGATCGGTGCCAAATAGTCGGCCAATGAAAAGAGGCTTTTATTCAAATCCTTGCATGACAACACCAGACACCTATTCCATATGGTATAAAAACAAAAGGATTTTTATAAATCAATATTCCTATTAAATGAATAATTCCAACAGGAGATTAACATATATACCGTTGGCAATCCCCCCCCCCCCCCCCATTATCTCCTACCGTAGGTCATAAGATGGGTTCAGAACCATTCATATGAGATCCTGTAATAATATATATGAAAGAAAAACCGTTTGTCACACAAGCGAGAACTTTCAAGATTACGTTGAGGACCATTTTTGGGAAGACAAACTTCTTTACTAGAGCATCTATACTTGAAAAGTGTAAATTCTGTTCTAGATGTATGTGAAATCTTACAAAATGCATGCTTTAAAACATGGTACTGCCTCACTACGTCATACAATTTGCTTTGTCGTAAAAACATTCTATATTAAACTCATAGAGATATATGTACCAATCCGTTTTTATAAGTTGAAATGAATATGTTCCATACAGGAGAGATGGTTTTGATCGCTGGTGAGTTCGAAAATATTGCATTAGCTGTAACATACATCATACCCTATGCTGCACACATTTTTCTAGGTTTTCACATCATAATCATCATGTCTGCACTCTCAAGGCACATCGGGTGGGCATTCTGTAGTTGGGCGCATTAGCTATTTCACATCGGTGCAACCATGAGGATTGTATCTATTTTGAGGGTACAATTGGCATAAGATGCTACAGATTTGGACACAATTTACCAAGTACGAGATCCATATTTCATCCCTCGTACTATTAGAGATCAATGTATACTAACTAATACAGAGAGGATGCATCTCGGATTCTTTGTAGCTCTCAAAATTATATCCCAAGAACATTGCGGATTTTGCTCAGGTTTGTTCAAACGAGGCTATCATAGAGAATACCTCAATTCAGCGTTAGCAATAAATGAATGGAAGGGAATAGAATAAAGGTTAAATAGGTTATTTGATGAGATGGTACCGAAAATAAATCCAAAGATCATGCATAAATGATTTGCATTTGTATAGTTTGTATTTTCTTGTGCAAATTATTCTATACATGTATACCATGTAACACATGCAAATAACATTCTCCAACTTTCACGCTATGAAGTTTCATAAATAGTTACAAAACGGACATAATACAATGCCGTTGGCCCAACTATGTACAAAAAACATACTTATACATGTGCGCTTGCGGGTCATATATACTGAGAGAAAAACCCAAATAATATCACTCGTTCTTACTGAATATAAATATGGCTGTCTTCCTGAAACAGTTTGAGCACTATTTGATCATATACGTCAGTCTGTATCGATTCAGTGAAAACGACTTCACCACAGCCTCCTTGAACATGTGAATCCTGTTTTGAGTGTCGAAGTCTTTTATTTTGTGCCATGCCTCGTCGAAGATGTCTCTGGACTCAATGAGCGCCAGCCTCATGTGGTCCTGCATGATGTCCCCACACCAAACCTCCAGGCGGCGCTGGACATTGGCCGAGAGCGGCTCGCTGACCAGGAACAGAGGCAGTGTGGTGGTCAGCACCGAGTAGTGCGGCCGGCCGTTCACGGTCACTGACAGGTTGCCGAACACGACGCTACACAGCGTGGCGATTTGTACAGTCAGGTAGATCCACACAAAGATAAAAAGGGACAGTGGTCGGCCCCGGGTCACCGTGCCGTCGTCCCAGGCGGTCACCTCCAGGTTGTGGCGCAGCGCCCTCTCACGCCAGTACAGGGTGAGTGTCTGAAGGGTGCGGATGGCCAGGCAGTAAAAGGCGAGTAGAGTCTCAGTGGCCGTGAGTACTGCAGCGTGCTCTTCATCTAGAGTATGGTGAAGGCATTTCAGGCATCCTATTAGGAATGTAGAGAGGAGTATAGTCCAGAGTACCATGCCCGAGCTCATGTACCGCCACAAAAAGTAGGACTGTAGGCCGTCAATGCACCTGTCAATGAAGAAGCATCCAATAATCTTTTTGGAAAAAAATACATGTTGATTATTTAATTGCCTCATATATATTTCTCTTAAAAAATTATGTTTACCCATCTTATATGTAAGTGAGCTTGAAGACCATGGGTTATCATATAGCTTCTGGCATTGCTAAAGGGAGTATCATATCATTCAAAGTCATTCTATTTATAAGAAATAGAATACACACGGATATAATGTGGTAACGTTTTACCCATATTCAGAATATGTTTGCCATTCTATTCAGATCTCTCTTTCAATCGAGAAAGTCTTTCTACTTACTATTCCCTCATATTTTTGCTCTCCCAACATCATCAATGTATATAGATGTACATGGCTGAGAATCAAAAGGCCAATGCAACTGGGAGGGGGAATTATTGCAGGGGTATCCGTTCACCCGCATAGGTCAAAGTCGGGCGAGCGTGTGAACGCACCATGTGTTTTGTAGTTATTGGATCCATACAAAAAGGGGACAAAAAGTGGGCCGGAAATTACCTCGTATTGTTATGGGACTCCCAAATCAATATAGGCCTAGTTGTCAATGAGGCTACGATAACATGATGGTTTTACGGACTTATTTACATAATTTATTCATTGGGAAACACACATTCATCCTACTGAGTGTTGATTCTATTAGGTTTATTGGAGCTTAACATGTTACGGAGAAAGAGGAGTGGGTAACAATTACGGATAGCATTCAATGCAATAAATCCATGCACCTAAAATATGAGTCATGCAAATAAAATGCATATACACTCCGGATAAATTCTACTTATTTTCAATAACTTTATGAATATTACATCTTAAATCAAATTAATCAACAACTTCAAATATTGCATCTACCATATTTCACATAAATACACGCCAAATCAAATGGAACGGAAGTTTTAAAACCCTCAAGAGAGTATACATAATACATCGGCATTCTCCGTCCATGCTTAAACCTTAGCGCTCGCTGTTCTTACCCTGGCCCGTACCTGTTGTCATAGACCGTTTGCTCGATCTCCTCAGAATAGGCCTTGAGTCGTACCCTGGCTCCAGGATGGGACTCAACCATAGGCTCAGTAGCGAAGAGCCGGCTCTCCATGCAGGGGAAGCAGCCGACGACACTGGAGACACAGGCGCCTCCGGGCTGCCTCTCCCGGTCCAGGTAGTACCGGGTCGGGTACTCGTAAACCGACCCGCGGCCCAGGATGAGGGCACCGATGCGTACGGCCTCTGGTGGCGGATGGAGCGACATGACTCCTGTTGTATATGTATAGGGCGCAGACGCTCTTCAGTGTACCCGGTCAAGGTGGGTCAACTGTATGCCTGGAGGGAGAGAGAACAGATAGAAGTAATTATAGGGCGGAAAGCAATGCTGGTCGCGCACGACCAAGTTCTTTGATGTTATGATGTGTAGGTTATAGGAGGAATGTTCAGACTGCCTGCTGGTGTAGGCCTATGTGAAACTAGGGATATGTTATGAAATATATGTAGCAGAATGTTCACAATGGAATTGGATTATTATGCACTTGATAACCACGCACGTGTAATTGTTATATGCGGTTGATGTGCGGCCAGAAATTCATGATATTACAAATAACTTGACCTAAGCGAATTCAGACCCAAAAAGAACATTTGAGAAAATACACTTCAGAACACTTCTCATATTCCCTCGTTAAAATGTGTGTGTGTGTAGCCAATGAACAATTTACCATCGGTATAATTGTTTTTACTCCGACAACAATGGAAAAGTCTTAGGCAAGTTTGCCAAAACTATTCTTTCACCCTTCTTGGAAACTGTAACACTTGCTGGGCTTTACCAGAACGTCATTATTCACAAATTACAATGTCAGACATGCTATCTACTCATCGCATGCATGCTATGAAGATTGATTAGAGTGTATTTTAAGCATTGCCTTTAAACGCTTGGGGCAGTCAGTGTCGAATCGATATTTCGTTTTTTAAGAAAAGGCCAAATAGACACTAGACTGAGAAACTTTGGATAAGTAGATTTCGTATTGATTCTGTAGTTGTTAATTATTAACAAGAAAACACGCTCAGATGAATGCAAGTAGATGTGTTTCTGTTTTGGACGACCTCTTCAGAACAACAGGTAAAAAGGTTTTAGCAACAGTTCGTTGTTATCCACTACCATTGAATGGATCATATTTCCTTTTTATCAGTACATTATATTCCAATAAAATGGATACTGAAAAAATAGCTCACATATAATGCTCATAGCATTGCTATATCGATATATGGATTTTTACATTTTAAATACTCATTTTCTGTGTTGCTAATGTTTTATGTTTCATATTCCATCATGAACAGTATGTGAAAAAGACTGTTTTGATTGACATTTATATCATTATCATATGAGTACATGATCAGGGTTATCATGTAGGCCGAGTCTGATCATTGATTTACCAGATGACAATCGGTATTATAATATAACTTCGTGTCACCAATCGTCTAAAGCCGGTCAGTAATTGAACATGAGAGGTCGACCTCTTCAATAAATGAACCGCTTCGTGTATTATGTATTTATATGTTAATAGCGCCTGTCTGTGCGAGCTGATAAACGATCCTCATCACGCATAACTTGTGTGTGCCCTACCTGTTATATGAAGGTTGACGTTCTTAGCGTCACGTGATGTCCAAACCAAATGGATTATGTATGTCCCGCTGTTAATCCACCCTTATCTAATACCATAAGTAACTGTGAAAAGACGGGGCTTATTGGAACCATACCGAGTTCACCAGCTCATCTACATATATTACTACAATATATGCTGATCAGCACAAACGAGCTGATTCATGGCCTTGAGTGAGGGATGATGTACAATGGGCCTCGTCATATTTTCACTGCTGTCCCATAAGGTAAAGCTAAAGTCCCCCACCCTCAAGAAGCGAATCACCCAGTGTTTGGTACCCTAGCTTATGTAGGCCTACGTAATTAAGTCCCGTCCCCTACATTTACCCTACCTTTGACCGATCGGTGACCCCTATCTGTTCGTGGAACTGCGGTGCCTTCATTGTGCCGTTGCATAACTCTCATTTGAATCTACTACTTGTTAGTGCTGGCGGGTAACTGGGACCGGGTCGTTCTCGGGCCACGGTTGTCTGACAAGGACGTAGCCCGCAGTGGTTCCTCCAGCCCCGCCTCCATAGCCCCGCACGTGCATGCTACGGATGGCTGATGAATAATACAAACTGCCACTTTCGCTTCAAGCTTAAATAAGCAATTCCATATTGCATTAATCGTTGCATAACCGTGCGGCCTGCGGTCGTTATTGGGCACAATACGGCAGCCGCTGCACTCAACATCTGTTTGGTAGACTTGGTTTCGTGGTCTGAATTATGAATTCCCATTATGAATGTAGGAGACTCTGGCAGGGGGGGGGGGGGGGTCTCATCATTGATAAGGAGGAAAAAACCGGGTCAGACCGATGCAACTGAGTGGTGTGGTGATATGGTAAAGGGACATGTCCGAGTGTCGTTAGCATGTTGTTTGTAGTTGAATAGGAAAAGGAGTTGACTATTGCCTTGACATTATGAATCTAGCTCATTAGCACATCACGAAATGCCATTGTATGGAAACATTATTGGAGGCATCCGTATGTTATCATTATGAGGGGCAGCTGCTATTTGTAGACATGCTTGTAGGTTCAACCCGGGGTCACTATTCTCAGTGTTGTAATTGCTGTAACCTCTATGGCATCTCAGTAGTCAGGCGATAGGGGTCCACGGCATATACGGAATATACAACATATGTCGCTGGCATGATATCCAGGAAGCAAATACGGTTATATAAATATTAGGTTTGATGTTTGTCCAATCCATATTATGTGTAGAAAACACAGTCTTTTGTGTCTTGAAAGTCAGACATTAGGGTGTTTTATTGACGGGTAATTTTGTATTCAAATAGTTGGAAATGGGACTCCACTTGAATAGATTAGCTTGCCTTGCCATTGTTGAACCGCTGCCCCGTTTACGGTTTTGTGAATGCAACCAAGCGAGAGTGGACAGTTAACGTTGAGAGTTCACCGTTCTTTGTGGAAACGCCTACCCTTGTGAATGGTAGGTTTTATGAACCCTTCACCCCGAGTTTAAACGTGGGAAGTTTCACACATTGATTCAAGAGAGTCTGGCCATACAAAAGGGGACGTGATAGCTTTCACCCGGCAGTAAATCGGGTCTGTTGCTGATAGAGAAGGGACATCGGTTATGCAGTTCAACGAGGGCAAACTGTCGATTCAGCTGACACGGATTCAGCCTGTGCTGGTGTTAAAGCGTCGAGTAGGATCGTTCTGCACTCCGTTCGACACTACAGCTTGTGGTAACATGTCGCAATAGGGATTTGAGTGGATCAATAGTTCAATATTACGAGCACAACATCGCACTGTGTCTAAACAATAACACCATGTGACAGACGCTAATAATCTCTTGTATTCCTAATAAACAAAGCTCCACCAGTCATAAAGTTGATCTCTCGTGTTCACTGCACGTCGCTGTAATTGGTAGTTAGGTTTGACATTGTACTCTCGAAAAAAAACCCATTCAGAACAACACCTCTACGTGCCACAATGCCCTATGCTGTTCCTACAAATACCTCAGGTAAAGTGGATATATTTACCCAGAAATGCGCCCCAATGTGTGGATATTATAGTGAGCCTGCATATTATGTATGTGAATCATACTGAGAAAAGATTCGTTTTTAAGTAAAAATCCACTGTATTGAGATATAGCGGCTGCTTTCCCATGTCGAATGGCTGGAGGCATTTAAGTGTTAGTAGTGCCACCAACATGCACGGGCTTGGGCAGGTGGTGTAGAAATCTGCTGGTGTCTAAATAACCTCTGCTATTAGACCACACGAATAGTTGTAACGACAAAGCGGACAAAAACATGTAGTGAAAGCGTCCCGCTGCGTCATCCGATACCACCTTCCAGTGGCTGCAAATGTGGATTTAGAGAGATACCATCTAGGTCAATATTGGATCGAAACGGAGACCTTATTTACAGGTGTCCATCTGCCGAATAGCATTTGCCTATTAATCTGGAAGGGAAATATTGGTCTTGATATCCAATATCCGTCTGCTTAAACGACAACTCGACGGCAAAGGCAGTGTAATTGTCAACTATTAACTTCCAGCGCTCTGTCATTAGGACTTGGTCCATTGAAAACCATTCGCCTTTCACCGCTACTGACTTGAGATCATCTACTACGTTAGGCCATTCGATATGGGTCATTTATGAGATTGATTAATGGCGATACAACAAGGGTTAATCAGTGCACTGTTCTCTTCAATGAAATAATCAATTAGAAGGAGGGGGCGTCCATTTTGCCCGGGGAAGTACAAAGCCAACACTGCCACGTGTCACATCTGCCTGCCTCCTCGGACTTGCCCAGCGCCTCTGGTCACCTCCCTGTCCTAACAATGCCCTAATGCCCACTAATTCACGTCCGGGACACAACGGGCCCTAGCGGTAAATGTAGTCCCCGGCGGGACCATATCCCTCCATAGCCAAGTAGCTATCTGTATGTCCACCCTCCCCTACCCTCGGTCCATCACCACTCCTACTGCCACTGTCCTAGTTTCAAGGGGATGCCGTAGAAGTCAAAAGTACCCAGATGCCTTGACCATAAGGGCGTTGGCTATTGTGCACGGCGCGCCCGATGCATCCCCCGGGTGCAGGAGGTCCGAGTGCCGGCTAACTGGCAATCTGTCCCTGGCCTTCCCCTGGGCTGTATTCCCCGGGTCTCGGGTAGTAACCCCGGGTTCCTGGTGTGACACCATCAGCAGTGGGCGTGGTCAGCGTTGACCGGCCCGCCACCACCAGGTACGTGTCCCATCTGGAGGGTCGCGGCGGCCATGAACGCACCACGGGTGGCCAATTGTTCCCTGCATTGTACAACAATGACGGCTGCCACCTTTATTCGACAATTTCTCTATCCCCTCACTGCAAATCCTAATCCAACTACCAAATAAAGCCGAGTCCCCCTCCGTTAATGGAACGAAGTCTTATCGCGAACACGTTAGTGAACAAGAATGGGTTAGTTTCTGCAAGGGGAGTGGTATGCAGAGTTTCCACAGTTTAATCCTGGTTTGGGGGTAGATTGACGGGGTCCACTGTGACCCAGTGTAAATGTTGTCACAATACGAGTATGCATTGGCCAGCTGCGCTTGGTACATGCTAAGCGTGAACACAATCGATGGTTATTATAACAGTAATTGACATTCATGATGGGCGTGCAAACGTGCTGTCGCATTGTGTCATAATAACTACTGTGCTACTAGGCACCAACACATTAAACTGTATCACCGCGAAATAGGAAGGAGTGGTGTTTTTTTTCTAAAAAGTAGAAAAAAAGAGTGGTAATAAACAGTCAAATCAGAGTAACGTCCACGATACATTAAACATGGCGGACATCGAGTCACGTTAGCCTTCAATACCAACTAGGTCTCTCCTTTTTAATACGGTTTATGTGTCAATTTTTTTTATATCGTACTAGGAAAACGTGCTCGTAAACTGCCCCTCCTCCCATTTCACCTCCCCCTCCGTCCTCCCCCTCTGACTCTCACACACTCTCTCTTCCCTCCCTCTCTTTCTCTCTCTGCCGTTCTCTCTTCTTTCTCCCTGTGAGACCAACCCTGCTGACAGGCTTTTTGTAGGTTCGACCTCGTTCCGCTCGCCTGCCTCGGCCTCCGGGTAGCGGCTTTTGAGGGATCCTCAGTGGCCTGGGCTTAGTCAGCCACCGACGAGTCCCTTTGTCGGTGTGGATAGGTGGGGATGACAGGGTAGCAACGCCCCCTCCCCTACCCACCCCTCCTCTTCCTGCTAACCTTCCCACTCTGCCCCTCCCCCTTTATCCCTCTTCCCCCCAGCTGTAGCTTGGCTACAGAGGTCATGTAGAGGAGGCTTCGTTCTAGAGTAGAGAAGATTGATTTTTGTGTTTGAAATAGGACAGTGGTTAGTCGTTTGAAAGGCCGAGGTATGAATTATACTATCATTTTGGTTCAATATGTATATATACTGTGCTATTCTGCCCGTAGTTCGACCATAATATGGCGTGTGATTCTTACTAACAATGGAGTGAGTACACAGCAATATTTGCTCTATAATTGGGTTGTTAAATATCCACATTTCAGCATATATGTACATATATAACCTTTAAAATAT
Source organism: Alentia gelatinosa (assembly GCA_950022655.1). NCBI lineage: Eukaryota > Metazoa > Annelida > Polychaeta > Phyllodocida > Polynoidae > Alentia > Alentia gelatinosa. Next base: position 158,261,200 of record OX465579.1, read on the forward strand.
AATAGAATTCATTTTATATTATATGCCCTAAGGTTGTAAATGCTAGGTGCTTCATACCGCTCATTTCGCCAAGAGATCCCATATTTGTATTCTGTGACCTCGACATTGGGGTTCATCCTACTCACTGCATGTCTAAATGTAAAGGAGGTTTGAATGGGGGGCGGTTGTCTGTCAGAGATGTAACGTAGCTCTTTTTGTGAACGTGCACGAGTTATGACAGAAGGTCTGTGTAAGTACCCAGCAGACGACAACTACGGCGTCACATGCTAGGCAGGTGAGCCCCATTTCACGGTGCCCGGGTCAGGTGGTTGTCACGTCAGATCATCGCTTTGTGATGCCGCCACAGGGGCCGACAGTGCAGACACCCTATCACCCCCGCCATCCCCATCCCTATCATCCAACCCCTTGTCACCCCTCCCACCCCCCACCCGACCCCCCTCAGGTGGTCGGCGCCTGGTGCTGCCGAGATAAAGAACGGCAGCAGCCCAAAAACACAACCACAAATTGCACGGAAATCTAATCACATGTGCACATGTCTATGTGCGATAAAATTCTATGCGACATGATGTATTCATATCAATGGTCACAACTTGTTATGTTATTGTTTCACGTTTCAGTACACTTCAGCCCATCTGCTTTCAGGTTTCCATAGGTTTCAGCCCATCTGGTTAAGACTGATTCTTGTTCGTTATATCACTTGCATGCACGGTTCTCATATCTTGCCTTGTAGATGGATGGGATGGCACATATACCTCCATCAACTCATAATAAGCTTATTCATTTACGTTCATGAGAAAAACTATACAGTATCATATGCAATTGGAATTTAATCAATCTTAAAGGATATAATGATATAGGTCATGAGACATGGAAGCACGCGCCCGAACAAATTACGAAATTGCGAAGTATCATTTTACCTTTAGGCAGATGTGATGTGTGGGGCCGACTCGAGTAATGATTGATGCACGACTAATTGATTGAAATCAAAACCCAGGTCGTGATGTCCTTTACTGTGAATCTAATTTTAACTCGGGTCATGTATACAGACATGCAGTAGACAGCAGTATACAAGTACAATTCCCAAGCTCGTCTCACCAAAGACCCTAGTGGATATATGACCAAACGTTCCAAATATTGGATTTGTTGGGGTTGGCAGACGGTGATCCTATTTTGGGAGCTCTAATTCTCAGAGGAAGGTTGGAGGGTAGCAGAGAGGTCGTGACATGGTAATGCAGAGTCACTTGTCTATGTACAAGTGATGTTGCTTTGATAATTGGAACTCCTATTGTATTTCTATGAAATTTGATACTAGATTTGGTTTCCTGCAGTAGGTGTTAACGTGGTGGATCGTATAATGATAATAGGCTAGATTGTGATACCATAGGGCAAGTGTATGAGTGGGAGTGTACATGTGTGTTATGTCTATTGTGTTGATGGCAGGCTAACAACTGTAGAGCATTGCAGGTTTCTTTGAAGAAGGGAAAGATGACTAAATGGTTTCTTGAAGTGACACAGGATGACGTATCAATTCAAAAGAAGAGTCAATACTGACATTACTCTTCATGGGAAGGTTGTTAATGATAAAGAGTATTATCCTCCTTACTCTTCTCGGACTTGACATGGGTAGGCCTAATTATCCCTTTTTATGGATAACCAAGCTCTGTATTACATTTATCCATGTGTTTCATTTCACTGTTCCCTATTTATGATATGAGTCACACGTAGGCAGTGCCACAGATCACATTTGTATCAATTGAATATTAAAAGTATATCCCAAAAGGATATTATAATGTAGACCTTGACTATATTGATGGGAGTTGGCATGGATCCTATTAGAGGAGCTCTGAGGGGAGGGTTGTGGGAGTGGGGTTGTCGAGACATGATGGCCCGCGGTCTATGGATGGACACATGCTGTGACTGGTTGTGTCTAACAGGGTTAAACGATACTGTCGAGTATACATTGTACGACCAAAGGAAAGGTCAAGTTAGTGGAGCCGCAGGCTGGCAGGCCACAGGTCAGGTGTCGATGTGAGAACGTCGTCCCAGGTGAGACTAGCTGGTGAGACAGGTGAGGCAGACGCGTACCTGACCCAGGCGGCTGACTTGGTATAGCCTATTGAGCTACATGCCCATCACCATGACAACAGACCCACGGCAATAGCATAGAAAAGTCCATGTATTGTAAGATGATGAAAAACGCCGCGCCCACCCACTCCAGCCCTGCCTATAAAAAACACGCATGAATACGTGTTGAAAATAGAGCACGTTTAACCCCATTTCCCACATGCTCCCCCGCAGCCCAAGTCGAGTTAATAACACGAGAAGAGTCCTCATTGAGTGTGATCTGGAGATCTGGGTGCGTTTCAATCAATGTCAATCCGGCCAAAACACACATCACTAAAAGCATGTGAGCCGTCGTGCATGTTCGTACCAAGCCATGCAAGCGCCGGTGAACGCGAAGACGCCTCCCCATTCTAACATACAGGAATCAACTTAGCATACATTATCACTGATTCGCACACGGAATCAGTGCATCTTTAAAACCCGGGCACACCAAGCCTTCATCAAAGAGTTTTTAATTGGGAGAGCCTGGCCGTGATCCAGGGGTCTGGGGTCATTTAAGCTTGTCGTAATCAATCAGTCGACGAGAGGCGATAAACTCATCAGCCACGCACCGGTCTGGATCCCTACTCGCCAGATGGCGTGGCATGCGTTGCCCTCTCCTTCATCATTCATATTATGGATCCCCACAACAGAAAGCACCACAGGACCCACATTCGATCTCCCAGATTAGAGTGGCTTTAGGTGTTGAGCCTCCTGTGGCTTGCTATATACCTCGCGCTAAGTGCAATGCTGGCGCTGGATCACCTGGAAGAGAAACAGCAGGGTGTAGGCGACAATAGCACGCGGGGTGCAGCGCGTTGACTCACCTCGTTGGCAAATCACCAACACCCGATCCATCCAGAGAGGCTACAGCCGTCCCCCTTGGTCTGCCTCACGCTGCACGACGATGCGCGGGCGGCGCTGCTAGGTCTCCTGGCTGCTCCAGGGTAGCATAGGAGTAGGAATCCATGGTAGGGGTAGACGTACATCCAGGGCGGGTGTGTGTGTGTGTGTGTGTTGACAGCAGGCAGCTGGCTGGAGGAGCTTCGGCCCGAGTCTCACAGGTGACTGGAGGAGGCGGTTTGAGGTCGGTGTAATAGACGAGGTCGGGAGGAGGTGTGACGGCTGAGGCGTGCGTCCTGTGTGGCACGGGGAGAAACGGTGGGCGCGCCGTCAGTGACGCCGTCTGGATACAACGCTCGGGGCGCCCGCTGCACGCTCCTCCGCGCCTGCTGACCCGTGCATTGAGCGCGGCCGTGCGCGCGGCGTGCAGGCAGGCAACACGCGCCACCACACGTGTGTGTGCTGGATGTGTGCTCCACACAACCCAGCAGCAGCAGCAGTGCCAGCAGCAACGGCCGTCGGCACCGACGCATCTCTCTGGAATCGATACCAATTACCAGGCTGAATGCCGGCCAGGGGGCTGCATCACTGTCAATCCACACTCATGGTAGCCTTACCAGCTGGAGTGGGGCCTGCTGTGGGAGTAGCCGTGCCCTGCAATGCTTTGCAATAAACCTTTTCCTGTTCGGTAATCAACAAAACACATGCCTAAATACGTGCATACATATGTACAGTTTCAAATCCCACCATAACGCCGCGTACTTAGGTGGTAGGTTGGATGCAGGGTATAGGGAAAGTTTGTAAGGGCATAACCCCCATCCATTATAAGATTCATCCTGTGGATAGGTACTGGGCCTACTATACTAATGATACAGCCTGTTTTCACGAATGTCATATATGATATGAAGGAAAATTCAATATTGTATTAAGGCCAGGGTCAGTTTACAGGAAAGCAAGAAGATACAGACCAGCAGCACATCATGATGATGGACTTGATATATGGCCCTGCACAGGGTGAGGCATCCTTATACGTCAGAAGACCATTTGGGGTGTCACACTGGGGAGGGCCCAACCAGATCCTGGTATGATCAACGTTCCGAGAATTGCTCATTATTTAGGTGACACATCCGGACTTAGGTTACCAAGCACCCAAAAGTAATGTCTTGATACTTTTAATTCATATCCGTAATCTACATGTGTTCAGAAGAATTGATTTAAACATCCTTGATTTGACAGAATGTATCGTCGTGTTCTTGCAATAGCTATATATAAATACTCTCAACAATTTTGACATGTCAGACAGACGCGCGATCACAATTGTGCTGACAGAGACGAAAATACTTTGGGCGCTTAAAACTTGATGTTTATCAAAGTTGCTTGAAATTGAGATTCCTTGTGACATTGCGAAAATTAATGACAAAATTGATCATAGTGGTGGAGGATTCATAACATAATGCCCCCATCCATTATGTTCTCTGCCTTTTACATCTTGTCCTCTAGCTTTTGCCACCTACTCTCTTTTCCTCATGCCCTGTAGACCTACCAACGGCGCATTACTCCTGCCACCATAATCTTCTCCATCCTACCTCCTATTCTGCCTCCCAACCCCAACATCCTGTCCATAGACGTGACCCCTGCAATTGGCCCTTCCTCCTACCTTATGTCACCCCCTGCTGCTCACAAAGGAAGCATTGACTTAATGCATTGGGCCTCACTAGGGGTCACCATAGAAGTTCAGCGCCAGTAGTTTGTTAAAGTTATCAGTTGGTAAAAATGTCAAAGTTTACTACTGCCGAAATTTCCTAATTTGGGGTTTCTGTGATATGCACCATGAACTTTTTATCAAATATGTAAATCCCTCTTTATCTTCTAAAGGGGCATATCCTACAATACACAGTGGCACCACCGAGTGATTTTCTGATACTGACAATTATCAATCAAAACTGGTTTCTTGTAATTTATTCTAAACCAAATGAGTGAAATGACAATTTCTAATGATTTTGACCTAACTGGTACAATTAATAGGCCTATTCGTATTTGCTTGATTCATATTGGTTTTCTTCAATACCGTCAAACGCAAGGATGGTGAAGTTTGAAGAAAATGACATGGGTTTTAGTATTTTGAATCCAGCCCTTTAGAATTTCTGTATAGTCTTTTGTAATTTTATCAAAATGGTGATCTCTCAATCAAAAACTAGTACGATGACTCCCAATTTCAAAATTATCATGCACATGTATTCTACAACCACTGCGCGAAAACAATCATTTTATTCATATATACGCCATCGCGGTAGTGCATGTATTGGCTGAAAATTGACTTGTTTTCATATATATATACGCCTATATTTCACACCAGCGTATGAAGCGTATACAAGACTGTTTCCTTTTAAATACGGACGCGTCTTGGCTGTATTTCACACCTGGCGTATACGAGAGGAAATAACCTTTGCGCAATATATATACGCCGGGCGTATATATGTGTACCGATACAAAAATAAAAAAGGAAATCCTCCTCCCCCAGCCCCTGCTGCTGCCGCGATTTATCAGTGTGTTGTTTTAGCACCCCAGCTGACCACAACTAAGGCGTGAATGCGGCCGCCTCCCTGACTGACCTGCCCACCACCCACTCTCAGTGAAGCCCTGTTCCCCTCTCGATTCGCGGCTATGATCACGTGTGAGTGCGGGGGTAGGAGTCGGTATGGGAGCAGAGGTTGTGGTGGTCTCTCAAGTCAATACCTACTTTTTTTTTTAATATTTAAAACCCTACTCCGGTCAGTGCGAGACATGACCGTTTCGGATAGTTTTTTCCCGACTTGATGATAAGTCCAAATGTCCTAGGTAGAGATCCTGTGGTACATGATTGGTAGTGCCTTGACATGCGGACAAGGAGGCCATAAGTACCCCGGGTAACTCACCCCATGCAGCCGTTTCAGATCCTAGTTATCCCGTTAGGTCTTCCCTTCCTAGATGTAAAGCTAGAAGTCTTGTTTTGTATGCATATTACTTGGTCTTTGGATAGTAGTTATTGTGTAAAACCTGACCTTAGCATCATGCCATGTGGGTAGCCAGAGAGGTGCAAAGTGGGTAGTGCCCTGCCATTTGGTCAGGGAGGCCACCTGCATCACCCATGGTGTCCCTGTACTTTGTTTAGGTATGGGTTTTTAAGAAAATCCATGGTGTACGGGTGTATCAGTGGTACTGGATGGGTAGTGCCCGACCATACAGGTTAGGGAGGCCACCAGCACCCCTGTGTATTCCAACCATTTCATTTCCGAGGGTTCTGAGGACACATGTCTTGGGTGAAGCTCCTGTGGTACCTGATGGGTAGTGCCTTGACATACGGACAAGGAGGCCACATGCACCATACCTACACTCTCAGTCAAGCTTATATGGGGAATACCTAGAACCCTTTTGGCGGCAATATTTTTCCTGGTCGTCCGGAGATTAGATTCTAACCCGTTTAACCTTGATGGCGGAAGAGTGGTGTTTTCAAAGTAAAATCTATTAGAAAAACGGTTAAAGAAACACAACATAATGCAGGGTTTATTATGTGTATTTAATCAATTTATACTCAATCAGGTTTTACAAAGGTTTTGTAAAATAAATTGGTAATATAAGATTGCATTTTTCATATAATACAGACTTGTATGGTTGATGGCAAATGAAATATGCTACCAGTAGTGTCCCCATGTGGCAGAGATTGGAACCATTGGATAGTGGTGTAAATACAACAGAATCAGGCGTATATATGAATCAGGCGTATATATGAATCAGGCGCCTACAGATAAGGCGTATGTACACACGGGGAATAGGAGGACCTTGTATATCCAGGAAATTGACAGAGGTCAGTTGAAATGGGTTCTGCGCTCGAGGATATTTATTCGAGGCCAAGAATGAGTGACTTTTAATTTCTGCATTACATCCAATTTGTAAAGAAAGGTTACAGATATTGTACAATTTAGTGTGGCACCTACCAGATATTGTGGGTCGATACTATAGTAGATCTGCTTCAACTTAATACCAAAAGCCTTCTCCTCCAACAAACGGAGAGGAATGTCTGTATAAAGATATGGCTTGTGAGAACCAAGAGATGATGGTGAAGAAAAACATAAGCCAACCAGCTGACATACATAGATGATGCCATGCTGGCTGCAAGAGAAATGTGACCCAAGCTCATTGGAAGGTGTTGCATCATTTGGTGCACAAGAGCATACTATGAAGAGAATGGTGTAGTACTCAGAAGACAGGGGTAGGTCTAAATGACTGCAGCAGGTCGCCTTCAAGATAAGCCTCGTTCACCAAACCAAACTACCTGCAGCTGTACTTATATAGAACGTCCTGACCATGCTGTACAAGTCACAGAACGAGATGGTAATTTACGGTTTGTATGGAACAAGGCATTTATGCCGAGTTCCGTACAAACCGTATATTATCAGCGAGTTCTGTGACTTGTACAAGCATGGTTGGACGTTATATATTTACTATATATAGTAGAACCCCGCCTAACGGAACCCCTCGTAACTGGACACCCCGCGTTAACGGACACCTTTGCTCGGAACGGTTCCCTCTATTAGATGTTTATTCTAACCTCGCGTAAGCGGACACCCTGCGTTAGCGGACACTTTTGCCCGGAGCGGAGGGTGTCGGCCTATGCGGGATTCTAATGTACTCAAAATTTTTTTAAAAATCATTAATTTAATTTTTAACAACCGATATTTTAATAAATGTGTTTGGCACGGTGGTCCGTATTTTAGTGTACGGACCAGCGGTCCGTACAGTATTTTTACATTATATGTCAAAACGGTACGTATTTACAGTAAATATGGCATGGGTATACAGTAAAGAATAGGAATTGCAGAGATGACTTCAAATCCAACATGAAGGAAGTGATCCTGACGACTTGCCAAGATGTCGACCCAGAATAGCGAAATTATAAGATTCAATTGATAATCCAGATTATAAGATCTGATTGTAAATTTGTCCTTGTCTAGTGTAGTGTCCTGCCATGAGTAAATCCTAGGGTGTGGTTGCTGGGCATGTCTCTGGGTGGGTAAGAGCTGATTGCAAGTTAATTGGTAAGTAGACTGGTGAGTAGGGATGTTGGTGGGTTGGGAGGTTGGTGGGTGGGCAGGTTGGTGGGTATATACTATACATAGACATTGTACCTTTCAGATAATTGTCCCTAAACATTTTTGTTGCCTGACAAGGGAGCATCAGATGGTTTAATGAGAGAACTATATGACATTGTTAGCACATAGGTTGTAATTTACCTCTCATGAGGTGCCCATGTGTCAGCCTTGAGTAGCCTGTCTGCAGCTGGTCTGCAGCTTCATTTCCTTCTATGCCTATTTGGCTGGGTGGCCAACGGAAGACTCTCTTTGTCCCTTTCTTTTAGTTCTGAATATGATTCTCTAATGAATTGTATCATCGGGTTCCGTGGATCATGCTGACATAAAGTCTGCAAGCAAGACCTGGAGTCAGAGAAGATAATGTACTGTGATGAGCTTGACATCTCCATCCATTCCAAAGTGCTCATGAGAGCATATACATCAGTGGTGAAAATGCTACTTTGGGCATGTAGTGCACCTCAAGATCCCCATAAGGGGTGTAGGCAGCGAAGCCTACATAGTTTCCATCTGTATATACCTCTATTCAATTTTAGTATTGGCTACAGAAATCCGCTAGCTCTTTTCCAAATATGTCTGACTGAGTGTCAGCTTTCTTGTTCTTACAGAGGCCACATAGTACAGTAGCAGCTACTTGCATCCATGGTTGTGACTTAGCAGGTTTCTCTTCCCTGACCTTCTGTGTTGGTATATGGGCTCTTTGAATGAGGGTTCTGACCTGTGCTGAGAAGGGTTTTGTCACATTCTTCCTTCTGTTATAGACACTGTAATCATTTCTGAAAACTGTGTCATGTGCTGGATTTCTTTTGTTAGCCTTCACTATAATGGCATACTCGAGAGACAGCTTCTCACACCGCATATCAAGTGGAAGGATCCCTGCCTCTACATAAAGGCTTCCAGCTGGTGAGGATCAGAATGCAGCAAGGCACAGCCACAGTCCTTGGTTCTGGACAGGTCTAAGCCAGTCTAGGTAAGACTTTGCAGCAGATGCATACACTGTTAAGCCACAATCCACATGGGATCAGTGTGGGATGACATTTTCAGGAGATTCATAGGTTTCTAGCATTTCTTCCTGAAGTATTCTACGTGGGGTTTGAAGGAAAGCATAAAACGAACCTCTGCCTTCGGCATCGGTTCATTTTATCGTCAATTTACCGCATATTTATCACATACAGCCACAGTAACCCTTTTCCGTATAATATACTACGTATGACCATCTCTTTTGACTCAGATTGTACACTGATTACAATGTGAATATTGAGTTCTTGGGATATATGTGTTATGCCTTTTTTGATTTGATCTTTTTTTGCCAGTTACAGGTAACTTATGGTGTTCCAAGTACATGTAGACAGTACTGCTATGGACTTTTTGTCAAACTTGCTTTCCACATGTAGCTTTTCCAGTCATAGTCATTTCTACATTATGCTGCTACAATATGAGAACTTTGTCTCATTGCCTTGTGGAGCTCCAGCTGATGTAGGCAGATTATGACTAAACTTCTGTGGAGTAATCTTCCAATATCTGTGAACCTGGGTTCCACAGATTGTGGGTTTGTGGGTTTGATTTAACGTCCAGTTAACCATTGAAGGTTCTCACCAGACTTTCTCAAGGTTCTTTTACACCACAAGGGAGGTGATCGAATCTATGAAATGAATTTAGGAAGAAATCCCACCCCTACACATTTACCGAGGTGAGAGTTCTTTTACTTCCCACACCACATAGACATGGTATGAGAAGGATTGGCCTTTGATATAGCAGTAAATCTACCACTGCTGGGGGTGTAGGAGAAAAGTGGCTGCAGTGGGACCCGAATCAACAAAGTCCCGTGCTCTTTACCACTGAGCTAACTCCCCACCCACCCCGGTCGCTTTAGTTATGCTGCAAGCATATCCGGTCTGCACCACAAGGAGGCGAGGCGACCAAGAGGGTGAACAGATTGGTAATTTCTGTCCAGCCCAGCAGACCGGTTCCACAGATGTTTAAAATGAGGCCTTTAGACCAGGTTTAAACATCATGGAATACAGGTGAGGAATCAGAAGATTATATACACAGGTTTACAGTTTTCTCATTACTATATAACTGAAACACATAGATATTTACCTTTTTTCAGTTATCAGACACATGGCAAATCTAATTTGGGCACACACTGGTTATAACCTCATGTGAGTTTTGCCAACAAGTTTCAAAGTCAAGCACAAAGCCTTTCCTACTGCCACTTTTGGAATTTCCCACTTCCAAGTTCAATGCAAGACTGGTGTGCGATGTCATATAACTCTCCAACTCTATACTTAATGTTGATATGAGGTTCTACATACAGGCACAGACAAATGCTTGAAGTGTGATAGCATGAAGCACAATGCCAATTGGTTGAAGTTTGCTGCACTACTATACAATGCTATGATGACAGTTTGAGTTAATGCTCCTAGTCTCTATAGTTGTAAGATTCTGCTAATGTTCTTCCTTGAAATCAGGGATGCAACCACTGCCAAATCAAGGCCATAATTGGCAGCTAGCAGACATGCTGAAAGCCACCATCACTCCTATACCCATATAATGGATCGTAAAGCTTGACTACCTAGTACCTAACTATCACTGAAGTCACTTATTGAGACTTTGTTTTTCATATTCAAATATCCAGTAGCAACTTGGATTTTGCCCTTGGTTGGTAGTCATCAGGCTCCATTGCAGGACCTTGCGGCACCATCACTGTTTCTGGTAGCAGTATCATTGACATGCAAACATGGATGTCCTGCCAATTTGTTATAGTTTGGCATGGTGTGTGGGGTCCTTGGTATGAGTGGATAACCCATGGTGTGGCACTGCAGAAGGAAAACAGAGTCTAATGTTTTGAATGCAGATCCCCTTCAAGAATACTCTTTGCCCATAGTTCCCATCGTATACAAAGCCCCCATTGAAAATGTATGGGGACTCAGTAAACCACTACCCATTGTATAAAACCTGTCAGATACCATAACTGTGGTATACGGATTCAAACCTGTGGTATACGGCTTCAAAACCATGGTATACGGGGAAAATAGTCCCTTTTGCTATAGAGCAAAGAAATAGTTCCTATTGTTATACCCGTTAACAGGGCAATTACTGGGTTTAATTTATTCGAAGAGATGGATAATATTTGCAACAAACTAGCGCTCGTGTATTACTACGCCGCCTGTCCACAAAACCATAGATTATTGTCTATATATATGGTAATCTTAAGTGGGATTCACACGGAGAGACTCATGTACCTTCTGCAGGGTTTGTCTGAGACAATTTCCCTGGGATTATTTGCCGGTACATAGTCTCCTCGTGTGACACCCCTAACTCTCAATTCCCTGAGACTGAGGGGGAGCAGGGAAAATCGTCGGTGTCAATTTTAGTAGTACAACTAAGCTGATTTCTTGTGATATGATATGAATGCATTTCATTATAAATATTAATTCTTGTCACTGAACACAAATGTGGGAGTCTGCGTCATTGTTGAGCGAAAAATGTCGACCCTGGCAGAAATATTGATACAAGATGTGCCCCCCCCCCCCCCCACTTTGGAATACTGAATAAAAGTTGCCCCCCCTTGGAATATCACCAAAAAAGGTGCCCCCCGTCTAAAAAATGTGCCCCCCCCCCGCCATAATTATTGAATGCTCCCTTCCCACCAGAATCTGAATCTCTCCTTGAAGAGTGAATGCATTCCAATCTCCTGTCACATTCCTAGTTTTCAGTTTAGTGTATAAGGGGGTCCTTTTACATCAAAAGGCGGGTAATGCATCGCTGCAAATGATATCAACCATCACTGACACACACGAAGCAGCTGTTGCTGAAGTCAGCAAAGAACTTGAAACTGCTGTGGGGAATCACACACTGAACAGAAATGAGTTGTAGTAAACTAGATATCAAGATTGACTTCAAAATATGTGATGTCAGGTTAAAGATTCATTTTCTATTGTGAAACTGTCATGAGACTGTTGCGAGAGTGTTGGAAGATTGTTTTAAGACTGTTGTCTGATATGAAACTGTTCTGAGACCTGGCCAACTTTCTTTAACATGAGTGTAGATAGCATGGCTAAGTCTATGGACATTGTGCATATCCATCGACCTCATAACAGACCATTTCCACCTGATACCTGCTCAGCATTTACTTCAGTGGTTTGGGAGCAGAATCTCCCAGAGAAACCTGAAGATAATTCCTTCCTAAGGTACAGCTGAGTATATATCTCCAATAGACAAATTGGTGGGGTTCCTATATGTGTGAGTGGGTTTATGGTAAAAAGCATCATCACTGAGGGAAAGGCCTTTCCTGGGAGATGACCACTGAAGAGTGTGAATCTGGAGTCTGCCACTGTATCCAGATACATTTAATTGGTGAGCTAAAATATCATCAGGTGGTGCCACATTGCTTAATGTTAGAGAGAAATTGTTTTCAATTTCTTTTTAATCCAGATCAAAAGGTAACATTCACCCACAGTGGGCGTTCTTCCATGTAGCCAATTGGTAGATAACTTAAATACTATGAAATTAGATAAGACATGTATAGGACAGCAATTGAAGTGTGCTATGAATCCTTCTGAGGATTTCTTGGGAAAAGAAGGGAAAACCTGCTTAAAATATTTTGTTTCCACCATGTATTGTATTTCATGGGGTAACTGGTTCCATATTACCATTTATAACCTTTATGTAAAGGTGCCTCCCTGTCTAGTTGTAGTATCAGTATTAATTACATTATTAGGACCCTTACTCAATCACTGAATCAAGTCTGATAGATGTTGTCCTCTCCTTACCCATAATGGGTTTATTTTAGGATTTTTATTCAAGTCCTCATCAGAGATGTCTCTTCCCTGCCATACTCCTACTGTAATGCATAAACAATTATTTAGATTTATCATGTGACAAGGCATGTTGAGAATCTGAGTATGACTGCACAACTGACCAGGTAAGTCGTTTGAACCACAGAATTTCGTTCATTTAGGCTGATTTTCAGTTTTGCTCCTCCCCTCCTTGGGTGAGGCCGTGATTGTCTGTGGTTACCTATACACACTGTTGTTTAGAGGTTGTGGTTGGCTGTTTTGAGGGGTGTGTCCCTTCTGGTTGACCTTCACCTTAGAACACTGTCATGGTAATATGGAACCTTAGGAACATTCTGAGCTATTTTTAGTGTTTTGTGATATCAGGTTCCAGGTATATTACCAATTTTGCTACCCCTGCCGCTCATGTTGTTTGACATGTCTGACAACCAGTATTAAAGACATATAGTATCTAAAGACTACAGAACCTTTTTGTATGCAGTTCTTTGCTATGTTGCCATGTCCTGGCATCCCTTAGCCATATTTTAAGCTATCATTTAGTGTTCTATACTGTCAGGGTCCAGGTATATAACCAATTTTGCTGTCACTACTGCCACTGTCATTTGATATTTTCGAAAGCCAGTTCCAATGGCATAGTACCTGAAGGCTATCCAATCTTTTTATATGCATTTTTGTGCTAGGTGGCCATATTGTGTCCTCCCTTAGGAACACTGTGAGTTATTTTAAGTCTCCTAGAATCCCATGATCCAGGTATATAACCTATTTTGCTACCCATGCAGCAACTCTTGTCTGACATTTTCAACAGCCAGTTCTAAAGACATAAGGTATCTAAAGAGTCTAAAAGTTTTTTCTATGCAGTTTTCTTGCTATCTTGTCACATTGTGGCATCCCTGAAAAACATTTTAAGCTGTTTTTTTAGTGTTTTGTTATCTTGTAATCCAGGTATATAACTAATTTTGATACTCAAGCCACCACTCTTGTTAGACATTTTTCACTGCCAGTTCTAAAGATAAAGTACCTAGAGACTATAGGAGCTCTTCATATGCAACAATATAGATTTTGTATCGGGAGGTCAATATCTGTACCCTATGGAAAATGACATATAAAAGAGAAAAATGCACAAGACAGATATATATTCAAAAACAGACAATTTACTGGAGAATGTGCGGACATTAGATTCTCTCTCTATTACTAAACTATATATCAGAGAGCCACATTTGAGTGTTTTATATCATTTTCTTGTGATTCCTTTTCTGTTTTATTGAGATAGGCAGCTATTTTACATAATTCTACTATTTTGACCTAATCACTCAATTTAGATAGGTCATGGCACAGAAAAAAATAGACTAAAATTCAAAACAAATATGAAATACACAAAATGTATGATTGGGCTCAAAATTGATTGTTTTTTTAAGCGATGAAAACAATATGATTTTAACCATATTTATTGATTGATTAAAAAATAATTTTTTCACTTTTTCTTTTCAAACGCTCATAACTTAAGTTGCCCAAAGATTTCAGTGTTGCACCCGGCAGATTTGAAATCAGAAGATTCTGGAGATGAGTAATCAAGAAAAAAAACTGTCTGGACGCTAAAGCAAGGTTCACCCCTAAAATGGGCTTTCGCTGCCAGACTATTGTGAAGGCCTGAGCCGCACACATAAACCAGTGGAGGTGCCCTATGGTGAGGGCGACACCAGTCCTGGTTTCGATCACCCCGCCATCTGGTACTATCCTTGATCAGCTTCAGCTGCTTATATTCATATAAAAGTTCCTTTTATACCACACATAATCCGATGCTGAATGGATCCAAGTCTGTATAAATTCAGGAATACATAAAACATGAAATAATGTTAGACTCCGTAATTGGCGTTAATCATATTTATTATGATATATAATATAAGTCATATGAAATAATATGAAATAATGAGTCCGCCAACCGCCAAAAGGGAGTCAATCAAAATGTTTATGTGTAATAACACGATCCAAATCCAACTTGCTTTGTAAAGAACGTTGGAGGTATAATAGAACAGTCCATGAAGACCAGTCTCCTCATTCCTTAACGTCTGCCATGGGAATTCCAGCTTGATGTAGTGCGGTGGCACCCCCCCCCCCCCCCCCCCCCTGCGTAACGAATGCGAAGTAGCTTCGCTTAAACCATTTACCACCAACAACTTAGATAATTTAGTGGACATCAAATATAAGTACCTCTTACCAATTTACCATTTTTCATATATGAAATTAATTGGTCATTTGATTTTTTATAAACAACCAACTCTAATAACCTACAGACATAATCATAAATGCAAAAAGGAGAATTAGGGATTCTCATTAAATGGAATGGAAAATATCCTATCACCAAACTGAACAAACAATATTAATCACTATACAATCACCTTGAAATTTTATTTGATCAACCGATACAGCAAAACCTTCCTCAATCAAATTAGATTTTCGAAGTAATCCCCTGAACCCCAATAAAATACAACACCAAAAAGCAATGTCTTCTGTTAAAGATATATCCAAACTGTAATATATTAATAACAACTCATCCTTTGTAATGGGCCTTGCCCTTTTGACTCCTGCACCTATACATCGTTTTATGCCTAATAAAGTTTGTTTAATTTTGAAAACATCAATGTCCACATGCGGAACATTATTAATTCGATGAAGCACCCATACTGCGGATAAATAATTAACTTGTTGACATGGAAATTAAGATTTTGAAATTATTTCACTGACAATTTCAAATATATACCTAAATGGAACAGTAAAGGTTACGGCTGTAAGTGGGCTGGGGGAGTGTTCTAGACAATTGGCAGATTTTGTGTGACTTTGGCTGGGGTCGGCAGGCAGAATTTCCTCATTTTCAGATAATCAGTCCTGGAAAATCAAGATTTTGAAAATATTCCCTTCACGCCAGGCCTTAATAAACTATTTCACCGAAGATTCCAAGACATTTCCTAAAGGTCGGGTTCCACCGGGTAATAAAATCCCGAAACCAGACGATTGGCCGCTGTCCACTTGTGGAATGTGGTGGTGGGTCATGGGGGGAGGGGGGGGACACAGGGGGCCGATAACTTGTAGATGGATCAGCTGTTTTCTGAGAATCGGGTGACTCCCCGACCTCCCTGCGAGGTCGGCCAGCCAGCAGAAATAGGTGGAGCGCCACTCTGTGAATGTAGCGGCCACTCTCCAACATGGAACGATGTCGCACCAGACGACTAGATGAAGGCTGATAGGAGAGTGTTAGTACCAAGTTTGGTGGAACTAACCCTTAAATAGAACAGTTGAAATTATGTTCCTAGGTGTGCTGGGGGTTTCTAGACAATTGGCAGATTTTAGGTCAGTTTTGGTCTGGTCAGGAGTCAGATTTCCCTCATTTTCAGGGTGTTATCATGGAAATTAAGATTTTGAAATTATTTCCACCTCAACAAACCTTAATTAACTATTTCATCAAAAGGTCCAAGTATATACCTATATAGAAGAGTCGGAATTATGGTGCTAAGTGTGGTGAACATTTGTAGACAAATGTAAACAATTTTTCTGAATGTTCTGATTATGCTGAGCATTCCAGCCGCGACAGTGGCGATCCTGGTGGCGAAATGTTGAACTATTGCCAAATGACGGTAGCGCCGTCTAGCGGCCGTTATTGGAAGCCTAACAATGCCGAGGCACAGTTAGATACGCCAGAGGCAGGTTGTTTCTAATCAAGGTATCCAAGTCCGTGCCATAACTTTACATGGCGATTTTTCCAGAGATGACCCCACCTTTGGCAACTAACTACCACTGGCCACATTTCTAATACATTAATAATCATTTCATAATCCTCCGATGGAGGTCTGACCCAGTGATGAGACCATTTGTGTTCAGTTAGTACCGTACTCGATTTTCGTGTGATTTACAGACACCAAAATTCCAATCTGAACCCCATCTTGCGCCAAACCCAGATAAAGAAGAATCCGCTTCAATATCATGGGTACAATCAATTTTTCGTACCAGAATTTTTTCTGCACCATCGAAAAACATAATAAATTCCTCCAACAATTGAGATAATTTTTTAACCATTCCGGTATTCTACAATGTTTCAATCTGTCTTTCATATACTTTTGAAAGTTAAAAAACGTCTCGAAAAAGTCCGTCCACCTTTGATCACCGTACTTGCATGGGCTAAAACCCCCGTCAATACAGCCATTTCATGGTAAGTAGCCGTGATTTTTGTGGAAAAATCACTTACACATTTTTTCACGTTATCTAACTTGTCTTTAGGTAAACGTGCCTCCATGTGTACGCTATCTAATTCGATTCACAGATGTAACCTTCTGGGCTGGAAAAACAACTTTGTGCCAAGAGATATCAAAACCCAAAGACTTGAGTAGTTTAATCAAAATATCTAAATTCTCTTGGCATTCCGTTTTTGATTTTCCTATCACTAAAAAATTGTCTAGGTAACCGAATATATTTATCACACCTTTTCTCTTTACACATCTCACAATGAAATCTGATACTTGTGATCAGGAGTCGCTCCCATTCCGCATTATTCTGTTGGCCATTTCCAGGGTCTTAGCATCTGCCCTGTGTATGATATGGGTTGTTTTTCTGACTTAACAGATAGTTCTCGCTGATTGCTCGATGTTTTTGTGAATAAACGAAAGCCGTTTAAAGCTTCACCGTTTGTTTCCGCTCAAACATGAACTACGATGGCCTAATACTACGATGGCCGAATAGGCCTCACATATTTTACTCGATAGCGTCTTTAACATTGGCGCCTATGGGAAGGATTTAAAAAAAAAAGAAGTTTATTGTATCTCTCATACATATAGTTGAGCTATCCTGATACAACAGTACATAGTCAAATTTACATAAATGGTAGCAATCTATTACATCAGTATACAGAGATGAAAGATGAAAAAATGAGATTAATGATAATGTTTTAGGTTAATGAAATCAAGCACTCTTGTTATTACACAATCTAGTTTTCCCATTCAGATATCCTCGGTATTCAGTCTTAAACTTTTCCTTCGAATCACAGTGCTGTATCCATTCAGGAAGTTCATTCCAGAGCTTTGCTCCTCTACTATAGGGACTCTTAGTAGTAGTAGTGTTTTTGGTGGTTTGGATTTCAAATTTAATCTTCTTGTCACTCCTGGTATGTCTCTCTTTAGTGTCCAGCCATTCCGGTTTCTTTCTATATTTAAACATAATTGTTGCTAGTTGCATATTTCTTCTATATTCTAGGTTGTCAATGTTACAGAGATACATCATATCAGAGACAGATTTTCTTCTATTTTTGGTCTGCAATACAATTCGGAGACCCCTATTGTTCAATTTATTAATTAGGTGTACATCAGATTTCTTCATGCTTTCAATTAAAAACGAACAGCACTAAAAAAAAGGGAGCACACTACTTTTGTAAATAGCTTTGGCTGCTTCTAGAGTTAGACAGTTTCTTAACTTTCCAAATTTAAAGAGCTTATTACTAACAACTTTAATAATTTCATTTGCCCGGTTATTCCACGTTAGCGTACTGTCAATAGTGACCCCCCAAGATTGATATGTCTATAGGCGTTTACATTTCCCTCTATAACTCCGTTACTACATGGTCAAACTCGACCATATTTCAGGGGCATACGGACCAAGAAGTGTTCGTTTCATGTCCGTAGAGTTTTTAACTCAAATATTTAGCGGAAAAAAGGCTTAATAGACCTGCAAGGGGCTGTTCATAAATGCTGTAACACTTTTTTAGGGCGTTTTGGGACCCTCCACCCCTCACACATCTTGTACCCCCCCCCCCCCCCCCAAAAAAAATAAGTCACAATTTCTGAAACATCCACATCTATTTTTTTTCTTATGTATGATAGCACAGCATAATAGTTAGTACATCTTTGACAAAGCTACTGTAATCAAATAACTAACACCCAAGAAGCATGACTCTCATGTTATGACGTGACACTGTGAGGACGGTGGCGCTACATGGTGGTAGTATTCTTCATTTCTGCAACATACTCTAAAGAATGTGCTTTATTTTGTGGAAAAAATAAAAGGGTAGCTTAGCCAGCCTGATAACAGGAAGTCCCATTTGGTCGTATAATTCTTTGCTGTAATACACCATTAATTTGGAGGGAGATATACATGAGACAAAACTCCTGATTTCCTATGCTGGTTCCTGGGGTATCCGCTAGGAGGCTCGGCGGAGATGTAAGAAGCCAGCGGCGACACAGGCGGAACCCAGCCAACTGATTTCCTAGATCTCTGAAAAGCTATTGATCAATACTTTACCATACTTTGCTCTAGTAAATGTCATTTTAGACCAACATATCATATGCAGTTGGAATGCTAATTTTCATTTGGGTTGAATCGGTTTTTGACCCCCAACCTTCATTTTTGGGAGGAACAATCTTGAGACCAATCCTGAATGAGGTTTTATTTAGTTTTGGAGTATTTCACCAGTGTGCGCAGGTGACAGTGGGTTTGTGTGCTGCCACCTGGTTTGAGATTCTTTAGTCTCTTTCAAGATAGCTTGAGGCGTGCAGGGCAATGCTGAATGGGAGAATTTTCTTGTTGGCCCTGCTAAATATAGATTCTAACCCAGGGAATACCCATAAAATACACACGTTCGAGCAGCCGGACTGATAAGCTTCTCTAAATATTGAATTAAGATTCATCAGTCATGCTCTATTACGAGGATTTTATATCTCCTCTCTACTGGCAAATATAGGTATTAACACCGAATGTGATTCCAGTACAAATTTCTGAGCTATTTCTGATGCAAGTGAGCACTGTGTTTTTAACCAGGGGAGGAGGGGGACCTATAGGGAGCCAAAGTGAACCCGTTGCAACCACAGATAGCCGGTTGCAAAATACTATTTCCGGGTATAGGCGCTCAGTACTTAGTCCGTTCACACACCGCACCACCTTCGGGTTACGGTACGTGAAGGTCTAACAGAGTATGACTTTGACTGGCCTGCCACCTTTAGTGAGAGGAATTTTGTGGTTGACTGTTCTATTTATAGTATCAATTTGACAAGGGGGAATACCGATAGGCGCTTAGTCTGCTTAAGGTCTGTAAGGATCTGACAGAGCACTGCTCTGATTTGCCAGTTCCTTCTAAAGGCACTGATTGGAGAAAGGAATTTCTAATTTTAGTGCAAACCCAAGCCTGAGAATACCATGATTCTGGCACTATTCTGGGAATCATTATAACTCTCCAAGCTGATTTTTTTGGTCCATGCCCAGTAAAAGCTACTCTAGGACCTCTGCTTGAAGAGTAACATACTGGTTACTGGCAAATCAATCAGGGCAGCTAATACCAGCGGAGGTAGAAATCTCTACCTCAAAATGGCAGCGCATAACAGTCTGAGTTGGAGCCTGTGTGCCCTGGCCCTGGCGACAACAGACTGTACTAGAGTCTACTCAGTACTTTGACTATGTAGGTTCGAGATTATATGTGTCATTCTCAAATCTTTTAGATCCAAATTTTTAATAAACTTAACAACTGTCATCGTAGTTTCGAAACAGAGTTATTCAGAGACGATAGTAGTAAACTACACTTCAAAAGTAACAAAAGAGACCAAAAATGAAAGTCTAGCCTCAAACCCCCATAGGTTTAGCACCAAGCCTCGTTCTTACTGGCCACCGGAAATGGTGTTTTGTAGGTGGGTATCTGTGGTTTCAGCGGGTTCACTTTGGCAGCCTATTAATGTGAAACGAGGTAAAGAGTGTGTGGGGATGAGGCGTTCGGTCCAATGTACGACTGCACAACTGATCAGGTAAGTCAAATTTCGCATGAAATTTGCGCTGGAAAACGCACTTCCGTTTCCAGATCGCTATCTCATTGGTTATACTGTGTGGTTGTCTTTGGTTACATGTCCACAAATTGATTTAGGCCTGTGGTTGGTTGGGTGTACAGGAAATGACCTGATCCGAAATCTGTTGACCTCTGACATGTGTCATGGCGGTTCTGTTTACATTTATATGATGTAAAGAGCCTAAATGTTAGTGAATTGTGTGCAGTTTCGCCATCTTCTGGCTCCTCAGGTACAGTAGGGGACTCTGAATGTTCTTATTTGTTTTTTCTTGGGTTGTATTGTGTATTGCCCAAGTTTGATTTCAAATTCTTTGAATTTGGCTGTATTGTTGGTGGGTGCTGTGCCCATCCCCTGTTATCTACACTTATTTTTGTGGTGCATTTTCTGTGTGTGTGCTTTCCCTGATCATTTGTTGTGAGCCTGGATTGGGGAACAGTGAGAAAATCATATTTCCAATTTTTCAGGGGCAGAGATCGTTGTTAGTCTCTATCCATGCCCTAAAAATTTTTTTTGACGTGGCGTTGTGTGTTCCCTATCCATATTTGTTGTCCATTGTGTTTAGACCATATGGTGCTACGGTTCTCTGTCGGTGGATCCAATTGTGTTCAATCGTGTTCCTAAGTGTTTTAGCTCTGTTGCTTTCTGGATGTTCGTATATGAAGTCTAGGATATATATTTGCATCCCATCCGCCCCATTTCGTGGGCAGTTGTTGAAGTGGTATGCTACATCTGTTTCTTTGTTCGTTTTGATGGCATACCTATGTTCCCGGACTCTATCTTTGATTTTTCTTTTTGTTTGTCCCACATATCTTATTTTACACTCTTTGCACTCTATGCAGTAGATCACATTCAAGCTATTGCAGGTGATGTTGGTTTTGCATTCCATCCTGCGGTTGCCTTGGGTAATCTCCCCGTTTTTGTGGAGAATATTACAGGGTCCTGTTTTATAGTCGTGGCAATCAGTAATAGTGATCATAATCAGTCACAGGTGTGACCAATTGAGAGTGACTGTTTTGTGTTGCATAGTCATGATCATCACTAGTGATTTTTCCATAAATGATCACTAAAGCGGTCAGTATTAGTGACAAGGCCCTACATGTCACTACTCCACCCACCGTTTGAAATCCCATGTATCTATATATGTATATCATATACATATATAGATACATGGGATTTCAAACATATTGTAGTACAGAATACGAACACACTGGAGTCCAGTTACAAAGGTTTATTATCCCACAAACAGGTAAGCCTCAAGCGGAACAAGGTAAGGTATTTCGGTCTGCGGCCACCTTTATAGGAGACTCGGCTCCCGTCGCTCCCATGTCACTTCCGGTCGGAGCGACCCCTAGCGGCCTCGGGAGGTGGCTCCGCGCTCCTCCTCCGGTGCCTCCGGCTCCTCCTCCGGTGCCTCCGGCTCCCCTCCGGTGCCTCCGGCCAGCCGGAGGTAACATGTTCCCCCCCCCCCCCCGGGATTACTAACTTAATACTACACTCTCCCCCCCTTACTTAACATCCTCGGGGGGAAAGCACACATCCTGGAACGTCAAGTTCTAGCAACACAACACGAATCAGAACATCGTCGGTGGCCTGCAGGCCTTCACGCCGGGGACCACGCCCCCTATTCCGGCGGGTCTGGGTACTTCAGGCCCAGTTTTTATGACAAACACACAACTATATATACACGGCCCTCCACCTCCACCTCCTGCGTGAAACGGCATGGCGTTAAACAGTCCTGGCGTGTACCAGTAACAACATCACACAAAGAAGACGAAGTGTTCCAAGTGAGGCGGGGTGTCTCCCGTGCAACGGCACGGCATCATAAACAGTACTGGCGTGTACCAGTAACAACATCACACAAAGAAGACGAAGTGTTCCAAGTGAGGCGGGGTGCCTCCCGTGCAACGGCACGGCATCATAAACAGTCCTGGCGTGTACCAATAACAACATCACACAAAGAAGACGAAGTGTCCCAAGCGAGGCAGGGTGCCTCCCGTGCAACGGCACGGCATCATAAACTAGTAAACAGAACACCGTCCGAGCTCCACGTCTCCCTCTTTCTCTGCATGCCCACTCGGGGGTCTCTCGGGGGGCGACGAGGAGAGACCCCGAAACCAAGCACAACCACGTTACTCCGGCATCAATCTCCCCCGTGGTCCCTCCCGCCCACGTCCCGAAATCTGAAGCCTCCGCCCTCCCTCCAACAGCGACTCGCCCCCCCCCAAAGTGACACAATCGGGTAATCATGAATAGACTCAAGCTGTACTCACCGGAGCAGACCGCTCTCGTCGGTAGACGGTGACCGTGGTTGTTATCACGCGGTAAAGGTCCTCGTCCAGGATCTCCACGTGGGAGTCCCGATGCCCCCCCACGGTACGGTGCGGTTCCCAGGTCTGGTGCTTGCATGTAGACCGCCCACCTGCCCAGCTTGTCCGGGGCGGGTCCCGGAGCCCACGGCGCCCAGACTGGGCCCTCCGGGTAGTGGTTGTTGGAGCAGCGGTGGTAGTTCGTCTCGCTGGCCTGCGCGGTCACTCCGGGCTCCGGTCGTGGGCCCCTCCGGCGGCGCGGTTCTCTCCCTCGCTTCCCCCTCCACTTGTGGCGGGATCACTCTCCCGGGGAGCAACGGCTCAACCCGGCTCTGGTCCTGGGGCGCACTCAGTCCCCGCGGCCCCTCCTCCTGGGGTGCTGTGATCGGCCTCCAGAGCGCCTCCTCGGGTACACCCGGTCCTATGCGCACCCGGGTCACTGGGGTTGAGCTGGTTGCTCTCGGCGGCAGTACTGGGGAGGGCTGCAGCAACAAGTCCCCCCCTCCATCCAGTGTCCCCACCAGGGCCACCGGGGTCCCTACAGGCATGGCCAATCCCTCCTCGATTGACAGCAAGGTCACCACCTGCGCCTCGCCCTCGGTCCCCGGGGTCACTCCTGATTGACCAGGGAGGGGGTCCTCCTCCGTGGTGGCGATCGGTCGGGGGCGCACTATCTGCTCCGGGCTCGCAGGGTGCCTCTCCTTCCTCCTCCTCTTTCTCTGGGTCTCCTCTGGGCCGGCCGCTGGCAGGGGTGTCCGGCCCCTCCGGCGTTCCTTCTCGGCCTTTGGAGACTCTTTGTTGATGGCTGCCACCCGCGGAGACCTCCGCAATGGCTGGGGACTCCACCATGCTCTGCAGCACCCGCGCCGCCTCCTCCGTCTCCCGGTCCTCACCGACCGGCTCCTCTCACACTCACACCAGGAGTCAACAGGGGGGAGAACTCTGCGGCTGTCGGGGCCCCGTCGTCTTTGCCCCGTCGTCTTTGCCCTCGAGCACGATGTGCTGTGCCTCCGGTATCTCCACGGGGTGCGTACACCAGCGGTGTGTGGGGTGCTTGGTCCTCATGTGTACCATCAGATCGTATCTCCTCACTTTCAGGTACGCCCGTCCGCAGCCCCCCACCGGGCAGAACCACCCAAGGCCAGTCCTGGTGGCGTGCGTCCTCCGGTGTCTCTCCATGTTATCCCTCCTTGAGAATGCCATGGGGCACAGATCGCACACAAACCGTTTCCCTCTGGCTTTCATCTGAAGAGGCCCCAAACAACTCTTCCTTAATCCTGTCCCGTTCTAAGTTCCTCCGGGCGATTTCTGAGTGGGGCGAAATGGAGCGCACGTCTGTTCCCTTCGCATTCCGCCGCTCGAGTGACGGCCTCGACCGGTACTCTCCCGAGGATGACCGGTGTCGCCGGCGGGGGGAGGTCCGCGGAGCTCCTGCGGACCATCTTGGCCCCAGTCTTGCCTGCATGCCCCATCCTCTCCTCCTGTTCCTTGCCCTCCGGGCCTCTCCCAACCTGGCTGTCAAACGCCCGAACCTCCACTCTCTCTGACCCTTCCTCCTTTCCTCCACCCTCCGGATATCCGCACTTCCTGGCTCTCTCAACTCTCCGCTCCGGCCTCCCTTCATCCTGCTCATAAGCCGACATGGCAGCTTCTGTTTACAGTCTAGCCGGTCAGTGACGTAGCTCCTAGCTACCGCATGCCAGAACCAGCTCCGGTCAGGCTGTTCTTTCTCCCTCCCTCCGTGGCGACGCGGAGCGAACAACCGCTGCTGCGTTTGTCCCTCCTTCATGGATCTCCCTCCGGCCTCCCTAACGGGTTTATTATTTATCTCTCGAGCTCTCCGTCTGTTGCAAAATAGATCCTCCGGGTAGGTGTCGGACTTTCCCTGCAGCCGACACTGAGTTGACAGGTCTCTGTTGTGGCTGTTCCGCCTTGCGGAAGCGCGCTCTACAGCACGCCAGAACCAGCTCCCATCAGGCTGTTCTATCCTCCTCTCTGTGGCGTACCTCCCCGCTCTCTCCCGTCGCCGGTGGGCTTCTGCGGGCTCGTTTCCCTATTCCTATTTACCTTCAAATGTGGTTTAATAACGATAATTAGCGTTATTTACTCACCCACCATCAAACCTGAAGCCAGATCCAACCTTATCGAGTAACTTGACACTTTATGTTTTCTACCCACTGCTCTTTTCATATGAATTTTGTAAGAGACAATCAGATTGGTCTAAATGTCAACCTTGGGTAGTATACGGCAACCTTGGGTAGTATACGGCAACCTTGGGTAGTATACATAAGTTACTCCACCCCCCAGAACGTGGTGTAAGCATAGAGTGTACAGCCATAGGTATATAGGAATACACGCTACTCCCCATGATGTACTGCACAGTTGTGCAGTATATCAGGGTTCATTTAACGGTCGTAACGGATATGATTACGACGTCGATATTTAAAAATGGCCGACGGTGTCTCCGCTTCGACATTGGTAACGTTAACGCTAGAGTTCATAAAGAAGACTTACTGAAATACTGGAAAATCAAAAATACATATATAAATTACAGTAAAACTTTGAAGTACAGTATTAAAAACCTGAATAACATGGCAAGCACCTTGAAAACAAGAGTGCAATGAGAGAACAACTGCTATGTTTTCTTCCCGACATTTCCCTGCTGGTTCCCCGCTGGTTTGCAAGTGACAACAAGTGTTGCTATGCAGGTTGCTATGTGTGTTGCTATGCGACAATGTCACATCCGCATTCCACGATCGAAGCGAAAGCTAGGGTTCATGTCGACCGTTCTGTGCCCAAATTGGATTTAAAATGGCTCCTACAACTTAATTAACCCAATCCTTACGAACAAATTTTGTGATGCATCGTGTAGGCGGCGATGCCAGCTCATGTGTATGGTTGGTAAGGGCGAGCACCAAATTTCAAAAATGGTGTCACGTGACGTGATTTTTGTCACTATGGCAACCATTTCATATTTTTTTCAATAATTAGATTAAATAGAATCTGATCATTCTACATCTCGAGGTTGAGGCACTGGATACTGTCATGGGCTTAGTGTTGTACTTTTGAAATATTACACAAGTTGATTAAAGACATATGCGGGTAGGTATTGCACTGCCCCCTGTGTCTACACTGGTGCTGCCATCTGGTTTCATGAAAATATAGCAGCTTCCCATAGACACCAAGAGATAAGCACTTACCTTCTGCAGATGGCCTTCCCTTCCGCATTTCTCATTTGTACATGTTCCCAACTATCATAATTCCCAGGTTAAACGAGACTTACTTTGGCAGAAGGTGAAGTTTGGCCTGAAGTCTATTATTGTTGTAGGTCGTCGAATTGAGCAACAGAGATACACAGTTCGCTGGGTACCAGCAGTATTTAACATCCTATGGAGCACAGGTAAACTACCCCTTAGCAACACTAAATATGGGTAGGGAACAACAGTTTTGGGTGGGACTGTTGCTCAAGTTGTCACTTTACCTGGGCTCCGACAGAGAAATGTTGTTGGGTTGTCTAGTTGTTTTTCTCTGTTTGCAACACTGTTGTTTGGAATGTAGTGTCATCTGAAGTTATTGGGCGTTTGTAGAACCTGGCAAATGTGTTCACATTCGTCCACCTTGCCTTCTTCAGAATGGTCTGCATAGGCAAATCCCTGAGGGCAGCCTTGGAGGTAGCTGCTCCCCTCGTTGAATGAGCCTTAAATACAGAAGTGTTCACACCTGCTTCCTTCATAGTTGTTTTGAACCACCTGGCTATTGTGTCTTTGGTAGCCGGGTGTGGTGCCTTTCCTAAGGTGATCCATAGTTCTTTATGGTTCCCTCTTCGTTCCTTAGTAAAAGACACATAAAACTTCAGTGTTCTATAAGGGCACACTCTCCTGTCTTTGTATTTTGCCAAGTGTAACTGTTCTAAAGACTGCCCCTCTCTTGTGTGTTTCAGAAGACACTTTAACTGGAAAATGACTTCCTCATCATTCCAAATAATACCTTCAGTATCCAAGGCATGAAGTGTCTGAGTTCTTTGTGCTGTCGACAAAGCTATTAGCATCAAAGTTTTAAAAGTAAGCTTCCTTAAGTCTAGTGCTTGTAAGGGAGACCATTTCTGGAGAAGTGATAAAACTGTATTCACATCCCATGTAGACTGATATTTAGGTCTAGGGGGCCTTACGTTGTATATCCCCGTCAAAAGTCTTGTTATCATCTCATGAGAACCAACAGGTTTCCCATCTATTTTCTCAACATAAGATGATAGTGCACTCCGGGCAGTATTTACTGCCGAATAGCCTAGTCCTTCTTTATGAAGTTTGGTGAGGAAACTCATAATTTCAAAAACTGAAGGCTTGTTAGGCTTAACCTTATTTTCTACACAGAAAACAGTCCATTTCTTAAGGGCTACATCGTACTGTTTCTTAGTGGAAATCCTCCAACTAGACATATACAAATCAACAGTATCCTGAGAAAGTCCCTGTGTTTCCAGAGCTCTCCCTAAATCTCCCATGCCACAAGGTGCAGGGGCCACAGTTTTCCTGAAACTGGATTGCTTAGTTTCACCTTGCCTAGTTCCAGTTTCCTCCTGGCTGTTCTTCTCAGGAGGCCTCCCCAGGGTTGAGCATCCCACGCGGGCGTGACCAGGATGCCCTCGGCCTTGTCCTTCCTGGCTTTTTGAAGGACCCGGAGACTCAGTCTGAAAGGAGGGAATGCATAGAATCTATCAGTCCATTTGGAAGAAAATGCATCAATCATTTCTGCCTCTGGATCAGGAAACCAACTACAAAATTTGGGTAGTTTGTTTGTCAGCCTGGATGCAAATAAGTCAATTTCACAGTGTCCTAACTGATTTGTCATCCAATGAAAAATGTCTTCCGGCATTTCCCATTCACTCTTTGAATCTGTTCTAGATTCCCAGTCTGCCTCTACATTTTCTACACCTGGAATGTGGGCCCCAATGAGCCATAGCCTTTGTTGTTGACACATTTCCCAAATCCCTTTAATGATAATATCACATTTATCACTTTTTGAGCCTCCTTTGTGATTCAAGTAAGCCACTGTTGTGGTATTGTCTGATAGACATCTGATAGTTGTATCTGTTAAAGATTTTGTGAAACATTTCAATCCAAAAGCTAATGCCAAAGTCTCTTTGACATTGATGTGGAGCTCTTGTTCAGTCAAAGACTACTTTCCCCTTGTTGAAGTTCCATCTTCCCAGACTGCACCCCAACCTGAATTTGATGCATCAGTAGTCAAGGTATAGACTGGTGACTGGACTTTAATGTTCTTAAAGCCGTGTTCAATGTTTTTCACCCACCAGTCTATATCCTCCATACCTTCTTGGGAAATATTCATGTGTTTTTCATAGTTCCCCTTTTTCCTTTTCAAGGCCTGAATCTTGTCCCTTTCTAGTCTCCTGTAATGGGCTTCCCCATACTCAATTCCTTTTGAATAGTCAACCATCAAACCTATGAGGCAAGCAACCTGTCTAATTTTAACATTAGACCCTGATCCAATGACTTTCACTTGGTCTTTGAATTTAGAGACTTTACTTGGAGTGGGAGATGCTGTCATGTTGTCTGTGTTTATTTCATAACCCAGAAAAGTGAGTTTATTTGTTGGAATCAAAACACTTTTGGCTTCATGTACTTTGAAACCCAGAGAAACTAGCAGTTTCAAAAGAGTCAGTTTCTGCACACATTTTTGCAGTTTCAGCCATAATGAATGTATCATCAATATAGCCAAAGACTGAGTGTCCATCCTTTTGCAAATGTGCAAAAACTGCCATTAACACTCTTGTGAACATCCTTGGTGCTTGGGCAAGGCCATTTGGTAGGCATGTGTACTGAAACAAGTGCCCCTCCCACTGGAACCTCAAATATTTCCTATCTTCCTCTCTGATTGGGATAGAGTAGTAGTCCAGTGAAGCCATAAAGGCCCCTTCATGCACCATATCAAAGGCTGTTTTCAAAGTTTCCATTTTGAAATGTTTGTAGGTCACAGAGTCATTTAACACTAATAGATCAAGAATCATCCTGAATTTCCCATTAGTTTTTGGCCTGAGAAAAACATTGGAGATATATTGATCACCTGTGTCATTAGAAGTTTCAATTATCCCTTTGTCTACAAGTTCCTTTACCACAGAATTCAAGTTCAATCTTGACTCTTTAGACAGTACACATGGTCTTGGTACTTTATCCTGTACTGGATAATCATCAAACTCTATGGAAGCTCCCTTGATAGTTTCAATGATATAAGGATCATGTGTTATTTGCAACCATTCAAAAACATGAGTTTTAGTCCCACCTGGCCTAAACACACCGAAATCAGGTGAATTTTGAAAGGAGTCACTCACCTGTTGTTTATCTACTGTGACCCCTTCCTGTGAAAACTCGGTTTCTGCCTTGTGTATGGTTTGTCCTTGGGTTTGTCATTTCTCCACTTTGGTTTGAAGTTAGAGGGATTCCTTGACTTATATCCCTGATCCTTCTTGTAGAAGTCCTTCTTTCCAGAAGGCCCTTCATACTTTGGTCTGCGAGACATCTTATCAGCTTGTCTGATTTCGTCCTCCGCTTTCTTCATAGCCCCATTTATATCCTCTCCTCCCAGCCAGTCTGGTGTAGCAGGATTATCCTCAGAAAGCAGGTTCGCCCATTTTTTATCCAGTGTCTGTCGTAGTAGTAGTACTCGACGTGTGTATGTTGCATCTGACATAGCTCTGGAAAGTATCAGATTAGAGCTCATACATCCTATGTAGGCCTTGGTGATTTGTCCAGATTTTTCACGTATTTCCTCGTCTGGATTGTTTTTCGCCCAAAGTTTCAGTTCATAGAGCGATTGTGACTGTGTCGCGATAGCTGACATCGCGGATACCATGTTTTGCTGCACGTCCGTGATATGCTTATCCACCATCTGCGCATCTTTCGAAGTTACACGGTTAAAGACCTTGTTTAACTTCGGAACTTTCAACATCACAGCGTTAGAAGGTCGAGGATACAACTCACATTTATCTTTGACGATATCCTTTTGTAACGGCGGGCCTATCACACGTGAAACGGTTCAAACCACCATATCCGCGACTTCCGGGCCTGTCACGTCATCCGAAGCGGTAATATTCCGTAGTCCTTTGTGAAACTCGTCTTCTTCGTTTTCAGACTGATCCCTTTCCAGACCCCTTTCATCCTCCGACGAGTCCGTCGATAGAATGTTGACGGTATCACGTGAACGTGACGCCAGCGGCTTGTCAACGTGAGTCGCCCGGCCTTGCTTTCACTCCCGTTCGTCGAGAAGCAAATTGAACATTTCTCTGAACTCGCTTAAATGCTCCTGTCTAAACCCGTGAAATCCCGGGTTGGTGATTTGGGCTTTTCACCTTTTTTAAGATGCTTCGATCTCGTAGATCGGCCCTCCACCTCAACCGTCAAATCCGCCATGTTGGATTTCGACGTTTCAACTGCCTCGACACAGTCTCAAAACGGCGGACCGCTTTGTTCAATGAGACTTAGGCGTTGTTGTAACAAATTACTGCTTTGTACACTTCGTCAAAGACTAACAATGTCACGTTGAGACTTTAAATTCGTCAGTATTCCGTAAATCCTCCAAATTACGTCGTAGTTCAGAGCGCGCTCCGAACTCCTGCTGTCACCGCAACCAGCAAGTTGCCACTGCTGGTACCCAGCGAGCTGTGTATCTCTGTTGTTATTCGACCGACCGGTAACAAGCAATAGACTCTAGAATTGACCTACCGACGGGGTTTGAGTGATGGGTGCAGCCGGCCTATCAGCACCCAGATCTGTGTCAACAGGTCGCCTGCACCTGGTGTGTGTTTCAGTGTACCCCTAGAGTCACCACAAGATTTGTGTGGTGGGAGCTACTCACACATAGGATTACTATAGAAGTGAGGGTACGCACTATTTGTTTATGAGAGTTTTTACATAATTACGACTCTGGAAATGGTTAAAAGTTGTGCCTAGAGGACCTGTAATGGTGATGAAATGTATCCTGAGAGATTTGGTGAGGGTGAGTTTTTGGTTCCATTCCCAAAACAAGTTTTAGATAGTGGACTGTAAATGCTGTATTAGGACAGTGACACTCCAACACAGTCATAGACAGTCACTCAGTAGATAATATAAACAAAGACACTTAGACAAAGGTACACCCATACACGTTGACATAGACACATATGTCTGTGTGTACGATTCTCTGGAGGATTATCTCTGTCTGTATAGATATATCTGGGTGTTTATCTGTGTAGTGCCACTGCTTATATGTCTGTTTTGGGATAAGGAGGAGTGTTATTGTCTTTATGTCTGTGTATCAATCTATGTCTGTTTGTCTGACTGTCTGTAAGTGTCTCTGTCTATATGACTGTGTATGACTGGAAGTAGGAGTGTCTGTGTGTATGACTATGTAGGTGTCTGTCTATATACCTGTGTGTATGACAGACTGTGTACATAGGAGTGTCTATCTCTCTGTATATGAATGTGAAAGGGAATGTTTCTGTCCATATGTTCATTCTCCCTTTGGCTTCTGTGAACTTGACCAACCACATCAAAGTTTTTCCTTATGATTTCTAATGAAATCAACTGAATATACATAATTCAATTTTAGAACATCTTTCCTGAAGTCTGTTTCCTAGTGTAGGGGCATCACTAAGAAATCATTCGAAAAAATGCCCTGGAAATGCAGTTAGATTAACAGAACAAGGCATGGTTTTGACTGTTTTCCATTATGCATCAGTGTGGAGCTACCCCAGCTGGGTGCCCCGTTTGTGGTGGCAGCATGTCGACAGGGTTGGAAAACAGTAGGGCCGTGGCTAGAGGCCTCTGGTAGGTCAGTTATTTGAAGATGGCAATAGATCAGTGTCATTTAGCAACATAGTCAAAATATTGCTTTTTCCCCATAGACACCATACTTAAGCACTTACATTTTCAGACGGTGTTCCTATAGAAGTTAGCATGGTGACATGCCATTTTTTTTTTCATCTTCTATTTGCTGACATATGGAACTTAAATTATCCTGAGCAAAAATCGATAGAATTTAAAAATCACCCATCTACCAGCATTTGTCTTTAAAGATGTAGGTTTTAGGCAACCTTATATTTAGTCTATGGTATATCTATAGACATATTTTAATGTGATGGCATGCTTTGGAATAACTCGAAATAATCTACAGAGCACGTCCCGTTTTCAATATATTTGAGCTTTTATTCACGTTTCTAACAATGATGATTCATACTATACATCCTTGTAGGTATGCATGGCGATCACAAGACGCTGGAACTGTAAGCGTCCACCGTCCACTTTCTGTCACCACTCCTCACTGTGGATACCACAATGTACTACCAAAATGGTTCAGCTACTGGACACAACCATGTTGCACCTTGGCGGAAACCACTGCGTACCAAAGCACTCAATGCCCCATCTATTTAAGTGACCAGTTCAAGAGAGAACCACACACGGAGGTCACAACAAATGCAGGACCGATTCACAGACCAATAACTGAGAACATGTCGCGTATCAGTAATCAACAAATAAAAACCACCCGACATAATTAACAATTTCTTTTGAAATCTGCTAAAAAAATTATGACCACCAATTGAAATAAAGCCTAGACTTTGTAAAACATTAACAAGTGGCATGATTTGGTCTAGACTACTTCATAACAACAGCTTTGGGCCGACTGACCTTTCACAAATTTTAATCTGCACAAGAGAATTCTTCTTTTAGATGTGAACTTTGCAAGCAAAATATAATGATTACAATAATAATCAGTAAAATTTCATTAAATAATTAATTCGTTAAATCAAAGAAGGGACGATAATTTCTTGATCACTTCAGTCCTTAATCGAGAGGTGGAAATGGTTTCCCACACATATTTGTCGAGGTCACATGACCAGGCATGTTTAAAATATTTTACAGAATGAATAATCATACGTATGCATACAATACATCCTGGCTAAGTTTGGATTCATTTCCCCGTTCCATCACAGTCACAATAACTGAGATAAGTGAGAGGTAGGTCTGCTCTTCTGTCGGACAAGAAAGCTGTATCCTGTTGCATCACTGCAGGATTACTGCATGAAGAACCCTTTCTTAGACGCTTTTTCTCATTATGAAATGTAAAGTTGAAAAGAAATTGGTAGTGAATCTACATGTTAGGCTGAGGATGTCGGACTTGGTTCTCACTGGTTAAGTAGCAGCTAGTGTCTCTATCTGGTGGACAACCGCAAACTCTGCGGTAACTCAGCATTTAGATGGTCCTCGCTCCCCGTACCACCTAGTGGCCATTCTTGGAAATGCCACTTTTCAATTTTCCTGTCATCGATGTGCTTCTTGATTAGAGGGTCAAGAATCCAAAGGCGTGCTAGCTCCACGAGTCCAGGAGACGTGCTAACTGGGAGAAGTATCCTTGCAATCAGTACTAATCCACTTCGCTCTATGTTGAAGAAACCAGCGGCTATGTCTAAACAACACAACCGTTCTGCCTAGATCTGTGGCTGTTCTCTCCGAATCAGTGAACTATAACAAACTATTAAGAGGATTCATTATCAGTTCTCGCTTTCTTTGAGTCGGGCAAGTCTGTTTTGTCTGTGGATTCGGGGAGTTCGGATTCCGCCTGTCGCTTGGCTGCTGTTGTTGAGATAGAGCGCTTGCTGTCATTGTTGAAGCACACAATGATACAAGTCATGTTATCACACCCAGTTCCATCCCCAGAGGTGTCTGGAGAGAGGCAGAAGTCGAACATCTGCAAAAAATTCATAGAAAACAAAACGAACAGTCAGTTGGAAACTCTGAGATGATATATCGGTATTTTACTTTAGTTATGTTCTATTCTGTAGAGAAATATCCTTTCACAATTCAGGGGTGTCGGAAGGGGTAAGAAAAACAGATTATTTCTTAATGTGGAATTTTCCTTTTCATAGACTGAGAAAACCTGAAAAACACGTCCATGTCGGCTACATCTTATGGCGGAGTGTCTATGGGGATGTTAAAATTTTACTTACATGAATGAGGCTTAATCAATATCTTTGCTTTACACAACAAAAATATTTAATATACTGAAAATGACATAAGTGGATTTCTATGAAAAAAGGGAAGTTGTCATCTCTTTACTAAAAGGAAACCTGAATGACATACTTAGCTAATGTCAAGACCAAATCGATTGAAAGTACGCATATTGTTGCTTATTGTAGAAGTAGCTCCGTTATTCACATCTCAGCAAGATCAATACCTCGAGAGAGAGAGAGAGAGAGGTGATACAAAAGAAGAGTACCAACACGAATTGGTCTTGTAATCAAGAAATTATGGGAAGTTGTCTCACCTCTTCGCATATAGATGAAAGTTTCGTAACCCCACTCTTTAATCGCTCAGACACAAAATTAACTACATCTTGACTGGTCATAACATTCCTGGAAGTGTAAAATATACCATATAATTCACAGGACAATGGGCAACAAGTTAGGTCAATATGACCTGCCTTTTTATAGAAATCATAGAGGGGTATGAAAATAGCAGTCACACTCAAAGAATTACCGATGAGGCTACTCTTTTCAGAAGAAAACAAGTGAGACTGACCATCTCTAGGTTATCCCTCAAATGTGTACATGGATCACCGAGCACAAGAAGTATTCATGAGAAATAAGGGAGATCCTCTAACCCATGATTATAATAGCTATTCACTGAGTGAGAATGATTAACTGTAGGTGGCAGTAGTCGAGTCGACCCTAGCATAAGTCAGATCTACCGGAAGTGTAACCCTGCACACATTAAGGACTGGATAAATTATCTGCACATGATCTTAAACAGAGATGCTTTACCATATTCCGTCACAGGCGAGCACCATAAACTCATCCTTGTCCTCCAGTACTATAGACCGTATATCTGGTAATGCCGTGATCATCTGTTCCCTGTCTGACAACGTAGCGTTACGTTTGTAACAGTGGTCACCTGAAATTTGCCACATACAGACTTAAGCCATCATCACAGGACCTTCACACTGATGTAGTAGAGGGTAATAGGAGTTACACGGACATGTCCTAGTTTGCTTAGTGTTAGATATTTCAAAAGTCATTGCTTTGATTGTTCAGAATGTTACTACTCGCTATCTTAATCTCTTCATTTTTAACATCCCATGATCATATCCAATTACTAGATTTACAACTGGCTATTGTTGAGAAAAGGTCACGCTCGTTTTATTGGTTTGGTCACGGAGTCCAATAATCTAAAAGACAATGCTAGAAAGTGGACGGTTTGTTATCAATATTCTATATAGTTACAAGTTCCTGTTAGAGTAGACACTGTGTCCATTAGAACTGCGGTAGGGGCGTAGCTACCATTCCTGAGCAGCTCGACAGTAACGCCTCACAAAACCGCCAGATTTAAAGTTACCCCGACATTGTGAGCTACTCAGACGATTAACAGTACTAGTCCCTTGTTCACCATTCTCATCGTTCATACCTATTGCACGAGATAAGTTGAGACCTCCGTTGACCCTGCCGTCCATGGTTACACGACCTCCAGCTTTAGTGATGCGGCTATGCTCAATCTCATCCTCAGGCTTATGGTCGATGGACATGTCGACTGCCTTACCACCCCGACAAAGCACACACCGGGAGTCGCCGGCATTGGCCACATACAGTTCCCTGTCTCGAAGTAGGGCCACTACTGACGTGCAACCACTGTCTGAGCCAGGCTGTATTAAAAATACAAGAAGCAGTTAATGTAATTATCTTCCTAACGTGCATTGCGATGCTAAATATATGACTAGGATCCAGATTTACAAAACTATTGTATTCGTTCCATAGAGCCTGTACTTCCGACTTTACTAGTATAGGATATGATCAAAATCAACAGAATTCATAATTTCTTTAATCATACAATTCCGGTTAAACAGTTTTATCAAGATTTATTAATTAGAATTATTTCAATACACTTACGCTGTATAAATCAGCTTGAAAATTATTCCATTCTGCCAAGGGTAATACGACGCTGCGGAGAGGGTCAAATATATACTCACCTCTTCACCACTGCCCATGGCGTCCTCCTCTTCCTCCTCCTCCTCCTCTTCGTCTTCGTCTTCGTCGTCCTCGGCGCCCGGCATGGCGTCCTCGTCGGATGAGTTTTCTGACCCAGAGGCCCAAATCTCTGGACCGAGCTCATCGTCTTCCTCGTCCTCATCCTCAGATGAGTCTTCGTCAAAGCTCGACTCGTCCTCGCCTTCCTCTGGGATGATGTTCTTACGCTTTGACCGCGTGCGGCCCGTGGAGGAGCCTGCCTCTGGTTCCTGTACCAAAGAAGGTCAGTGAGGTCATTGTAAATGTATTGTTCCTCCTGCATACTTTAGCTACTAGTCAGGGTCAGTGTCTGAATGTTGGGGTTTGTGGGGATTTTGTAGACTAAACATACCCTTAACCAATCCATTTATTTCATCAGTTTTACAAGGGATGATGCGTTGACATACGTTACATAGAGTTAATGACATCCAAACTTTCACTTTTCCAGGACATATAGTTCATCGGTAGAGGGCAACATTGCTCTGTGGTTATGATACTACATACAATGGATAGAATAATAACGTAAATAAACTATTTCCATCAATGTCTGCTGGTCTAATCGATCATTCTTTACGCTTCTTTTGTTTCGACCCAAGATTAACAAGCCATGCCATCACAACTGTGATGCCTGTAATATAGTATTTCTGTAATAGTCACTATTGTCCTCTTAAAAATTTGCTGAATTATACATTTTATCCGTCCACATCAATATGATGGTCAATTTTCCACTATATCCCAAACAAATAATTACTCGAGGTAATTACGAAGTACTGAAGGGATTGATAATTCCAGGACATTATGATATTCTTTTCCAATACAAACTGCGACTAGTAATCGCGTGCCTACATAGAATTGCAAGTAATTTATATAAGATTGATGTTGTGATTAATCCTCTCCAGAAGAATTCGTAATTATCCGAGCTACTTACCAAGTACTGAAGGGGAATTCTCGATCTTACAAACCTAGCCACTAACTGAGTGCCCAGGCAGGGGGGCAGCGGTATCTTCAGGGATGACGGTGTCTATTGGCATTGATATATCTCTGAGGGGCCGAGAATTCTCTACTATCCTAAGAACCTCATAATAGCCATAAAAGAATTTTCTTACAAAAAATACTGCCTTATTCACATACCTTACAAAATATCATATAAACTATTTTGTTTTTCCTGTTATTAATGTATGATTTTTTAATTGGTCACAAATGCCTTGGTTGGTTTGATTTAACGTCCAGTTAACCATTACCTGACTTTCTCAAGGTTCTTTTACACCACAAGGGAGGTGATCGAATCTATGTAATGAATTTAGGTAGAAATCTCACCCCTACACATTTACAGCGAAGAGAGTTCTTTTAGTTCCTACACCACATAGACACGGTATGAGAACGATTGGCCTTTGATATAACAGTAAATCTACCATTGATGGGAATGAAGGAGAAGAAAAGGACTCGAACCCTCAAAGTTCTACAACCTTGGGATTACAAGTCCAGTGCCTTAACTACTGAGCTCACTCCCCACACCCTTCCCATCTGTGAACATAATGCCCAAAGACAACCTAGCCCCTTTTGTACATACTGCCTAGGTATTCCCGCCTTCTAGGTGGCTTCCAGAATAAGTCAGAAGGTATTTGTCTTTTGTAAGCCTTTTATCACAGACCTATCCGAGTTGTCATGTTGGTGCGAGTCAAAACCTCCACAGTTCCTAAATGCCACACTTTCATATCGTACCAGATGTTTACAGCAACTGTGTTCCTCTACATTTCTCGAAAATATTGTTAAAGAAGACCAGAACTTGATCTAAAGATTTGCTCAAGTCTAAATATGAATCAAACTAAAATGGATATAATTTGATTCTCGCATTTATCTTACACCATACCCTGTAATATGGAAAAAAATATATATTCGGGTGAAAAATTCAGAAAATGTGGCGCTGAATCGATTTTTTTTTTTTTAAGAAGTCTCATATTCCCCACATTTATTCGGTTTCCCCTTCTGTTTTACTTATTGTTTGAGGGGATCGACAGAGGGCATGGCATCTTATGTCTATTTTATATCTCTCTTTCGTTTATCAATCCTACCTGCTTGGACGACGAACATGGACCAGTGTCATCACTGCTGCCTCCCGCACTGTTACTCGCACCGCTGCTTCCGCTGCTGCTGCCACTGCAACTACTACTCTCCGGGGCAGCGCTCTGTGCCGAAGACGACGAAGATGATGAGGAGGAGGACCCGGCACTGACGGCCGAGGATCCACCACCTGCTCCCACCGACGGCGAGCATGAGCTGCCGGGCTCCTCGTGTGTGCTACACGACGTGGTCGTGCTCGACGGCTGAGAGTCTGTGCCGTTGGCGCCGTCCGTAGGTGCCCGGCTCTGTGTCCGTGAGTTGGACTCGGCGTCGCTGCCCGCGTCGGGCTGCGATAAGTCTGACTTAATATCACCAGAGTCGCACTTCAGTCTGGCGGCCGTCTCCTTGTGGCCGGTCTCCGTGTCGGGCGTGGTGCTATCCACACAGCTGCTGCCTTCCACACTGCCCGCCTCCTGTCGGCTACTAGAGTCTGTTTGTTCCTTGGCCTGTGCTTCGTTCGCTTGCGATGACGATGACGATGAAGAGGAGGTTAGCGAGGACTGGAGCTGGGCTCGGTTGGACGCTCGCTCTATATTCTCGTTGTTCTCATTGTCAGAGTGCCCGTTCATCAGTTCGTTCTCTAACTTCATCCGCACATCGTCCTTGGCTGGTTTGCCTATTGCGTCGCCGTTCTCTTTTTTCGCTGAGAGGGACGGCGACTGGATTTGGGCGTCTTTCTTAAGTATGGCAGCTGCAGTGGCGCCCCCTCTACCGTAACGGGAGAGCAGCTCCTCCAGCGGCATTGTGGCCTCTTCGTAGAGAGCGTTAGGTTCCTCGTGGTTCCCCTCAGAGTCTTTCATTGGAAAAAAATATGTACAGTGCTTTCAATAATCGTTTTGTATTGTTCCAATATCCAAATAAAATCTATAAATCAAAATGTGAAATTTTACGTCGCCTCATCACAAGTAATCAATACATTAGGCCCCGCACCCACTAGTGACGATTTCACTTCCGACACGCCCCGATAGGCTTTCCGACACAGAACCGAATGTTGTGTCGGAAGCGTGGGAGTTATTGCAGTAGTGGACCTCGGCTTCTGACGAAGTACTGCGACAAGCCCCGACATGGCCTGCAACACGCTCCGACAAGGGGGCAGTGTCGCAGGCCTCTTGACACGCTTCCGACAATTCCAACATGTTGGAATTGTCGGAGTGTGTTGGGAGGCTTCCGACACGTCGGGACGTGTCGGAGCGTGTCGGAACGCTATCGTAGCATTCTGCCCTAGTGGAGGCAGGCTTCCAACAAAGTCTACGACACCATTCCGACATGAGTCTACGATTTCTTGTGATATTAACACTGGCGCCTATGGAAGCAATGGTAAGTCTACGGGCGTTCACTTTTTCGGCTATATCTTCGTTAATACTTGACAAATTTTGCCACTTTTAAATATGAAGACAAATAAATGCTATATTATTAGCAATTTGTTATACATGGACAAATAAAGGATTTTTGGAACTATTTACTCCAAGTCACTGAAATTTCATAGGCAGTCAGGTACTGTAGTTTAAGAAAAGCTAATAATGACCGGAATTTCATAGACTAAGACAATTGTTTTTAAACAAAACTAAATTTTCCAGGTTTTTCCAGGCTCTCTGTGAGAATTCCAGGCTTTTCCAGGTCTGAAAAACCCAAAAGCATAATTCCAGGCTTTTCCAGGTTTTTCAGGCTCTGTACGAACCCTGCATAGATGTCCTAGCCTTACTATGGTAAACAGATTTACTAATTTGAACATAGTCATAAGTTATAAAAGAAAATGAGGCCTACCGTCTCCATCGTCGTCAACTCCAGCCAACTCCTTCAATTTTTGGATGACACTTTCTTCTTTGAGTGTTGCATCGAAACCGAGGAAAGCCTCTTCTAAAGCTTTGCTAAGGTTATTCTGTTTATATAATTCCAGCTTCTTCAGGAAATCTGGGAAGTGTTGTGCAG
Source organism: Alentia gelatinosa (assembly GCA_950022655.1). NCBI lineage: Eukaryota > Metazoa > Annelida > Polychaeta > Phyllodocida > Polynoidae > Alentia > Alentia gelatinosa. Next base: position 158,301,277 of record OX465579.1, read on the forward strand.
TGTACTGTGCTACCTCTGCGCCTGCAATGGATTCACATAGATCAGTTGAATAATACATCTGCTATGATAGGAAGGTAGAATCAAGACATAACTGTTTATAGTCAGTGCTCTGAGTACATTATTCATTACCAGGTGAGAACGAGCCTCTTACATGCAGATCTGTAATATGGAGACTCTGTATCAAATATATACAATTTTCGAATTGTATACAGTAAAACCCGCTTAAGGGGACACCGTATGCGGGGTCTCCCCTTGAGCGAGGTGTCCCAGAAGCGGGGTTTTACTGTACCTGCATTTGTTTAGTCATTACCGAATTAATGTGCTTGAGCTACTGCTGGCATGTGACCCCCCACCCCTCCCTTAAAAGTGACCTTGTTGTGGCCTAAATTTTCGAAACTTCAAAAAATTATCTAAATTATATTTGTAATCGAAAGAAGAAATTGATTACGTTCATAAATTTCAAAAACAAGACTTCGATTTATCCTTTGTAGTTTTGGGGTTAATGTATACTATCAGTATAATTTATTCTGAAACTCACAATCTATATAAATGTGTAAATGAAGACTTACCACCATGGCCATCATAGCAGGCAAAAAGTGAAGTCTCCTTCTCCGGGTCAAAGTCTGTGCAGCAGTTGTGGGCGTCCTGGTAGGAGTAAATACAATAAAATATGTGTATGGCTATCCTAAAAAATACCTTAAATTTGATTATTTCATGATCTGTCATTTTACATTGACAAAGTTCAAAATATAGCATTTTGTTTCAAGTAGGGTTCATTTAAGGGCATTTATGGGCCAATCATTTATTTACCCTGGGTACGATAAGGCAGTGGCTGCCTGTTTACAATCAATAACCAACATTCGTTAGTCATTATTCTTTGTAGTATCTACGATTCCCTAACAGGCTAGGGGTGAAACAAGAATACATATTCCTATATACCCATTATTGAACTAACTAGAGTTACATACCGCTGCTGGGGGGTGCATTAAAAATAAGTTATGTGTCGAGTTTTACGTTTTCGTCCCGCTCTTATGTTTTCGTCCCGCTCTGATCACGTGATACAATACAGCAGCGGGACAAAACAGTAGCTGTTGTGGTTACTCGAAAAGGGTGGCCATTTGCTTCGGAAGTCTTTCAGGTAAAGAATTGAGCATTTTTTATCGATATTTGAAGGTATATAGTAACAGGGAAACCAAGTACCAGTAAGCAAAAGTCAAGTTACTCGGTAAGGCTTGGAAAAATTACTGACGCCTTGGGCAGTAATTTTTCCAAGCCTTACCAAGTAACTTGGAACTTTTGCTCACTGGAACATAGTTTCCCTCTATTCCATATACATTGCTTCTCACATAGCAAGTTTTTTTCCTTATATTTAAATTTGGGATAGGTATCAATAATTCTGTATTCCGTTGGCATTCTATTCCAATGTTGGGCAGTTTTTAAATAGAACTGAACGAGAGTTAGCCTGATCAGTTTTTATGCCACGACGGATAGGTCGTGTATTACTACACGAGGCGATAGACGAGTGTAGTGAGTAACAGACCTGACCGGAGTGGCTTGAAAACTAGTCAGTCTAACTCGAGTTTGGTTCTTTATCCTACCCCTAATATAAAATCCCATAGGCTTAACATTGAGTTTCCGTATGCCACGCTGCCTGGCATACAGAGTTTAATATGCCACTAGTGGCATACAGAATTTTTATCACATAATATTCCAAAATCGAGGAGACAGGATAGGATAAAATCAAAACCTGATTCGTTTTAATCATGGCCACCGCATTCCACTCCTGGAGTTTTGGCTCCGGACTTCACTTGGCTTCGCCTCGTATATCAATATGCCAAACTCCAGTTGTGGCATACAGTGGCCAAGATTAAAACTCATCCAGTTTTATGATAGTATTTATCCTACCCCGTCTCTACACTTCAGGTGTGAGTTCTATTTTTCGATTATTCTGCATCATGCTAGCAACATCTGAATGGGCATTTTGAGTGCAACCGGAACTTTTTTCGTAGTAGCTGACATCCTGGTCTCTGATTGGTCAATTTTTTTATTACTCTAGTGGCATAAAAAACACTTTATGTCAAAGCATGCCACATAAAATTTGCCTATGTTAAGTCTATGGCGGTTTATTATTAGGGGTAGGACAATATAAAGTAAATGAGTTATGCACTACCTGATCAACAGTTAAAACAGGGGCATCATATTGTCGGGTGTTTCTAGGAGGAAGTCTCTACTACAGAGGTAGGCAAATTTCCTAGTTGCTGAGTCTCGTCTCTTAGATAAGAAATTGAAATCAGCTTCCCTATGTAGGGTCATTGTCTTAGTTCTCGGCGGGCTTTTAAGGGCAATCCGCAGAGCTCGGTTTTGTAATATATGGATTTTTGTCAGTGATTTTTTGTTTGATTCATGGAAAAGAATATTGCCATATTCAGCATGTGGCAGTAATTTGAAACCAATATAACAGATAACCTACTAAGTTTAGTGTTTATCCACAGTTGCTTTAATAAGATACTTATGTCCGGAAGATTTAAATCGGGTCGAGCTAGTTTCAGGTCGAGTTCTCCAGTATTTAACCCACCTACACCAACGAGTGGCTATCTATACTAGACCCAACCAGATCATGTGATCCCAATTTCAATCCAGTGATCTGGGGAATGCTATATTGGACAGGGGAGTTATAAAACTTGACAACCTATTAAATCACTTGAAGTGACGTTAGAAATGAGTATGTCAGTCCCATATTCAAGCTACCTACAGATATGATACCATGTCAAAATTCAATTTCCATATCAATGTATCCTTCTATTGTTCTCACTATGAAGCTGATAAAGATATCTAGAGTAATACGCTTAATGATGGAATGTCATTTGTACTCAATTTAGCAGAAATTATGTTCATGGCATGTTCATCCCAAACTCCAGACTGTTCTTTTCTTGTTCGTGGCTGTAGCCCACATAACCGATGCATGTTGGATTTTTGTTTTCATTTAACGTCCAGTTAACTATTGCAGGTTCTCACCAGACTTTTTTAAGGTTATTTTACACCACAAGGGTGGTGATCGAATCTATGTAATGAATTTAGGTAGAAATCTCACCCCTAAACATTTACCGAGGTGAGAGTTCTTTTACTTCCCACACCACATAGACACGGTATGAGAAGGATTGGCCTTTGATAGCAGTAAATCTAACACTGCAAGGGATGAAGGAAAAAATGGCTGAAATGAGACTCAAACTAATAAAGTCCAACAACCTTGGGATTACAAGCCGAATACGATGACCTGTTTGTGTGCTACTTGTGGAATTATGGGCGCTAAATTTGTGAAATTGTAATTCCACTTTAACAACATGGATGATTTGAACCTTGAGGGGCATAGCAAATTGCTGAAGGTGACAATTATGCTTTCAGGGATCCAGTTTGGGATCTCTACTGAACAATGCCAATGCCATCTATTTAAGCCCATGTTCCATTAGCACAATTTCTTTGTTAGGGTAGATTCGTGGTGAATCTTATAGTGCCAGGCTAGATCTCGCTTAGTCACGGTTCGATGACGTACTAGATTGTGTGCAAATTGCGTTGTTCTACCAAAAATGAAATCCCCGATCTTGAGCTATCACTAAAAAAGTGTCTGTGGTGGCAACTAGTGGAACCACCAAATTACCACACACGATGTTAGTGAGTAGATTCAATTTTTTACACAACACCCCTCTTCCCGATCAAATAAAGAGTCCTGACGAGCGCTTGAGTTCGAATCAGCATAAAAATAACAAGTGTATTTCAATTTTCTGTCTGAAATTCCACCAACACTTGACCCTTTTTTATAGCACTTGAACTGCTCCTAGTGGCCACCCCCAAAGATTTTAAGACAGTATGATTCATGGCCTGCATGCTCGGGTGACTACGCTTTGCATATTGCACACTACACTTCATGTCTCCTCCTATGGTAGCAATACGTTTTCCTTTAAAGTTACTATGTTAATTCTAATATACAAAGGTATGATACAAAAACTAAAGGGTGGATGATATAGGATGGCAACTTTTTCAGTTCACTCAAATTTTGAAGGTGTCTGTCTGAAACCGAACACTAACCCTATCCTTAACCCAACCCTAACCGTTAGACCTGTCACCATGAATTGTACCATACATTGCTAGTTTGTTCACCATGCTGACCACTAGATAACTGTGTATCAAGAGGTAGTTTTCCAGTGGAGCTTCCCTGCTTCTCAAGTCCAGCCATTCTGTTCATGCTTTTTAGCTGGTTCCCAAACTACATGGTACCTAGTGTGGTGATATAGACTAGTCTTCACCCCTCAATGGGGCTGTAAAAAAAACTTGAGAGAGTCTGGTAAGGACCTATAATGGTTGTCAAGACGTTAAATCAAACCGAACAAACAAGATATACCACGGCAAATCCATCGTGTTGGTGAAACCAGCCCTTTAGATCTTTCTAATGGGGCGATCTAAAATGGTCAGGGTACACAATCCATCATGTTCTAGAGAGACGAGTATGCCATGAATGATCTGCTTAGATCTCATGTCATGGTGGAATGAATCCAAGACACTACGCTTCATAGCCAGCATACTTGGGACACTACGCTTCGTAAAATGGACATGACACTTCATTTTCGAAAATAGTGTGATAGTCGACTTTGACACTAAGCTTCGTTTTAATGCATTGTTTTTGTCCTTGTTTTATCAAACAAGCTTTTACAAACCTGATCTAGTAACTGCTATCTTCTTAGCTACAAGACAGTTCTTATTTGGAGTTTCTACGTCAATTCTAGGCAAGAGTTCTGACATAAAATTAAAGAGGTTTGCTGACAAAGCATACTGTCAGCCAGTCACCCCCCCCCCCCCCCCTCCACACACACACACACAGAAATTGAGCATTCTGGTAACGAAGCGTAGTGTCCAGATACAGGTGGGAATACACACTTCATCTAAATTTAAGTCTTCTCTTCTTCAAAGAATATTACTGTTCGTACATTATATTAGCAGTTTGTTCTCAGAATATCTCGAGAAAGGATAGAAACTCTACTAAAACCTCACCAGGACAGCAGTACAAAAATATGGGTAGCATTTTAAAATCAACTGAATCTATGCATGGTATACGCGGAGCTGCTCAACTTCTCCTGAGCTATAATATACTTCGTTCAAGTCATTATGACGATTCTTTGAACTTAGGATTATCTCTGGATCACCCTTTGGACCAACTACATTTGTGTGTTTATCATAATATGGGCAAATATGTAACACCATTGGCAAGATAGCGCATTGCACCATGAGTGTCCGCCTGCGGTTTACACGGTATGTCGAAAGGAATCCCCAGGCACAGCCAGCTGTCAGCTGAGGCACCTTGGATGAAGGCTACCCGCTACAAGTAGGTCACTCTCGCAGACTGAAGCAACACATCAGCAGAGCTGGCAGCTACGCTGCGATAAGCGAAGAGTCAGAGGAATATAATGTATCAAAATATTGGGTAGACAGCGCCGCATAAGACTAAATACCAAATTAATATTAAGAGGTATATGTAGAGTATCTGTGATGCAAGAAACAAAAGGGAAAATGTCAAATTCCATTCAAGAATTATAATCCACATCAGCATATACCGGCATGAACAAAGAAAATGGCCGCTACCTCCTGAGAAGTTCGCCATCCCTGCATGGACGATGCACCATATCGAAGCGTTAGCCTCTCATCGTCCTCAGAGACTTTGTCCCGAATTGGGCTTGACAAGTATACACCCATATCTAGGTTAATATTTCCATAAGAGCTCCAATGGTTCAGTATGAGTCGCCAGAAAGCCTGCCAATTTAGCAGTCCACACGTGTGTTGTTTTTCGCGGCATGTACGACTTCTTCTGCCACTTGGGGCACGTGACCTTGATGACGTCGTAAGCTGGGGATCTCCCTCTACTTCGTTGTTTACTGTAGTTTCGTAGTCAGTTCCAAAACATGTCAAATGTTACCTTTGAAAAGGTATATAACGATTAATATAATTCAAATAAACATTTTCACATATGTATAGTATATAATATAAGTATGAAGTTACTAAGTGTTACATAAAATATGTATCCATATTTCCCTTTCAATTAGTGTTAATATAAACGGAACGAAATACAGGTTGTCGCGCCCTGCTGAACAAGAGATAGATATAATTTCGTCGTAGACGGACAGCGCAGTAATGTAGCGAACCTTGATATTCTCATTCAGTTTCTACTAAGTATCAGATAACTAGGCAAGTGTATTCCTTTCAGGAATGTCACATCAAATACCACCTAAATAGCATCTAAATTGCACTATTAATTAACCGTTCAGCGAGGGGTAGATCTAGTAGCAAAGAGATAAAACAAGAGATAGCGAAAAAAAACACATGTGCTATTTATTGCCAGATAATCCAAACATAATTTGTTATTACTAAAGTATATTTGTTCTCCTGTAAGAAGCAGGTGTCTGGGTAAACAGACAATTTCCCCATTATTCAAACGAAATGATATAGGCCTATATACAGTAGAACCCCGCCTAACGGACACCCCGCGTAAGCGGTCACCCCGCGTTAACGGGAACCTTCGGTCGGAACGGTTCCCTATATTAGATGTTTATTTAACCCCGTGTAAGCGGCCACCCCGCGTAAGCGGACACTATTTGATCCATATATATGCCTACCTCTTTTTTCATCTTTGAATCATTTGCATCATATCATATATAATTGAATCATTTGCATCATATCAAACATTAAGATTATTGGACATGGTGCATTACTAGAATTGGACAGAACTTGTTTAATTATCGGTATTATTAGCCCTATAATAGTAAAATTATGATATGTGGAACTATGAATTGTTATAGTATACGGAATCGCAAGGTGAGTGATTTAAATAATCTGCGTAATAGGACTTATTAAATCATCCAGGAATGTCCCGACTGTGAAACAAGAGACTTCATGAACAGGTAGACTGGTGAACTGCTATATGAATCAATATATCTCGCACCGAACTATGTTGGGAGTCAAATTAATCCAACATCTGTCTTTAGAATGAATCTGCTTTATATATATAGATCTAGTATTAGCACACTAGAATATTAAAGCCTCATACCCGGTACTCCTAAAGATCCCGAACTACATTCATGCTGTAAAGTTAGACTTCATTAGCTGTGCTAAGAATTAATGTATCGAGTAGTTTCTAGTACATCACTTACAATAGGACTGACGTACCTCATCAAATAAATACTCTATATAAAGTACCGGTATCTAAATAGAAAGTCCTGACCATGCTCTTCAAGCTACAAAACGCAATGGAAATTTACCGGTACAGTTCCTATTCTATACCATGCCATATAATATATACTGTAAATTTTATATGTGCACCGTTTCGCCATATAATGTAAAAAAAAACACAAAAAAACTACGTATTTTCGCCGATCTAAAAGTTGGTAATCATTCCATCCAGATATGATTAGATAGTTCTTCTATAATATCTCCCTCTGAATCAATGGTGTACGGTATTACAGCAGCTTTGTCAAAGATGTAAAAATTATTATGTAATGCTATCTTACATAAGAAAGAAATTGGGGGAGGGTAGGCCCCTAGGTGTTTTTTCTCTTGAATTTAGAGATCAATGTTAAGATTTATTATTATATCTGAACATGTAGAAATTCTAAAGATTTAATTTTGAACACATGATGAAAGGCAGATAATTTTATTCAAGCTTTTACATATTGTAGTAATAGGTATAGTACCACACATTTACATTTTGAAAACTATAGGTCACTGTAGTCTGTACTTCTTTTTGAAGCAATTTTTAAGCATTACCGTTAAACACCTTGGATGGATCCACCCTACATAGAGTTAACAGTTTTAATTATCTAGGTATTACACTAGATAGTGAACTAACTTTCAAAAATCAAATAAATAAAGTTATTGTAGAAGCCAGACAGAAAATGCAGAAACTCCAACTGCTCGGATACCTACTTCTAAAGGACATTAGGATTATGATTATGAAACAATGTATCCTTCCAATATTCGATTATGTGGATTTCATTTATCTAAGCTGTAGTATGACAGATAGTCAAAGACTAAATGTATCTTTTCATCATTGTATGCGTACAGCACTCCATATAAAACGCATAAAAGAAATCACCATAAAAGACCTCTACCTGAAATGTAAATTAAGACCCCTACATTATAGAAGAACGGTACACCTTACGATGATGTTGAAGTGGTGGTCAAATGACCCGCTGCACATTGTAAACTCTGAACTCCCAACTCGGAGACAGCATAAAGTGGTGATAAAACTGGATGCCCCAAAAACGGAAAAATATAGAAAATCCTCCCTCTATTTAGGTACATCAATATGGGATAAATTACCAACTGAACTACAAAAAACTAGGGACATATCTTACTTTAAAATACAGGTTAAGGGATTTCTTATGAATAGACCAGATATTTAGTTTGGAATAAATGCACAATATTGACCGTACCACCAAACAGCAACCAGTATTGTCCTGTTGTCCTGTGTGTCCTGTATATATATTGTATGTCTTTTTGTTTATTGTTTGACTACAAGGAAGAACGCCCAGTGCTGGGTGATTTGTATGTTCTATCTGAATAAAAAAAAAAAAAAAAAAAGCTGGAGCTAGGCCTAAGTTTCAGTTAATTTTCAATTAAATCAGTAAGTGTGAACAAGCCTATTGTACCTATTAGGTTATGGCAAACGCATTAATCGTTGTATTTAAGTCAGTTGTAATTAGAATTATTCACAAGAAACCATTTCGCATTGATAGTTACCAGTGTTAGAAGATCACTAAATAGATGGCGCTATGCTGAATAGTGTAGGATATATGCCTTTAAAGATACCGGTAGGTTGTAATATTTTCCAGCAGGCGGCAGTCTGTGTTCATAGTTCCAACCATATTTCCTAGATGGCGCAATTGGTACATTTCGGTCACAACGCTAACAAGCTGTATTTTAGGTCTGCAAACTTGACCCAGATACATGCCTAATATGCAAATCCCTTGGAGAGTAGAAGCCGCACACGCAGATCGACCAGAGTTTATCTTGAGTTCAACAAAGACGAACAGTCACTGGATTTATGTGGCTGGATTTGTGACTTTTCCCGTGAGGGATGGCGAACAGTAAATCTAGCGCCGAGGCTGTGGACACAAGCTCGCAAGACAATAGGGATAGTGGGGATGAATCTGAGGATGAAAGCGAAGTGCTCGAGGAGAGTCCCTGTGGAAGGTGGCAGAAACGACGAGAGGAGGTGCGTCCATTTTGTTGAACTCGAGTTTGTTTGGCTAGGGTCTACTCCTGTTCTAAACTAAACTGTCAGTGAAATTTGTCAAGATCCTGTCCCATATTAGAATTGTAGGAACTGGGCATATATGGCGGGAGGTTGATGATATCTAAAACGCTCGTAATTGTAGTATTCACATGTTATCACATTTTGAACAACCAAAACGATGCAGGGCGCAAGTCGTCAGCAGACTGATAGTACTAGATGAAGAGACGACAGTGTCACTGACATTACCCTCTCTTTTGGAATAGGATGTCGTTTTGTGGTGTACCCCGCGTAGGTAGGACGGTAGGACATATATCAATCGCAGCTGATCACTTCATAGGAATATGTCTGTTAAGGCTAGAAAGTTGGTGCGTGCACGATCTGAGAGGCTGGGGAGCCATGGACCAGCGTGGCCACAGACAGCAATGTTTTTGTAGTTGTACTGAATGACGACCACTGGCGAGTGACGTTCCCCATGTTTACTTCGGTGTGGAGGCCGACTCACGTCATGTACGGTGGATTGTATACGTGTTCTTTGCAATACGAAACAGCTCATTGTTTGCTGAAACATATCATACCCAATAATAAAATCTAAAGCTGGCAGTGTTTTTCAAGTAAATTGCCCTGAGAAATGATCAATGCAATTACAAAATTTAAAAGTAACGCAATACAACTTGCAAGCACATTGGTACAATGGTAGTGCATGTGGACTACACTAGTACAGTACATGCAATACCGGTACCATTGTACCAACTTCCAAGTTGGGGGCTGTAATACCAAAGGGCCTATTCCAACAGAGAAGTGTTGAACAGGCGTTTAGTCTTAGGTGGAGAATCCACTGGCCATTCTACCCAGCCAGCTACAAATGTGCTCGGTCTTAAAGTATTCACCCCTTTCCTGAGAATCAATCCGTTGACATGATGTTATATGGTTGCACAACAATCGTGCTCACTCGTCTCTATGATATCTATTAAACTCCAAGTCCACAGCAATCATCAAACATTAATATTCAAGTAAGCAGTCAAATAGTTGTTGTCAATCTTCACACATAAGTTAAAACACTTCAAGTCCTATTAGGCAATAAAACCGAAATATGTCCATAGTTATGAGAATTGACTCTCTGTTATCGTTCCATCGTCCATGTTATGTCCTTAACAATTTCTTAAGTCAAAATATGTTGGTTCACGATTCACTTATAGTCACTACATACTTCCCTGATGTTAGTCCATTCAGTGTTCCGTTCTATTCAGTCCAATGTATCCTCTCTGTGTTCTCTTCCATTGAGAGATAGCTCCTTACTCATCAGTCTATAAGTTACTCACTGAGAGGATGAGTTTCACATGATAGTCGTTCACCAGCAGGCGACTCCACTCTATATGAGCGAAGCCTCCGGTGCCTCAACTCAAGCTCGTCCTCCAGTGGGGAGCGGCTTTCTCACAGTTCTCTACTAGATCTTATCCTCGTATTCAAGTGCTGCTCTCTGCAGGAACTGCAGAGGTATACTCCGCTGTTGCTTACGTCAGCAGCTCACATGATCGTTCACTTCCCTTATTCAGACGATCTATGCTAATTCCTAAATCTTAGTTCCGGCTAACACCATTTTGCTTTGTGTTAGCCGTTTCCACACACACATTAACCCTTATAACATTACGTAGACAAAACTATCGTTATTGAAGTTATAACATAATCTCAGACGAGCGTGTAGTGCACTGGAAGTAATGCAGTGGTCACAAGTCAATGAAAGGTAATAAATACTGCGCAATGGTGACATCCATTGCATTGCACACAATCGCAACAATGTGGCAGACTTATATGGCTATGAGCAATTTTAAAACTTTTATGTATGCCTCATCTTATATACAGCATTTAAGACTGTGAATGCGCAAACTCGTACAAAGTCTGCATAGAATGTCACAAATGACAACATATACTAAAATGTTTAACATTCAATTATCATGTGCTCATTGTTAATTACCTTAGACTCATTAGCTTCATTTCCCAATAAATGAAAATATGAATAGGTGTAGCCTAAACAGTTGAAACGATTCAGTCGTACCAGTGGGGCCTACCCATTGATTTCCTTGCGATCTATCCTTCGCTGGTTACGTCATAAATGTCATCGATGGATGACGCTAGCATCAGTATATCTATGCACCTGTTTATGAATACATGCACCTCCGACTCAGCTAATTCGGGTTATCGGTAGGCATAATATTCACCCCTCACCCCTCAGTATCTATATTCTTCACATTTTATCTGTGTGTAAATCTAAATGTACATTTTTGAATAATTATTGTTCAGGGTATTCATCATGTATGTGCCATTACCTAATTAAATTCATGATTATAACTATTATTTGTTTTACCCACGGAGGCTTACCGTTATTTAACGGCATTGATTTAATGGGTATGGAATGGTAATTAGAAATGATTTATTGACAGGTTTAAAAGATCAGGACATTTGTATTTGGTCAAGAATGTAAGTTTTTCTAATATCATGGGAGATCAAAAACCTACAAGAGGAACTTGACTATATAAAGGGCTGCTTCCACCAACACAATTCCAAGTGCCGTGATATGTTTTGAATCCTTTGTCGCGATACCTCGCACACAGTGGTATGCACACTTTTTCACGAAATCAATTTTTTTTTCTCCCCCCCCCCCCCCCCCACGAAATCGTGTGTAGACTTTGGTGCTCCACCACGATTTTTCAAAACACCCTCTTTAAATTCGCCACAAAGTATGTCGAAGTATTTGGCAGCAATTAAACACACTTGTGCCAGTGTGGCCATCTTGACAGGCGTGATGGACCATTTATCAAGGGTTATAACTTAAATATTAATGTCCACATGTATTGAGCTAAACGGATGAGTTGGAGTTCAGGTTACAGGAATGCGGTAGGTTTGTTTTTAGAGGGTTAGGCCATGTTGGTTCTGTTTATTGTTACTAGATAATGGGGAATCAAGTTCCAACATTTACAGAATAGACAGGCGGGGTTATTCAAGGTGAACATGAAAGGAATGAACAAAAATCCAACACACACACACAACACACACAAAATCTTATGGTAGCTTGCAGAAACGAATTATCTGGCTACCAATTTTACACCTCTAATAGGGCAATTCAGACCAAATCAAAGTCAGTGAAAGATAATCATATATCCAATACGGAAACCCATTGAACAAGATAGTTATAACATAGATAACTTATCAGTGTTCTCATAAGCTACATTTCTGCAAAAGTTTATTACGATTTATTATTTGTTTCCAAAATATGTCTCATGGACTGAGCATGGAGTGTTTATAGTTCAATTATTCGCATTTATGAAACAAGGATGATTCAGTTTGTGTCTGGATTCATCCAGAGTAAAGCGGTTCAAGCCGGAGCATTTGCAGTCAGTCGGTTGAGGGATTGCTACGAGGTGGTAAGTGCGCACACTAGGAGGCGGCTATAACTGTGTCACACTATTTTGGTCACAATACTTGTGCGGGCAAATACGTACTATAATTCAACTTGTAAGGCATCCCGTCGACGCTCTGGTGGTAGATATGTGATGGACAGATATAATAACTAAAATATCCCACCCAACCATTCAGAAACAACATCGATGTTTGCTCTTAAAAAAAACCCCATGATTAGATGTATATTCTTTGGTGGAAATATATCGAATAAACAATAAAAGAAAGTCGACCCTTCCTCGGTACCAAAGGACGCTAACTTTTCAAATAGGCCATTCTGGCATTAGAGGAGGGGGTATGTGATGACGCTAGTTATCTCTTTTTGCATGTATTGTAGCATACCAGAAAGATAGTTCGATTGAATATATACTGACTGACACTCATAAGAATCCAATCTCTGTCTTTAGTCTTCTACACCATGATATATATAATCATCACTATACATGTGGCTGTGGAAAACTGAAATAAACACTAAAACAAGAGGTTCCGTATCACGGATTCATGATCAGATTCATGAATCTTACTTCCAGTACATGCTGATGATGTTAGATAAATATCTTTATTATATACCTGTGCCAGTATATTACACAAATACCAACCTCTGCTAGGGTATAGGTATTAGATATATACCAGCAGAGTATGGTGGTATAAAATGATGTACCACCCTACTTTGAAAACACATTTTGATTGGCTGAATAAAATAATCGCACTGACCTATTTATGACATACTGACAGTGACTTGCAGCACTCTGCTAATCTATGTGTTCAAATGATCATGGGACTTGAAGAAATATAAATGTAAAAAATGTGCTTGGAGAGTATTCTGTGCTCAACTTCTGGTAAGATGTCAACAGATACACCAGCACACTTTGAATCCAGCTTGGATGTCATCACATTTCCATATGTAATTCATCAAATACTTATATTTGAAGGTGTATAATAAAATAAAAATGTATTACCTTACTGGTACATACTCGTGTACCTTGTTTCTTTCAATAAAAATATTCCACTCGCTCTGTGAGCTCATGGAATATTTTCATTGAAAGAAACACAGTACACGAGTATGTACCAGTAAGGTATATACATTTTATCTTATTATTATAATGTAATTCCGGAAACACAATCATGTAGCCTTCAAGGTTCAAGTTTAAATCAAGCATACTAACATCACGGACTATGGGGCTAAGTGATATATCGGAGATATTTTAAAACATGGTTCCAAACATTGAGAAACTCTTGGTAACCAATGGTGACGCATTGTCTGGAATTTCGTCAAATAGATGTGATGTCTGTATTTCCAACGCCAACTACCGTTAAATGCTGACGGACTCTGTTCAGATTGAATTAGCCTCGTTCTCCCCAGAAGTAGCTAGGCATCACAGAACACGAGAAAGGGACTGCATCTCATGTCTCTCCAAAACTCTAGACGGAGCCCGGGCGTAGCTGCAGTCCCAGGGGGCGTGTAAATCTGTATCTGTGTTTATGGGATGTTTGAGCGTAGGCACTTGGGACTTGGTTTTAACCTAGCTAAAGATATGAGAGTCTGTGCACCTTAGGTGAGAACTGACACTCCAGTGGAAACGGTTATGGGTCTTGGGAACCTTGATATCTAGCAGGTTCAGGGAAATAAGTAGATCCTAATATTCTGGTCTGTCAAATACCCGTGTATTAAAAAAAAAAAAAAAAGGGGGGGGGGGGGTGGGGGGGTGGTAGGATGGCGGGGGCCGGGATGGGACGGTAATCCCGCAGTATGATAAATATGGTATACAGAAAATAGGGATAGAGGTCAAATAAACAAACTTGCAGTCACAGTTTCCTAATATGTAGTGGTAGAAAAGGGGTCCTAAATTCCCTAACTCATCAGAATTAATTCCAGTCCATGAATATGCGTCAATATGTATAAATAAAAACACGCTCTATGTTTATTTAAGCCAAGTTATGTCTATAGTATTCTACATCATAACATATGTGATTATATAATCTTCAATATTCATCTTTGAGGTATCTGATAAGTTCACATACAATGGAACACACACGTGTTCTTACGCCACATTGTGTCAGGTAGGACTGGAGGGAGACGGTTCACATCTGAGCTTCTTTGTAGCAGTAAGCTCGCTTCAGGATTTCTATCAGCTCACACATACAATGTATATCTTAGAGGGTCCAACATGTATATAAGCTACTCGTTCTCCCGTAGGCTTCTAATTCATTGATTCAATATCAGAAAACATATGAAATACGAAAAATAAATATATTACATACATGAATAAGTAAATATAGAGCCATAGATTAGATCAAAGAATGATTACCAACATATTCTGTTATTATAGAACCATTTGCCTTATACACTTGATTGAATAAAGAAATTTAATAGGTTTAAATATAATTGACTGCTGTTGTCTAACCATTCAGTTTACTAAGGATTAGATGGCTCCAGTCATCTGAAATAGCATCTTGGCAGCTCTGTTGTTTGTGCAAATATGTATCCTTCCATGCGTTCTCAGATGTTCATCTTGTGAAGTCCTTATTGCTCCCGGATGTTTTGTATAATTTGCCTTCAATATTCCAGTGAACATGTAAAAATGTTGTATGATATAAAAAAAAACAAGTCTAAGCTTTACCCGCAAGTCCTTCAATAACGTGTATTGCAATATATGACTGACGCTGTCTTATCTTTTCCACATTTTAATTAATTATCTTCAGTCCTTGAGTGACGAGTAAGGACCGCCCTGTGGAATGTAGATTAGCATATAGTTGTTAATTGGCACGGCGTATGTCTATAGACGCGATCTGAAGCAATACAATAATGTACAAAAATGATTGGGGTGGAAAACGTGATGGGTATTACTCAACATGGTCGCTCAGTTTTTTAGTGTCAAAAAGTAAGAGTATACCATATCCAATTGTCTAACGAGCTTGAAATCAATTTTGTTTTGAATTTGCTTGGTAATTGATAAAGGGTTTACGAACCCCAATCTTTGAAATATTAAGAGGAGAAAAACTTTTTCCCCATTTCACCCGCGCTTCTGTTAAGTGTCCATAATACTGCTATTTTTGCTCGTGTTTCTTGAAACTTCTTATATTTGAGAGGGATTAAGTTGGTTTGATATATATTAGTTACAAGCCTATGCTTTTCTATTTGATAACAAACGAGGTATGGTGATATTGTCGCTGACATCATGTAAAGGTATACTTCACTATCACTCATTGATATTGAATCACACTGTAAAGTACAAGTAAATATGATTCACTTCAAATAAGATAAGATTCAGCCCGGTGTGCTAATAATTATTGTGTTCATTTTGTAGAACACTCTGGTCCATATGATTAAAAACCATTTCACTCGCATGTGTCAGAGCGACCGCATACATAGGTCAGAGGTAAGGCATGCAACCAGGGTAGTAGCCAACAGGCAGCAAGCTGTATAGGATAAGTATACCATCTCCGATGAGTTGGCGAAGTCGTTATACTTATAGGCATATCGGACAATTTGGTCTGAAAATTAAAACCGATGTCATTCTCGTGATAATTGAATATCATGAGCTCAAAGATTTGTAGAGCACATATCTAACTTAAAAAATCAGGGATCACCATGCTAGTTTTTGATCTAGTAATCAATATTATGATAATTTTATAAAAGAATATAGTAAAACCCCACCTTAACGGACACCCTCCATTCCTGGTCAAAGTATCACCTTATGCAGGGTGTCCGCTTCCGCAGGGTTAAAATAGACATCTAATAGAGAAATCCGTTCCGAGCAAAGATGTCCATTAACGCAGGGTCTCAGCTTATGCGGGGTGTCTGTCAGGCAGGGTTCTACTGTATATAGAAATTCAAAAAAGTAGTTTTTCACATAGAAAAACCCATGTCATTTTCCTCAAACTTTCACATAATATTATACATGTATAGTACTTAGGTTTTAAGATTCAAAGGTCACCGTCATTCATTTTGAGAAAATTGAAGGAAACCATATTTTTCAGTACATCTCCTATGTAAATCAAGCAAATGTAAATTAGCCAATTTTACCTAAGAAGATTGTATAAACTGGACAAAATGTTAAATTCACTCATCAAGAATTAGGATGAATCCTAAGGAACCAGTTTTGACTGAAAACTGACATTATCCAAAAATCACCAGATGACGCCACTATGAATTGTAGGATATGCCTTTAACATACCAAGCCTGTTACCATAACTCATGGATCCTTGCCATGATATAAATGCAATACAAATAGCTTTGAAACATAATTCACAATGATTGCCAACATATGTAATCTAGTTTACCCTAACAGTTCCTTTCTATACGTTCGGCCACAGATTCTGTATATTCTTTATAGCTGTCTAGATAGACATTATGATAGAGAAATACAGACGTACTTACATACCTCCCTTTCAAGAAATGGGACTCGCCAACTCACGACAGACAGAGTTTGACCAGGGGCCATGAGGCTGTTGGGTGCCCATGCCTTACGGTTGTCGTCATCGTGTTTACGTTATGGGAGCGTATTCCAGCCGTGATGCCCCAGGTGCCAGTAGAAGAGTTCGTAGGGGGGTGGGGGGAGGGTAGTATAGGGGTAGAGTAAAGCCCATAAGACATTGACATCTACCACCGATTCTCATCGATCCGATCGACGATTATAATCGGGAACAATAATGTCTATACCCTCATACATTGATATGCCGATTCCTCCCGATCACACCTCCTACCTTTATAGCTTCGTAAAACAACCCGATTACAATCAAAGAGAACTGCAGGGAGCCGGGCCTAGCCCGGGTGACAGGCCTTTATACACACTAATGTAAAGTTTCATAACTTCTGTTCTATTTAAAATATCGGAAAACTGATAATCGTCTGTCTCCCCTACAATTTGGTGCATGAACCGCCAAACCAGAATTGGGAACAGTCGTTGACGGTGTGCATAGCAACAATCGTAAGGTCAGGGATTACCGCCATGCATTACCCCCATGCTAATACTGCCCGATTCTCGTCGGGAAGAGGTGTGATCGGTGAAATGCGTACAGCGGCATAAAGTTCACCGATTGTGACCGACCTGACGGCTCCGTTGGGCAAAGGCGTGATTGGGAAGAATTGTTCTGTCGGGAACAATAATATAGCTGTCATATACAGGGATGCCAGTTTTCCGTGGAAATACACTTTTCATATTCAGTTTATATTGATTTAACATTATCTACGTCAATAAATAAGTGAACCTCCCCACAGACCCTCAGCCCCATGCCATGACCAACAAGGACATCTTATCCAAGTTTTCAGGGTCTCCCTGATATAGAAAATTCCACATGAAAAATATTTCCACTTTTTCCCCTGACCCCAACTGACATCCCTGCATATACCCTCCTATATTCATGTTCTTCGTGATCACACCTCCTCCCTTTATAACCTCGTAAAAAAGCGATTGAAGTCAAAGAGAGTGGCCGGTAGCCGGGACCGAATGGGCCCCGGGCCGGGTGATAGGTCTCAATAAACAATATTGCAAAGTTTGATAACTTCTGTTCTATTTAAGATATCGGAAAGCTGTTTTCGGACCTATATCAGCCTCTGTTTCTCCTACATTTCAGTAGATGATACTTGTTTTTTGAATGGGTGTGGGGGGGGGGGGTGGTGGGGGGTACATATATCATCGCTATTTAATCTTTCTATTCAGTCAGCGGACAGAGTCGGTCATTACCCCCATACAAGTAATGCCCGACTCGATTATAATCGGGTCTGTGCAATGTGTTCAGAAACATAAAGTTCACCGATTGTGACTGACCCGACAGATCTGTCAGGAAGAGATATGATCGGGAAGAATCGGCGTGTTGCTGTCTCACAAGCTTTAACTGGGGAATATAGGATAAGAAACTACAACGCTTTAACACTTCTATATTAAAACAGTCTATATAGTGCCATGGAGATGTTGAATTGCAGTAGAAATCGGAGAAAATAAAAGTAATGCACAGATCAAGTCAGGCCTATGGACAATTTGGGCCGGCGTTTCAGGGGTACATCTGGTAGAAGCCTGCAGCGGTAATACATAGGAACGCGGCAGGGGGCGCGGCGGTACATTTCCCGATTCGTTTTAGGCATGCGGTGGTTAACGGGTTAAAGGGCTGATTCCACCAACACGATGGTTTTTTTGTGATATATCTTGGTATATCTAGTAAAATCCTATATCTCATCCGTTGTCGCAAAACGTAGCCGTGCGAGACAAGACAACCAAATCGTGACCAATCTCGCCATATCTTGTGTGTCGGTGGAATCAGCACTTAACAGAGCGACTTTGGTTCGGGGCGAGTTCTCCAATAACCTAAGAGATAGACCCGCTTCATGTTGTAGACATAGTGCACATCTGTTTTTTCAGGGGTGGGGAGTTGACAATGTCAGAACATATTCGCCATGCACAGACCCATGTGGTAGTGTGTTACAGCCCATTAGCAAGCTCACCCGGTAGTGGCGCCTCGGTGTCTGTCCGGCAAGTCCCCCAGCCCCCAACCTATCACCTCCCTGACGGCTGTGTCATGTCTGACTGCTCCAGTGAGCCGTGGGGAAAACTCTCTGTGGTAGATTACTCTACCATGTCTAACGGTTCACAGACAACGACACAACGTGCGCTATTAATGATGAATTATCAGTGCCATCCATTACATGGGAGTATATCAAATGTATGCTATTCTCATGCATTGAATTGCTATATCACGCTTTAATGGTAGTCTCCCTGTGACGCATTATGGTCCTCATATCAATCTGTCTGTTGGGGTGCAGGTACTAAAGTAGCGTCCTCGAACCTCTCTAATTGATTGGATCTGGGCATGTTGTGACTGTTGCTACTGTGTAACGCATGGAAGCACCGCTTCTCACATATTTACCCATTGTTTACAAGAACCTATTAGGTACAGGAGAGCGTGACAACTCACCGCCACATGGCTAAGACGCGCATCTCTAGTCCCATGCACCACCTCACAATCACCTTTTCATATAAGATAAAGTATCACAAATTGTATCGTGACGTTTTCATTTTAACCATTGAGGAAATCCATGGAGCAGCTGATTACTTGCAAGAAAGTTTCCTGTATGTATACTACTCTGTCAGAGATCCGTATGTCACCAGGATCTGTGCCCGGTCAGTGGCGGTCAGTGAATGCGGATCAGTGAACTATATTAACAAGACTCCTGAATACCACCACAGTTGTGTCAGTTTGTTCATGTGTTTCTAAACCACGGATGTGGTAATAGTTGGCACCTCTTAGTATCGTGAATGTTCTGATGGAGTTTTCAGATGAATTTATGATATCTTGAAAGGAAGTTGTTATTCAGTAATTGTGGTATTACTCAATCTGCGTTTTCATTTTATTTTTCATTTATGAATACTCAAGTACCAGTGAATAAATGATCTAACACCAAAACTGTTCTAGTGCACATTCATATAGCCGTAGATGGTTGGTTGTATATTTTATGTAAGGGATGAGCGCCTGTCTCCTACGCTCCTGGTGAGTTGCAGTAGTAAAGGATGGTGGGAGGGTGCGGTCCATCGGTCACCGGTTCTGGATCAATAAGCTGATACTTTAGCATCCATATTGATACAGCTTAGAGATCAATCTTTCACGGCGCTAACTAAGTCACACGTACGTCATATACACATGCCTTCTTCTTTACGCCATCCCTTCATCTTTATGTCATAGGTCCAGAAATAGGAACTGATCAGTTTTCCTCTGAGATGTAATAAGTAATTAAAACAGAAGTCCCTTAGAATAGAAAGACCTGCTCTATTAACCTTGACAAATAAGTCCCTGTATGACATATTCATGACATGCCTATCTTTTGAATAAAATAGCTTGATTAAGGGGGGGGGGGGACCTAAAAAAGACGAACTAACAAAAAGAAAAGAACACACGAAGAACACAATTCACTTGTCCGCTGTACAAAGTACCAGTATAACCTTTTTTTGCGAAAAACTACGTAACTACAGCATCGTGAATGACATTTGTCTGTGGAGCAGTGTACAGTAAAAATTGATGTGAACAACAGGGTGACGTCACATAGAACATCTTCAGGTGATAACAAACAACAATACAAGATATAGATAATAAGTAATAGTAAATGCTAAGATTTGGATGTTGACCAGGCATTTAATCCCCTGTGTTCTTGGAAGGATATTTCCCGGTGTGGTGATAAACTCTCTAATGTATTCTTATAAAATTAGGTACTTATATGCGCTCTTCTACATAATATTCATACAGTTATTTTCACGCGTTTCATACTGAACGGAATCGTAATTGTGAAACACCGCTATAAACTGGAAATTGCCTTGCATGCTAGGAGCAAGTTCATATATTAGAAGTGTGCAAGAGGAGAGACTACGGTAGGGCAACTAGTCTCATAAATCCGCGGTCCGGAGCAAAGGGGAAGGAGACGCCATCATTTTGTCAGAAAGTCCAGCAAGATATTCGCAGGGTGCTACGTATATATCAGTACTGGTCTCTGGTACACTACTAGCTCAGCGTGTCACCTTCATACAACAGCAGTTGCGCAGCATGACGCCAACTCATGAAAGATATATATTCTCTACAAAATCTGCGCTAATTTTGTTCACGGAGATAATTCTTAACGCTAATAACGTATTCATGTTTGTTTTGATCAGTTCCTGTGTCAACACACCAAAATAATGGTCGTCCCCATATAGAAGATTAACAGTTCATAATATGTACCTAACAACACCTCTATGGTAAAAAGAAAAAAGGAGAATATTTCGTATAGGAAATTAATGAGTGGTTCAGTAGACGTATATGATAAATAGATCAGGCCTGGAATGCTACTCAGTAGCTTCAGACTTCTTTTATTTTCTTAAGCTGTGCCGTTTGGCGAGGCCTCCATCCACTAGCTCCAGTGTTAACTCGACCTTGGTGGTGGAAAATGTCAGCAATATAAATAAAGCAAGCAGCTTCAGTGAATCATAATGGTGTGGTGTGACTTTCTACTCAATCTCCCTGGACGTCTTATCCTGCCTGATACTACCTGATGGTCATAGCAGGTACAGGTTGGTTTGGCTGTGGAGTAATCACAGTTGCTCTGAGCTTCACGCCAGTACCACCGTGAGTAAAGTGCATACCTTCATCATTGGTAAAAACTGTTGCTAGGAACTCTTTTTTACACCCATGTCTGTGAGTACGGCTTTTGAAAGGGGCGTGAGGTATAAGGCTGGATTAAAGTCAAAGTGACGAGACAAGACCGAGCAAAACATGAGACATGAAAAGACCAAACAGGATTACACCTCTCAGGAATCATTCAGTTCCGTCCAGTCTGTACTGTGTCTCAAGGCCTTAATCGAATGCATCTGATTGACATTGTGAATTCATGCCGACATCTGAATACACTAATATATACTTATATAAGCACACACAAAGATAACTACAGAATGACCAGTTATTCTATTTGTTACACGCACCCACTTACACTTTACTCTGTATTTTCAGGTACAACAGCGAGATGTACCGGGTATCGACAGTGCCTTCTTGGCTATGGACACAGACGAAGGCGTGGAGGTCGTGTGGAACGAAGTTCAAATATCAGAGAAAAAATCTTCTAGATCCCAATTAGTGAGTACATGTGTCTCCCAAGACATTAATCATGATATTTTACTATTTTTACTATTTTTCAGTGGACTTTCACTTGGTGGTCGTCATCCCCTTTTGTCACATAAGTGTCTTGTTCGTGTAGCTGTCAGCATAGGAATTATTGAGAAAATATTGAGCTACCTCTGGTCAACTTAGGTCAACTTAGGATCTATACTGACCCTTTTATTATTCTATACACTTGGGAGGTCAGGAGATCAGACATTTTGCTGAGGTCGTCCTTGGGTAGTGAATTCATTGAAATAAAATAAAGTTTCATTAATTTGAAGGCAGTTTTACCTTACATTAGAGAAACTCATTTCGTCAGTTCCCCTTTCATATTTCTAAAAGGTTAGGCGCCTTGGGTACCTTATTACCTCGTGTGAATACATATCATGCGTCAAAGGTCAGTGCATCAATACGAGATGAAGTCCACTTAGTAGTAACATTAACATTTAGTCAACAACCCAATCCAAACTGAGTATAAAGGATCTGATTAGAAACACTTTATAGCGCAGTTCCTCAGTATTTATCAGGGAAATTCCCAAGGACCAAATTAAATGCATACATATTTGATTTTCTTATCAAGTGTTCAATATGCTATTCACGGCCCATGGTCGAGTCGGGGTAACGAGAAGCTCACCTGTTCTTACGTTGTAACCCATCACCCCAACACCGGAAACACGTGTTCATATGTTTAGCGTCAGTCTTTACATGAGTGGAACTGATCAAGTGACCCGGGCCATGTGGAGGAGGACCCAGGTGCCAAAACCACCGTTCCGCGATCTAATCCACCTGGTGGATAAAAACCACCGAGTATATCAGGATGCAGCTATAAACAGGAAACCCGCCTCTCCAGCCACCAACACCCCTTCTGATATATTTTGGTCGGGCACAGTTTAACAAAATAGATACCAATCTTTGATATTTGGACAAAAGGAGTTTCTGTAGTATATTTTAAAACAACGAAGGGTAAGAAACCACTCAAACTAAGAAGTAATCACAACTTCAAGTTTACGGATGTTTTACTAGTGCGAACCTTTGTACATTCGGTTCATATTCTGTATGGGCATCCCGTTAGTTTCGGGAGTACTTGAAAAAAGTATGCTAAGGATCATATCGATTTACAACAATGATGACTTAGATTCATAGATGATGTTACATGCGAAACAACCAATAGGTCCATATGTAAAATTTAAAAAAGAGAGGTTATGTACAAAACACTTGCAGGGAGGATAATATAATCATAAGAGTTTTAGAACAAGCACAACTCCACAGCAATCCGTAGTCGGTTTTAGATGATGGCTTTATTTGAACAGCAAGTTTTCACAACGTTTCGGCTTTGGTAGTAGCCTTTTTCAAGATAATATAATCAATTTAGGTGCTGGACCCCACAAACTTGTTTAGGTCTATTGTATTTAGAACAGTTTTAACATCAATTTTAACACATGCCGTTGCCAACACTTTTTCCTTTGATTGATTGATAAGAAAATCCTCTATACTATAGTAGCGATATGGAAATTGCACGGCATGTAACGTGATATGTGGGGAACAGGTGGGAGGGATCCGATAGCAAGTCCTTAGGAGGCCTAAATCCCCATGGATTAATAGTATGTAAGGGAACAAGGGGATGCTATTCCACACAGGAAAGCCTGTGTTAGGAACACGTACACGACTCCTAGTTAAGCAAATGTGGTGTATAATGATAGAGGTGGTCTTTATGCGGGGGAATGAATCTGGTCCTTTATCGACATAATTAACTAAGGGATAAATATAATGTTTTAAACGTCGAGCATTGAATTTATGGTTTTCAGTCAAAAGAAAAATGTCAACTGTGAAGCTCGCTACTTTATCATTAGCGAACGGCAAACGCAACAGAGGCCAGACAGACAGATTGATGTCTATGTGTAGTTTACTTGATGCCATGCCAGGAAAGTAATTTACAGTCGATAAGTACACTAAAACGTTAACACTTAACTTTGACAAGCTCCAAGCCGTAAAGCCTATAAGACAGGGACCCGACCATTGTGCCCAATCACACCTTTGCTCGACGAATCCGTCGGGTTACTTAGAATCGGGTCGCTGTACGCACTTCACGACCCGATTTTAATCGGGTCAGGCATTACTTGCCATGGGGTAATGACCGACTCTGCCTGACCATAGTCGTGTCGCTGTATGCACTTCACCGACTGTTCCCGAATCTGAGCAGGCCATCTGACTAGCGATGCTACCTTTCCCTGAGTCCAATTTACAAGTGTCTTATACAGAGAGACAGAGGCGATGATGGATCTGGAAACAATTTCCCGATATCTTAATTGGATCGGAAGTTATTAAATTTTAAATTATTTTCTATGAATCCACACCAGTGGCCCGTGGCTCACCGAGGCTCGGCTCCCGGCGGCTCACATTGATCTCTCTCGGATCGCTGTACAAGGCCATAAAGTGGAGAGGTGTGATCGGCAAGCATCGTTGAGGGTATAAGACAGCGACATACCTGTTCCTGATTATAATCGGTAATCGGAGCGGTGAAAATCTGTGAAAAATGTCGCTGTCTTATGGGCTTTAAAGTGCTGCAATCACAGTTTATGTCAGGAACTCAACTATGATCTATCTATGTTTAAGTATGTAACAATGAATGTACCCGCAAAACGCTATAATAATAACACCGGCTACCCGCCGACGCCTATTTCAGTATGATAATGAAATTTGAAAAATAATAAACATCCATGTGGCTTTAAAGTAAATTTCATCCGTTTCTCCTGTTCATATTCATGTCATTTTATTCTGTATCTTGCATGGGCTGTGATAAGAGTGTTGCGTTGCCACGTCTGTAGAAGTCCTGTTTATGTTCCTACCATTCAGCGGTTGAATCATGCCTGCTTGTTAATGATAGGCAAAGTAAATGGGAGGGGATATTATAGTTAATATGATGCCGTCTCCGCTCCACTGTGTGCTGAACTGCATTCTAGTGGCCTCTGCGATTTGTATTACTACGGAAGTTACAGCAAGACCTACATGGTTACTATTATCCAACAGCAAACGGCGAATGCCACCTGGTGAACTTTGGCGAGCAAATGGTTGATTAGTAGTATCTCCATTGACGGACCTAGATAACCAGTCCCTGCTACATCCAAGGATGAATCCATGAAACACGTAATGGCGTATTCGTTAAGTTAATGCTAACGAACTTAATGCCTGTGAAAATAAAATGTGATTAGATATGAACCATTTAGAGAATAAGATGACGACCTAACACCACTTTTCTTTTATTTTGAACTATATGTATATGTATACGAGAGGAGTTCCGAAGATAACCTTCACCGGAAACATTAAATTTCTTCAGTCCCATAGAAGTGCTATTATTACACCAATTATATTACACACACGATTCAGATCATTAAGGGACCATGACGACTGCCATAAGTGGACTCTCTACGTCATCTCGACAATCACATCTCTCCTGAAACGGGGTTCTTTTAAAAACCGGAAAAAGATCGTTACCATCACAAAGAACATAAATTATTCTGCTTGACATAACATTTTGATCCCCCGAGTAATTACAGGTCGGGACGTATATTCAGAGGTCCGGAAATGACTGTCCTGTAGATGTTGCAAAACGTCCTTGGGCCAGTTCATAAAGTCAGATTTACGAAATTCTTGAGGCAAATCATGATCTCAGATGTTCCAGAGTTTGCATACCCACTGCCATGAAAAGGGTTTGTAGACTTTTCCCATCACTCTGAGTCTGGTCCGAGTGGAGAATGTTTTCAAGACTGATTCTATGAACCTGCTATTGGTATTGTTTTTCGAAAACTCTCCATGAAAGAAACCAAAATCACAACATAGGAAAATTAAAAAAATGCCCATAATATATACATAGAACTATGTAGGCTGTAAGTCAAAAACGAGAAATGTCGCGCTCCTGATTACCCTGTTGATATTTCCGAATAGATACATTTATTAATAATACATGTAGTTTAAAGAATTCATGAAAGCTGACATTTCATTTGACACTCACTCAGGCTCGGTGAGCGTAAATAGTTTAGTGTTCACCTCCCAGCCAGACAAGAGGTACAATATTACTTCTTATTATCTATGCAACTTGCTCTCTCGCAACTGGTCCATTGCACATAACAGGATAGAATTATTAGATGATTCTTCTGACCGGTAGATGCCAAGTATAAACGATCCCATTTGGCATATTTATATAAATTTCCGTGTCATCAAGACAGTTTGTATCAAGTTAATCACGATATGCATGCTATTTTTCCTGCGTAGTAGTAGTTGGTTAACACGTGGCCAGACGGGCGATCAGGGTCAGTGCGAGGGCTTGGTGGTGGGCGGACGGCCAGCTCGCCGTCGGCCGGAGATCACCACGACACAGGCCTGGTCACACCCCCGTCCCGCCTTCTGTGTGCGTCAAACAAGGTACCCAGCGTTGGCAGGTTCTCAAAAACGTCTCAAATCGGAACGAGTTAATCTCTCTGAACGATCCTAATATAAGCTCGCTATTTCGAGTGACGTCCCTGCTGTTGCTGATAATGGGCAGCATGCTCACATCATAGAAAATAATTGAAAATAAGAAAGGAAATGGTTCTTGAAGATTGGGTTTGTTAGTTAGTATAAGGGACTGAGTAAGTTCATTAGAGTTCCATCGTTGGGACTATTTGCATTGTTTGTGTAAATTGGTTCTGTTCTTGGGTCCACACTATTAAATCCCACTGTGGGGTCGTGAGTTAAATGGTTGATTACAACACGAAATACACCAGCTGTGTAGGTGTCCCTCTATACTAGTTAGTATTCCTGTGCTAAAATCAATAATAGCTTCAACTAGAATTGCCACAGACCCAAATATCCTATTATAGATTCTACCGTTGTATATTCAATCAAAACGTAAATTTCACCGAAAATAGCACGATACGTGTATGAACATTTAAGGTATGGAATCTAGCAATCATTATCTCACCTGAATTATATATTCAGGATTGAAAAGATGTAGCAGTTGAAAATGATAGTTTCCTGTCAGTTTTGATATAGTGTATCCAGGAAGTCGGTTGTTTTAGTTGATAACTAGCAAACCGACCAATGGAAACGGATCATATATCCGGTCCTCACTCTCCAAGCACCTTTATGGGCGTGTGAGTGTAAACATTAAGTATCTTTTTCTTATATGTAACCTAATAAAAATGTATCAAAAGGGTTTAGGGGTCAAGGTTTCGTCTGGTTCCGAATCATCAGACATCTTAATTATGGCTAATATCAAGGCATGATTCATAGGGTTGTTCATGTAAATAATAGTGGCGAACTAGTGAGGATTAATGGCCTAGGCGCAGGATGGCACGACAACGGTGGCTCCCTTTAAGGGCTGATTCCACCCAACAGGATGGATTGATCATGATATAACATGACATGGTATATCTTGTAATATCTTACAGTGTCGCAATATGTCGTACCTCCCTTCTGGCAAAACGTAGGCGTGCGGTGTTGGGTGTTTATTCTGGTGCTCCACCACCGAGACACCTCAAGACACATCCCGACAAATAGGCATGCATTTATTCAAACCTAGCCCGACTTAGCAAGATACCCAAATCGTGGCTAATCTCGGTAGATTTTGTCTGTTGGTGGAATCACCACTTTATTGCTTAACCGACTTGCCACGCTTTGCAGACTGTCACACCATCTTGCAGATCTTGTCGTTCTTATGACGTCGCAACCTCCCGGGCCTGTCGTCAAAATGACTTAAACATACCACCCACCCGCACTATATCTACTTACAAACCATCTCTCAGGGTTAGGTTTTCAACTTTTTTGTTCCGCTGGGGTCCGAAGCCGGACTCCGTGGTTGGAAAAAATGTCCGTCGTTGCAAAGCGTTAGGTGTCAGAAGTGCTACAGCTAAGCCTCGTGATAACCATACACATCTCTCAGGGTTAGGCTACATTTTCTGTCATTACCATACACAAATGTTTACAGCAGTTCAAAATGACGCACACGTTTCCTGTGAAATAAACCTGGTCATTTTCCCACTAGTCCCGCGTCGATTTGATCATTTAAGTAAACTATAGAATATTGATGATACCACTCGGGTTACATGTGGTTTGTGGTCAAAATCCCATAATATAAAATATTTAATGTAAACGGATTTCACTATTCTAGAATCATCTGTAAAGAGTAAAAATCCAAATGGTTTATCATGCTAGCTAAGTCAAATAGTTTATCATGCTAGCTATGTAGGATGCTGTTTCATTTACATGAGTGACCATAAAATATTCTTTGGTGAAATGCCGGGTATTTGCATCGTATATTGATGAAGTCAGATGGATTTAATATGTAACGTTAGATATTATGTTTCTACCACTTTGTCAGTCCTTTATTAGGTAATGTGGTTATTTGATAATGCCGGTAAGACTTAGACAAGTCTAATCTGGGCGAGTCGGCCAGACAGCCGACAGGCCGGCGTCGCTCTCTGCACGGGTCAACCTCTGCCCGCGGCCCGCCTTATCCGTATTGACGAGCTTTATTGATCGTCTAACCAGTCACGTGACTCACTCTCCACGTGACCAATTAACTTTTTATCTCTGTCACTCGTGAACATTTGTGGTGTTTTAGTCAGATTTTTTTCTAGATCGAGCACAAAAGCATAGAAAATATAAAAGATGAACGAAATTTTGCCCTAACCCGACCAATTCAATGTTGTGTATGAAATATACCGGGTACACATCATGTTACGTTTTGTACAGAGGGAAATCCAGCGCAGTGGAATGCTAATTAAAGTCATTGACGACCTGCGCTGCATAGCAGAGAGCAAAAAGAAGGGAATGTGTCTTCACGTTCTCCATACCTTTTCCCGCTTCTTAGACTCTTCGACAACTGTTTATTTCCTGCTCAAAAGTGTTTTGATTTACCCTCGCCCCTCTGAACGTTCCACCACCGGCTTTGTAATCCAACTTTATCTTCTATACACACAGTCCTATTCTAAGATTAAATATTTGTCATCACATGTTTTTGAACCCCGCGCCATGGATAGCCTATCAATAAACATTCTATGTACTCATGAGAATAATCAGAAATGGCAGTTTTCCTCTTATCCTATGAAATCCTTGGGTTTTTTTTCAGTTCATATAACTCGTTTTTCCTGTGTATGACATAGAGATAATAATTTGGGCCTCATTCACACCAATAAACAGTGGTTTAAACCTCTCCACATACACCAGCCCCATTCCATAGCCAATAATAATGTGTTTTCCCTGGGGTTTTTTCAGTCTCTGAGGCAGTAAATTTCACATGAAAAATATTTCCTCTCTTTTTTGCATGACCCCAACTGACATCTCTGTGAAATTAACTTATTGATATGCATGAAGCAATCTATCATGATCCTGGATCATGCATCAGTGTTTGTGGTGTTTTTTTTGCTGTTGTTGATATTCATAGCTTCTGTTAAATAACGGACGGTCTTCCTAGTATAGTGTAATTGCAAGAATAATAATAGTGCGGCTTGATACACGTAGATCATACACGTCATGTGGGCATCATCATGTACATTCGACGCCGCCCCTCACTAATTGCCCTGATTAATCAGATGCGGACTAGATGACATATAAGTGCTAAACAAGGGTCACCCGTATGTAAATAGAAATATATTACTTTGAGGCTGTGAGACTCCTGTTACCTCATACGGTACTTTAATCAAAACGTCCTCTAATTAAAAGAACGACGTATGTAGCACTTCTCATACAAGCTTATAGGATACTTTAGAATCTCCCGTAAATAGTCATATTGTTGCTCTGAAGATGTACATTAGGACCTAACAGATGTATATGCTAAATATTGCTGAGAATGATGTACCTCGAAACGAATATATAGATCTCATACCTAAATAACCTCAGCCCAGGTGGCTCCCCTTACAAAGCTAAGATGAAAAATTATTTACCACCTCGCTTGTAAAATATCTCAGCAATCTCTATAGTATCTATGGTAACAATAATTACTTGATAACCTCTTGATATAACTGGTCTTACTAATCAAATCAGCCTGAATGTCCTAGCTCTCAAGAGAGCCAGATCTACAGACCAAAACGCTGGCTGAGCATGTACATAAAAACGGTTGGTTGCCTGTTAGAAAGGAACAACATTGAAAGTGTCTTAATGAATACCCGGTTTGATGCTTGGTTCGTGGTATTACTCCCATCAATAACATAACTACGTTTCTCTGCTGTGCTCCAAACATTGAATCCCGACCAGTAAACGATTATGTGTACAAGGTACAAACACAGGGTCAAAAGGTAGTCACTGCCTCACCTACAAACAGATGTGCGTAGAAGGATGGGCAATTCATTTATTAAAAGCTCATATCAGTCAGGCCATTTATATCCAAAGTAATTCAGCTGAAAATGGCAAGTGGTGATAAAAAGCACAGTATCTGCTAAATGGTGGACTTATACATAATATATTTGATTAAGACGAGCGTGAAATATTCCATGTTTTCCTTTCTAATTTGGTTTGAATCTTTGAATAAAGATAAAAATTTGTTATATATATACAATTTCAAAGGTTTATTTTAAAATCTATACAATCCTGATTTAAATCAGTTTAAAAAAAATAGAATTTTACGGAGTCTAGGGGGGTAAAACGGACCAATCAATCAAATATTTTGCTGTAGGGAACTTTTCGACTCCCAAATCCAAACGAAGTAGATTCCATTGATGTTAATGAATTGCTGTTAAAATTTTATATGCTTCTCCTTGTTGGATATAAAATTATCACGCTAGTTACAGCTAGACCTGTCACTCAGAAGGACCTTGTGCAGAACGCCACCTGTTGATTCTGTTTGCAGAGCACTTCTGCCTGGGAAAGGAAATCGCTTCAGAGCAGTTCTATAGTATATGAATTAGGGCATGTAATTATTTAACGTTTTACTCTTTTTGATATTCGAAAACGAAGGGATCTTATTTAGATTTCTCATAAAAGAAGCAAGTGTATTGATTTCTGTATTTTCTCTCTTTCCAGGACAAAATCAAACAAGTGTTCGATAATTTGATACAGCTGGAACATGCTAACATAGTAAAATTTCACAAATACTGGACAGACACAAAGAATGACAAGCCGCGGGTAGGTACACTTTTAACCACTTCGGTAACGTTATGGTTCATAAAAATATTTTCTCCTGTTTGTGTATAACGTTAGTAGCATCAGAAAGCCATGTAGATAGAATATTGAAGTAAAACTCGGGTAGCACTTTGCTTGCATTGGCCAGACGCCAGGGAACGGGTAAAGCTCCTCAATGCCTTGTCTTGTAGTGACGGGAGAGAAGGGTAGTGCGGAATGATTGGTATGTGACACGGTGGACTCATTACTGCCTCATCGCGATGAACCAGGCTACAGTTATCCGGGTCCTCCGCTCATTTTACACCTGCCTTTTTTCACATGTCTCTGGTGGCATCTACTGTCTAGGTGATATTAAAAAAGAACCCCCCAAAAAAGACATTGATAAACGTACACTGGAATATCAAGTAACTAACTGAGGTATGACTCCTGGTGGAATACTAGAGAACCATTAATCACGGTTATACCCACATTGACCACTTTGCATGATAGACTACATATCACATATATGAGAAGAGAGAAAGTAAAATAGGAAATTCTCTCATCATCTTGCCATGGTTTAGACCCTATAAACTCTGTAGATAAACCTTCGATATCTCGTTTATCATATATGTGCATTTAATATGTCCGAACGTAGATTTCTCGTTATTTTTAAACTCTTAAAGTAAATGTTAGTCAAATTAGAATGTAAATGTGTGGGATGATACATACAAATTTGATATGATAATTATCATATTTGTGAGAAACGTCTTCTCATTCCACGAAGATTACTAATACTCTGCACAGTTATGTTTATGATGTCTATTTTGGCTAGTGGTAGACTATTAGAACAGTGACAACGTACTTTCAGGTCTGGACAATTAGATTCCAAAAGAGAAATGATTCGATACCTTACAATCACATAACTTACATCACCCCTATATAAAATATAGTAATAATGTGTTACTTTGTTTCAGGTCGTTTTCATCACAGAATATATGTCATCCGGTTCTTTAAAACAATTCCTGAAGAAAACCAAGATTAACAACAAAACACTCAAGGTAAGATTCTTTCCCTTATACTAAATTGTACTTAACGATTAAGAAAACATGGCAGTAACAACTCTGTGACAAAAAAAGCACAACTTAATTGTACCTTAATTGTAACGAAAAATACATACCTGTGCTTCGTATTCTCGAATACAGGTAGGTTAGTGCAACATATATAGTCTCATATAAGGTGTACATATATACCTTTTAAAGCTCATGTAGACCGTTAGTGAGCACGTTCAACTATACGAGACGGGGGCGGTAGGGAAGGTGGTCTTGTCATCAGGGTGTGAATTGTGAATTCCTTATTCTATTGACATTCTGCACTTATTATGAAGGTAATTCTCAAATGAGAATAGCTTTTGAAAGCGTCCACCTTATCTCTTGAATAGATTTATTATTGTTGCATTTTGGATGGATTTTTTATAAGGGAATTACAAGCTGATTGAAATATATTCAAGTGGTTTGGAGCATTGTCTAATCACAAAAATGCACGAAAGGTAGAAGGATAGTGTTACTAGCGAATATTCAAATCAATATTTAAGAAAAGGGAAAAAGAGGAGGTACAATGGTTGAGGACGAGCGCGGTGACTGATGTAATAATGGCAATAGTTCGTAGTCATCAGGTCAATTACCCTTGGATCCACGCTTTGTGCACCAAACCATGACGGTCAATGAGAACTTGTCGGTCGTTTCGCAGTCTCGACAAGCCACCTCCAATCCCTCCCATTCACACCCCACAGTGCTTCACCACAGCTACATCACATCAGACCTAATATTAGCCAAGTTTCGCCCAGGGAAGAGGCCAGAGATATATAGCCCCGAGTGTATCTTCCTGATTTAGATTCAGATTTACTGGAAAAGTGTGACGCCTTTCTTCTCACTCGCCTTTTCATCATACCCTTGACCGACGGTGATATGCAGGGGAGGGAGACGACTAAAGGGGGTTAGTTCCGAACTTGGGAGAAGCACTCGACTTTCAGGGGCAGGAAAGTACGTTTCATAGCCCGGGTTCACTCAGAAATTCCGGGATCGGTCGTCTGAAAAGAAATGTGGGATCCATGGTTGGTAGAATACAGACAGCATCCGTGTAATGTTTGGTGCGGCGTAACACGAGAATCGGAAGCGGTTGTAACAAAGGCTATTACTAGAAATATATGTTACAGTACGAGAGATGACATATTCTTATTAATCTAGTATATTCTCTGTGTGTGTGTGGGGGGGGGGGGGGGGGTGCTTCTCTTTGTTATGCGTGAGAGATTTATTCCCAAGAGTTCACAAGTATAGATATATAGTAAAAGTATCCTATGTTGCATTAGAAATTGTATTCTAGGTTGTGACCAGTTTCAGGATTGGCTGATTCCAAAAAGTCATCGAAAGCGATAGCTAGAATATATATGCTATCCTCTCTACCACACACGCACACACTCCATTTCTCTACCCCCACCCCCACGCCCACCCCAATTCCCACTTGTTGTCTCGTTGGATGCCCCAAACCTACCGGGTCCGATCCCAGGTCATGCTGCGGTCACGGTGGACCAGGTTATAGAGGCCAGACGTCGTCCTTGATGCTGACCCTGATGGCGCCCACTATTAATGACCTTTCCGTTGGCAGTCCTGGTGGGAGGGGAGGGTGGAAGTTCAGTTTGGGTCATTAGCATGTCCCCCAGACAGGCGGCCGGCTCAGACGTTGGAGGCGGGGTACCGCCGGCTCTAAGTCTCAAGGCTCACAAACCCGTTTTTAAGGCGCCGCTCATTGGCGTGTCTAACACCCCAACATCAAACTAAAAGTTCACCCCTCACCCCTGCAGCCACATCCATTCCTTCCCTTAAAAGACCTCATCCATGGCCATATTCACCTGCAATGCACTGTATGATTCCCACTGAACGACCACTCCGGCGCCGACAACCTTTTCACTCTAAGAGGAATCCTTAAAGAAGGGTGTGATGGTAGTTGGTTGGTTGGTTGGTTGGTTGGGAAGGGGGGGGGGGGGGGTGATGGTAGGCGGCCACTGCATGCTGATGGTGGCTTCAGTGCTCTTCAATACTGAAGCCATGAATTGATTAATTGACGCTTTTTAGAAATTTAATTCTAATTATGGGACATATCTTATCGGATAAGGTATATGCGCTGATCATGCTGCATTTCAAACGAAGAAGTAAAACATACTTTCTTCTTTTGCAATAAGTAATATATTCTTATTAATGTTCTTAAAAAAAATCGTAGATAATCCGTTTGTAAATGTAATCTATTTGGTAAAGTGTAACTCGTTTTGAACTACATTTCTTTGATGTTCTGAAAGGGCAGTAGATATAATGGACAGAATCGTACTTTCGATCTTATATGAAACCTTCAATATGAGATAGGCATAGTTCCTCTGTAGCCTTGTTGATGGTTATATGAGTAGCTGTACAGTCAGTGTAGAACAGGCGCTGAGCCTTTGGCATTTTGAATCCTAGTGACAAACTCGAGTGGCGGCATGTTGAAAGCCGCTCCTTTGAGTCTGGACAGTCACTCTTCATGTGTCGTAGCGGGCACCCAACTTAATGAAAATAAAAAAGAAATAAAAAATAAAACAAGAGAATCCAACAGCACGGATTTCAAATTAGGCAGTTGTCAATGGTTTCAGAAGTGGTTTTCTATGAAAGCTTGGCATTTATTTCGAAATGGACAGGCTAGGATTTAATCCCGTGACGCAGTATCTCACCATATAAGGCAGGCGTTTAGGCGGTTCTCGATGCTCTGGGTACGGAGAAGCCATTTAAGGCGCTCACATCCATGTATAGAAGGTTCATTGCGCTTATGTGTGCAGAATACATCAGGGAATAGCGATCCCGTTTTAGTGCTTACATCAGCATGGACACAATCCACAGGCAGCTGCATGCATGTATGAATAACGACAATACACGTCCTACGTCGCTTACGAAGATGCTACATATAGCCTACTTGTCTTCAGCCTCTCACCTCCAAACTTAAATTTTTCAGTGTGCTACCTTCAACCCCTCTCTTATCTGCCATAGCATCCTATATTTCCCCAGTATCACTTAAATCATCTGCAGCTTTCTGCTTTTGTCTCCATTATAAACTCTCTAGCCTCGTGCTTTTCATCTCCGGTATACAATCTCCTATCTTCTGTCTCCTACCCTTGTCCTTGAACTTCCAACCTCTAGCTTTCCCTCCTGTTTCATGTTTCCTCCCCACTTCCTCCAACCCAGCCTGCATTTTCTTTTCTCGTCCAGTTCCCTATTCTTTCCTCCAGTCTCGTACCTCCTACTCCGCCCTCCTGCCTCTTGGCTCCCACCCGACCTCTCTGCTCCAGCTCCCTCTTCCCCTGTCTCACCTTCCACCTCCTGCCACCTGTCCACACCTCCCTGCTGCGTACTCCAGTTTATCCTACCCCTAATAAAAAACTCCATAGGATTAACATTGGGTCACTGTATTCGGTCTGGAGTTCAGAAAAATGAAAAATATTGCTCTAGTGGGATACACTTGGCAAATGACGTCATTTGTTAATGTAGAAGTAATTCAGATGGGCGGGGTAGGATAAATTCTAAACCAAACTCGAGTTAGTCGTGTTATTGTTCATCGCACTCAGGCAAGATCGCGTATTACTACTCTCGGCTTCACCTCGCGCAGTAATACGCGATCTTGCCGTCGTGCGATAAACAACAACACGACTAACTCTTGTTTGGTTTCTCCATAATCCTCTGCCCGCCCCACCCTCCCTGCTCTAGCTACCCACCATCCCGCCCCACCTCCCCCCAACGCACGTCCCGCCTTCCGTCTCTCTTCTCAATATCCCTACTCATATCTGCCGTCCGTTGGTGACAAAGAGAGAGGTACCGTGTTCAGCCAAAAGTCTGGCGTGGCACCTTCTACCTGAGAAATGTCAGTAGTGCGCGGCGTGTAGCTGACCCCTGAATGTCACCCCGCTATGACGACCTGCTGGGAGGGCAAAGTAAATGCGGCGACGTAATCCATTCGCCATCATTTTAGGCGGTCTTCCATGATATAAATGTCAGGAGCATATTCTATGTCTGAGCTGTATGTAGAAGTATATCGCATTCTGACCTGTGGCACCACGGACTTGTATACAAAGTAAAACAGGACAGTTTATATGCTAAAGTTACGCTTTATCAGAAGAACCATATGCATGTCAAAATAGACAATCTATATTGGGTTGATGTCAGATATCTCTTTTATTGTTCTGACATCCTTCTGCAACTATAGTATACAGTCAGTCCATTTAAACTCTAAATATGTTGAACTGCAGACAAACTATGTAACGTCGAAATGACTGAACTGATCTGTAAGTACGGTTACTTTAATAGATTGAATAAAGGAAAACTCTAAACCAAAAATAAAGGTTTCTAGTTAACCCAATTATCAACCCTGTGAGCCAGGCATTTCTTAATCGATTCCATGATCAATTGACTTGGTGTGTGCCACAATGCTTTAGCAATTTCATGTTGGCCTATGATAATCCAAAATACGACATAGGTGAAAAGCCCATGCTATCCTCCTTCATTGCCTGACTTTGTCTCATATTATACTCCTGTTCGCTTTTGGTAATTCCAAGACTTCGGTAACCTGACAACGAAAGTAGAAAAAAGTAAACAGTTGGTAGATACAAAGTATATAAGTTAATTTTATACTGCTATGTATGGCCTTTTAAAAAGAACCTCATCATAAATACTTTGACCGGGTAGTGCGGGTAGTAAGCATTTACTTAAAATACTGAAGCTATCACTACATATCAGCGGCTTTCGAGCCGCACCAAGATTAATCCCTTCCAATCCTAGGTTTTTATCAAGAACAACGGAGTGCTCATGGGGTGTGGTAGGTGATTCGAGTGGGTTGGAAACGGGGCATATTATTAAATTTGCCTTTGTATTCACAATTTACGGAACAACAAAAAGTTCCGATTATAGAATAAATCACATGCTCAAAAATACTTTTTGGCTTGTGTATGCCCTGTCCCAGACTGTGGACATAAGAAAGAAGTAGCTAGGGCACCAAAACAAACATGGGGAAAACATGAAAAGAAACATTGCCTTTCGTCTGGTGCCTCCTTTGTAAATACGTACGTGACTTGTTTACTGTGTAAGCAAGCAGTATATCGTGCATGCCAATATTTTCCTAAATGGCTTTTCTTTTGAAACCACTGTCTGTTTCCTGTATTTAGCGCGAGACGACGTGCCTGCATCCACGTTATTGTTTTGTGTAGTCCAGCATCATTCTAATAGGGAACTCTGCCCCTCCCCACACCCATTTCCAGAGATAATAGCTTCATGCCGTGCTAGCATGCCAACAGTAGTCAGTAGCCACCAGCTGCATGGTGCGTTTCCTCAGGCACCACACGGAAATTAATTTATCTAAGATGCTACAAATTAAAAGCGGATATCAAGAAAGAGTATTACCTGCTTCTTCTAAAGCCTGCATTGATAGACAACTATTATGTAAATTAGTAAATGTCACCTCCTTGGAAAACAGGAAACGAAGAAGATTCATGGAAATTGATGTCCCAGGAAACCGTGCACGGGTTAATGTCTGTAATTTGTTATCGCTGAGAGAGATGATACCATAAAATATTTCAGGCTTCGACTCGGAGCTATTAAGTTGTGTACTCTCGGGGAGCCCTCGTTCATCGATGTTTACTAACAAATTAAAAAGATATTGATCCCTGAAAGAGAGAGAGAGAACAATAAATCATCGTAAACTGTTTCCCTCTGCTATTAATATGGAGATGCGGCATAAAAGATATCCTCTTAACAAGTGAATATAATGTCTCTTTTTAATGCCACTAAAAAGAAAAAAATATCTGGCGTGTTCACTCACCTAAAGACAGAAAAACACGTACTGAATTTCCTTGTTAAGTGCAACCGTTTCGATCTAAGATACCGTTGTCCAGCGACTCAATCAGGT
Organism: Alentia gelatinosa; assembly: GCA_950022655.1. Taxonomy (NCBI): domain Eukaryota; kingdom Metazoa; phylum Annelida; class Polychaeta; order Phyllodocida; family Polynoidae; genus Alentia; species Alentia gelatinosa. The sequence continues at coordinate 158,339,666 of OX465579.1, forward strand.
ACAAGGAAGAATACATCTACATGGGCAGCGGATGTAAAAAAGAAGAAAAAAGGCGCTTCTGTGGGCCGTGGATTCTCAATTTCATTACCGCCATCCATTGCATCCCCCTCAAAATCAGTATACACATGCATACCTCTTGCATATCAGAAAGGAGTTTATCATCCACCTAATACAAAGTGTCCATAGAAAAGACATGGGGATCGTGTATCTACATATCCGGAGCATACAGATATGTTATATGCTCCGGATAACTATATCCGGCGCATACAGAAAAATAGTACGAAACACTAGTGCGTACCTAAATAAATTAATAGTAGTACCCCGCTTGTTAGGAAAAGGTGGATAATAAATACAGTATAGGCTGGTTTCAGATAAAAGCGGTTGTATGCTCCTGGGAGTTGACTCTGCACAATATCTTCGCATGCGCTCGGATATTACTACGCGTCAACTCCTCGGAGCCTACCACGGCTTGCATGTGAAACCATTCAATAGTGTGTATATACGCGCCAACGGTGAGCTGAGAATCAGCCACAGCTAGTGAAATAAGTACATTTGTACATTGACTTGAATGCAATCATGCAGAGCGGGCTATGTACCGTATGCAACTCATGACCAATTTCCGTCTTGGGTCATAATGTTGGAGCAGTGAAGTGCAGTTATCAACAGCGATTGTAAACGAGTGATTGTAACCGAATCTGTACGATTATTTCTTCGGTGGATATTGACAAGGTTGCGTCTTATAGACTTTACAGAAGTCCACTATACGTTTAAAAGGAAACCTATAGGTCATAAATAAACATTGAAGTCAAGATTTATGTGCAGTTTTAGTATATTGTAGCAAGGGGAGTACCGTAAATTACAACACGGACAAGGCAATGTGCACGGTTTCTCTGTTTTTGTTTTTGTTTTTTCTATCAGACACATTTTCCCAGTATATATTCCGAAGTTCATTTCTTGTACTCTGAAACTTTACCTAAACACTACAAGGAGGTAAAGTCCAAAACCGTACATCACCCAGTGAAGCCGCGTCGTTTGTACAAAGAACGCAGAGGATGGCGTGGTCCCTGGTTTCCAATCGCCTTACCTGACCATCTGTGAGGTTTTTCTTTATCTGAAAATAACCACACCGCACCCACTTTAACGCTAGACAGAACCCTCTTACCCACCGAGCGACCTGGAGAGCAGTCACCCCTGGACAGTAAAGAACCACTACGGGTAGCAGCGTCGTATTGATCCTGTGTTAGGTCTGCGACGCACGCCATCCTCCATGAGTGGGGGTTTATATATTTCATGTATATTGCTTTTTTTTCTGTTCAGTGGATCATTGGTAGATTCTCACCTTCACTCATGGGATACCATAGGTACCTTTTTCTGTGTTCAGCATTGTTCTCATAAGAATTTGAGAAAAACTTATTTGATATCGAAATTTGGATGCTCCACAGATTGATGAACGTCAATGCCTTTAATGATAACAAGATTTTATTTCATATTAGAATCTCTTGAGATATGGATTACTATCCCTATTCATTTTTGGCGTCCATCGAATGCCCAATAACTTGAAACAATGGTGTATTAACTTAATTGTTGCTATCATGTTATTGAAGTACTGGCTTGGCAAGTCTAGCCCTCAGCCCACTCGAGTAGTCCCTTTAATTACAGTTAGACTGATCAGTTGTTTTTGTAACGAAGTGGGTAAATTACCCTAAGCCTGGAACAAGGGTTGTTATGGAGTAGGAGTTTGGTGAGCTGGCACTGTCGCGTTAATGGTGGTTTCCCCTTTTTGATGAGATTGGAGGCTTTAACCAAATCACAAAGGATTCAATACGGACAGACCGATTCCGACATGACTACTAAGAACCAGAAACGGTATTTGACCTGATCATATCTGGAGAACTCCTCACAGTTCATCACTAAGCAAGCTGTACATGTCCTTTTTACACAGTGGTCTTAGGATATCGTTATTAGCAATGAACTTGGTACAATTACCTATAGTTGAACCCCGGTAGTGGGGTACCCCGTTAAGGGGACTACCAGACAAATGAGACCGTCTTTGTTCTCAATAGCCCCCCTCCCCCGCACCCTCTATCCTCTCTTAAATTCTACCCCGTGAAGCGCTTAATCTATGTACAGGCTGTATATTCTCGTGACTGATTTTACCGTAAAGGGCACTCAAGCGACCCCGTCTTTCCAAAATAATACGCAGCTAGTTTTAAGTGATGCACATGCTCTAAGATTTACGTAGGCTATAACATGCCAACCCCTTCTCCTCTGTCAGGATCGAACTGAATGGTAGGCAGGGCCAGTGACTCTTATCTTCACACTTCCCCGGGCGGCTATACGTTGGCCACGAAGAATCGTTTCGTTTTGCACCGCTTGGCTGGGAGCCACCCATCTCTGCACCCCCTCCCATGCTACACCCTGCTTTGAAATCCCACACAACCCAGTCCAACTCGGTCCACGTACGGACTCGGCCTCAACTTGCCTCGTCCTGTGTCTCGAGGCCGTGGTGTCTTTTTAGACATGATTTCCTAACCCATTCTAACAAGCGCCTCTCTACTCGACCTCGACCCATCCACCCTTTACTAGACCTTGCCCTTTCCTAATCAGTCAAGCCTAGTCCCCAACACCCGACACCCCAGCCCTGTCCTAAAATCTGGCTCTAAACCCTCGCCTGCCCTACTCTGTACCATCTTACACGTGTTGCTGTGATCCCTACTAGTCATCAGTGTGGCATCCTGGACTGTGGATCAAGTGGTCTGTGGGTCAAGTCTCAGCCTTTGCCAAGCTTAGCTTCCGTTTCTTATTTAACTAGATGTCGTTCTCCTGACTCAGTATCATAGATTTGCCATGAGACATTACTATACGAGGATTGCACCTGGAGTCTTTTTAAAATAATCAGCAGCTTCCTAAATAAAATAGCTTACGATAATACACCCTTTGTCATCCCTACACTCCTGCTTTTTTTTTTTATTGGATTTGTCAGTGCAAGGACTTCGATCTACCATCATACCCTGTGACAGTCTTACATTCCGATTGTGTGATTTACCGTATATTACCTTCCTCATTTTATGATATTATATAAACTTGTGACAATTCGTAGCATAGCAGATGTCAAAGGCAAACTGGGTATACAGGTAGCTGGCGACCGAGGCGAAACCCCTATCTGAAGGTCAGCCAGTGAAGAATGGCTACCCAATGCGACTACGCACAGTCAGAATGTCCTAGTCTGCTCTTTATTCATCTCATCTCACTTCCCGACGACCGTGTCCCTGCTCTTGTGAATAACTGGCAGATGACAACCTCCACGTGTTTGCATTTAGTGGCTGAAACACTAAATCAATGCTATCTTAAATGAACTGAACGTTTTTAAGTTCAATTCCAGATGTATTATAATAAATGATAGATGATATTAATTCAGTTAAGAATATGTTTTTATTCTGGATGGATGTTAGAACCATTTATCATAAGGGGGATTTGCGTGGTCCTGCTATGCACCACCACTGTCTTTTCAATATTGCCTAACAGTTTTTTACAAGCCCTCCTTTTCATATTAGGTTGATTTTTGTCTATTTGCCGTGATTACCGTACCTATTAATACATGTCTGGGAGAAATTATCGAGGTATTTAAGAAGGAATTGGAGATTGTTTTAGGAGGGCATACAGAACCGGAAATACAAAAACGAGCAATGGTAATTGACATCTTATAGTCTGGTAAGTTGATTCAAATAGGCGATGACATTTTAGCGTCTGGAGATGGGTGGCCCGAATTGGCTGTTTTTATCATTCTGGATGCCACGCAATGCTTTTTCTTATAGAATATGTACGAATATGATGTGTTTGATCTGATCGTGTTGCTATCTTTGGCAGGCGTGGAAGCGGTGGTGCACACAGATTCTTTCAGCATTAAGGTGAGTACGAACAAATACTATGTTGGAAATATATTTTACCATGTTATACTTGGTACGGGGCTAGTTGTCGATTCATTGGCAGCTACCGCTTGAATGAGCTCGATGTCTGTTATCGGCTACGTCATCGGAACCGTTCGATTGTGACGACCATAGTGACAGTAGCATTATCGTGGCGATTTGCTTAGTGTCAATTGTTGACAAAATGGTTTGTGAGTAACAAATTGGGTTTGTCAGGTGTTGTCAGGGTGTGGGTATGACAACAACAGTGGTTTCATCCTAGGGAATCTTCAGGCTGCACTGATGTTGGTGGATTAAGTTGACTAGCGGCCCTGTCAACAAGTTGTGAGAGGTAAATAAACTTGACTTGTGCTCCTTGGTGGAGTGTGGTAAAATGGGTTTATTTGTTGGAAAAAATTGAGTTTTTCCCCTTTTATCAAGATTTCCACACTGGGTGTGTGTAAACCAATGCCAATATTAACAGGATTTAATATATTTCGAACGGGATCGGATCGTTAATCGAAAGAAGAAAAAATAAATATTATATATATTTTACTATGTTGGAAATATATTTTAGGACAGTGAGACCTCTGCATTAATATGTAGACATTCCAAGGACTTGACTCAGTATGAAAAGTCACGATAAAAGTTATGAAGTGATAATTTCCATGATCCATACCTCGGCTGCATCAAAACTACAAGAAGTGATATATTGAATTAATTGACCCTTATCGGGTCATGGTTTGTAAGTTAGTCAGATCTGAAGCTACGACATTCAAAATTGGAGATTTTAAATGTATCAAGGCGTCCAAGCAAGCTAGACGGTAAAATAGACGTAGTAGCCTTTAGATAGACGTAGTAGTCGGTGCAGGCAGCACTGAGACTGACGGCTAGTGCTGGGCACTGCGATTGACGTGAATAGGTGATCAACGCAATGAAACATGTAGACAGGACGCCGTGGGCGTGGTGAGAGCTGCCTCGAGGCCATGCCTGGCGCTCGGCCATCTTCACCACTGCTCCTTCCCAGGCCTTATGCCTTCACCCAACTACCTAGGTTTTTTCCGAGGGAGAGGCAGTGGGAAGCCACCCCAAGGTTGGCCGAGCACCACACCCTCAATCACACCGCAGTTAGTGTAATGGCCAGAGTTACCTATACAGTCAAAGATGGGTTGTACAGAAACTGCAGCTGACAGATGTGTTTGGTGCTGGCGCTGCTACAGGCTTTGTTCTGGTACTGCCACTGTTCATTATATGGCATTGTTGTAGTTGTACTGCTTAGGTCGCTATTCATGTATAGAGGCATACATATTCTCGCCATGTGATTGAATTGTAAAACCGTAGTTGTTGGCCGTTGAATTTCCAAGAGTAATGGAGTGTGCGTTGTGGCGTACCTGTCTTGTCCCAATAACTATGGATCAGGCCCCTATGAAATGGTACCTTTATGAGATATATTCCTGAATACCAAGTCTCTACATGTATATGCATGCAGTGACAGTGTGAGGCATTCGTATTTGCTATGGATTTATTTTTATCGAATCCGGTGAGAGTGCAAGTAATCATTATAACATTTTCCATTTTGTTGTTGCTCCTACAGTGTAGATGAATGACCCAACCACGTCCTAATTGATTAAAACATGTTCCTGTGTAGAAATGAATTGTCCATATGTGAATGTGTTTGAAGTATTCCACATGGGAATGTATATTTCATGTTCTGCCAATTTTAAATGAAATGATGAGAATACGGATCATTTCCAGTGAATTTGATTTGCACCAATTCAATTAATAAAAATATAGGAACCAGTCTAAGGTACGGAAATGTACAGTGTAGTCGTAGTTTAAGTGATAAGGGTAAAGTAAATTTAGGGTAAAAGACAATATTGATTATTTCTGTATATTCACCAGATTAGAGGAAGCTACTCCTGTGATGGTTAGTGAATTGATAATGGTAATACTTGAAGTGGAAGCTAGGATAAAGAATGAATTTGACCCTTGTGTGGGGGTCCGGGAATGGTTATCTGCCAAGGATGAGATCATAATGTGTGTAACACGTTCTGGTGATACCACTTTGTCAGCTTTTTCCGCTTGAGCATTAGCATGCCAGATGACCATGTGACACAAGATCCAGAGGTTTCAGCACTAGACCCATCGTTCAATAGACCGTTCCCCATAGAATCTAACACTAGTGAAACTTAGTGCTACAGGTACAAAGCCACTAGGCAAATTGGAACCGTTCAAACTTCGGCGCTTTAACCAAACACATGTATCCGTACCACATTGTACATTCACTGTGAAGCTGTCAATATGAAGGGAAACACATATTTTTATTTACATGTATTTTCTAGTCCACTGATAAAACTTTAAATGTCATTCTCGAAATAAAAGTTTATTACATGATACAAGTTTTTACTCTCCCCATGCGCAATTAATATATAGTGGATAACTATCGCAGTGACGGGTTGAAGATCTCACATTCTCTCTCACTTTGGAGAGGTTGGATACACTGATGTACATTCGTTCATCCTAGCTTCGAGTATCGGGGCCAGCGCAAAATCACCCAGTGATAAAAGCTTTGCTCTCCAACTATCAAGAGCGTAGCTGTGAGGGTCCTCGCGAGGGTCTAGGATCAGAGAGGTCCACAACAGGTGAAGATACAGCACCTCTGTGCCTGTCTAAGGATGTATGAAAAGGTACACTCAGCTAGCTGCCTCGTACCTGTATGACCATTTGCATCCTCCTCCAGCAGCATTGGTTGAGATCAGAATTTGCAGTCTACAATATCTGTCGACACAGGACCTCTTTTTTTAATTCCTATCGGTTCTGCCACGGCGGACCATGATCGTTTCTTTTAAGAAATATGTATACAGAATACCCTTAGTGAATCGCAATGCCAAAGAGTAGCTCGTAGGCCAAATCCTTATGCCAGGCTCATGCGTTTAGACAGTCATTGATTTGAAAATACATTTTTAAAGCATGTACATTGGCGCAATTTATATTCAGTCATTTGACGAAGTGAAACACCAGCGGTGTTTGTATTCGCGTAGCAGGAGGGGTGAGTTAGGAGGGTTGGGGATTGTCTCAAGTAAGTCCAAATCTTCCTTTCCGTATCTGTCCGAACAGGGAATGTTTCAAGAGGAGAGTGGCGCGTGTGATATGCAGGATGTACGTATGGTTATGATTATTATGGTATGCTAAATTGCGGTAACGACGGTTCCTGTGAGTTAGAGATTGATAGATGACTGTCCACCACGTACCCTCGTATTTAGATCAAGTGGTGTTTATTTTAGCACGGATAACATAACGGGAACCAGACGGATGAAATCATGGCGCTATCCCATTACAGGGTACGCGAACATTTTAGTCATACTCTGGCCCCAATCCAGCTGCACATGTCACTGACATATCCCACTCTGACATCAACCACTACCCTGTATTTCCCCGCCGATCAGACTGGAGCCCGACGGCCAGGCACCGTCCGCAGGACCCCATTGTGGTGCCAAACCTCATGACTAACCCCTGTGCCTGCATGGCCTGCTTTCCCACACGTCCATTCATCCCGTGGAAAAGTACTCTCCGTGGGGAAAACCAGGGGTGATAGTCGGAGAAGTGGCGACTTCCCCTTCCCTCCTCACAACCTGCACGCACCACCTTCATTGTGATGTGTTCTGCATATATGTTAGAGTGAACAGGTGATATGTACTTACCTCATATCAGACTGTCGAAACTATGATGCTGACAGGTGACTGTGTGGACATAGTAATGCACACATATACAAGTGTCCAACACAAAGTTAGACGGTTTACTGTGGTTCAGTTCTGGATGCAAAGGGACAGTTATAAGTTGTCGGATAATGCCGTTGAATCAGTGTGACATGCTTCTTTTCTATATCCTCACATGTCAAAGTGAGGTAGTCCAATATATTACGCAGGTTCCGACCATGGGTAATAGGAATTCAAAGTTTTGTCATGCAACCTATGAAAGGAAGTGAGGCAAGCTGTAAGAATGTAAAAATCAATTTAAAAGAATCAAGAAATCCTGACAAAATCATTGCAATATGGTCCCATATATATATGCTTTATAGTGTATTGCTGTATCGTCCCAACTTTTCAAAATTTACTTAAGTCACTTACCCGCAAGTTAGGCTGGACTGTATAGGGCACTTATCTATTGTGTTATAGAGGCGGCCATCTTGCCTCCCCCCTCCCCCGATGCTAAACTAAACATCAGGTGGCGGGTCCCATTATCCATGGATTTTTAACAAACAAACAAAAAATATTTTGGGGGTTTGACATAAAATGGCAATAGTGGTCGTCCTTTGACTACAGTGGTCCTATCTTACTATTTTCTGGCGGATGATAGGAGAAATAGCAATCACTGTGTGTCATATATGATAGCGAGGCTGGCCCTGCAATTTGGTCCTGCCTCAACTGTATTGGGGCAGACTTTGTTTTGTCATCATATCTATATAAACGAGTACCTAAATAAACCCCCCCCCTCGGAAATACCCTAAAATAAACTGCCTCCCCTCGGAAATACCTCAAAATAAAACGCCTGCCCCCCCCCCCCCCCAAGACAAATACCCGGATATACGCCCCCCCCCCTTCCCTAGGCAATAGCCTTAAATCGATTCTTTCTCATATATACATGTTTATGTACACATATAATGTAATGTTAAGTAAATAAAGCCAGGTGAATTCTGGCATGCAAATTTTAACTATCTATAATCAAATCCTCCAATATGCATCTATCCGGCCCTTAAGAAATGTGGACTGTTAATGATGGTTTAAGAGCAATGACTGGAAACTGGCATATTATAGTTATAGGATTAGATATCCACCATCTAGGAAGTGAACCAATAGCCTGTCAGGACATGCTGGCACAGGAGCATAAATGTACCTGCTGCTCTAAGACCGATTTGTTGACTCTCTAGGTCGGGATTAATCGTGTGCGAATATCTGATTGAATCGCTGCAGTGGAATAGCCCCCTTTGAGTGATAATATAGGTTTCACACATAGGGATAAGTGCACAACCAGATCATACCAGACTGATCGTGATTCATCAAGATGCAGCAGGGTGCTATAAGACAAGAGCTCGACCATGCAAGACAGAAGTCACCATGCTGGTGGAATTAGCCCTAAGTCTAATCCCAGACTGTAAATGACAGATCAAACTAACAAACACAGAAATGGCAGCCTCTCATTTTGCCATGTTTTCCTGGTCGCTCTGAGGCTGAAAATTCCATATGAAAAATGCTTCCTCTTTTTTCTGACTACAACTGACTTTCTTTTCAACAAACATCCCTTTTTATCTTTGATATTGGATCTAATACCACCCACCCCTTAGATATATCGTTTTGACTAGTTTTGTAAACGGAAATACTCTATACCTTGTACTAGTCATGCATTTGTTGGGAGACTGGTGCAGATTTTGCCTCGTTGGGAGACTTATGCAAGTCTAACATTGGCGGGAGGTAGGCAGAGCGCACAGACAGAACGCGGGGCGTGGTCCGTTAATCGGCGAGTACTGCCTGGTTGCTGGGCGGGGCGGCCGCCCTCCGCTTCAATAGCTCACCGTTCGCCCGCTCCATCCTCCCGCCTTTACGAGCAGAACGGTTCATGCCTCCCCACCCACCTATATGGGCAGGTCGCCCAGGTGAAACACGTAGCTGGGAACTGGTCAAATGAAGGCTTAAACGTATTGATGTAGATGTATGTGTGGTGATGGGTGCTCTGTAGCACTAGTGGCATTCCCATAATGACGAGTACAGCTTTATTTCGAAAAGGACCCATTAATGATTTCGTAGGAGAAAAACTCTGTTGACTGGCTAACCAGACATTATTTCGTAGATAGAAAATGGCACGTAAACAATGGGAGTTAGTCTTTTTAAACTTAAACACAAGTGAAAGTTGTTCACAAGTGAGAACCTCAAAAATTGCAGAAATACTAACGGCTCAATGTGTGAAATATTTGTTCAGGTGCCACTGTTATACCAGCGAAAATCATCTTGTCAATGATATTTAAGTTGATGAGCTCCGAAGTCAGGTTTACATGCGTGGTGTTGATAGCGATTGGTTTGGGGGTTGTCATTGAGTGGTACTAGTGATCGGATGATAGAATGGCTTTATAGGGCGAAATACACAGACATCAATATTGACAGATTCATCTCGTAACTGCAGTATCGGAGTTCGATGTTATATTTTGGCAGCTCCCGATGATACTGTTTCCGGATTAAAAGTAGTATTCAAATCTCGGGGGGGTTGTGTTTATGAACATGTGTTATGGTTGTCCATATCTGTCCAACATCCTAGTAAGCAATGTGCACAGCAGTAAGGTCTGTCACAGAGACACATAACTTGTATGTGTTTATCGGATTGGGGCCCACCCTGCCTCTGATGTATGCAGCCGACAACCACGGCACCTGACCTGAGAAGAGGCCCTAGACTGCAGCCACCGTGAATCACCCAGTACCTCTAGGCCACAGTCTATCCTCCACTGGCTGGTCAATAGAACACTGACTGCTTTCATATGTGAAAAAGCACGTGTAGGACAAGGATATCTAGTATTACCCTGTGCAACGGATTGGATCCCAATCGGTTGAATTCGTCACCATGATACGTCCTTTTTGATAGGTTTACTCAAGGACTTTACAATTGAATCATAATGATATTTCATCTCGTAAATTTGAATAAAGAAATCTCTTTAATAATAATTTAGATATTTGAGAAACTAGAAATGGAAGGATCAAAGGAGAGGGAATGTTGTATTAGATGTGCATTTCAGAGTGTTTTACGACTTTCTGCTCATCAGAAGATCCATGTACATACCATCAAGTTTGGGGCATCTGTTTCTATAAAGACTTCCCCTTTAAACGTGCATGTTCCCTAAATTATATCACACAGATCAGGGAGCAGGACTGAGTTGCTCGTTGCTGGTAGGCTTTCTCTAACAAATATATATCTGTCCTTCGCTTGCCGGTGACCAGCAAAGTGAACCACTCATAAAACTTATAGAACCAGCAGCAGCGGCCTTACGGCGGGGCCGTGATAAATCACATTTGAAGGGGATTAAGGGTTAAACCGCACTGGACAGAAATCTTGCTCGACTTGCTCCGTCCATGTCTAACTGTTTGGTCTAGACTAGCTTCAGTCTCAGTCGTCCACTTACTCTACCCATCCTCACCGGGATTCCTGAACCTGTCCGGCATTAGAGAAAATTTAAATGTCTCAAAGTAGTTTTATTTGTTGATTATATCCATAACCAAGGACTTGAGTATGTCTATGTTGAGTCCTGTGGCTGTGAAGGTTCATGACTCGAGATTGGTTACTTCGGAATTGAGTCTACAAGATGAGGAAACTTTCTGAAATCACTTTGAATATATATCTCATCACTGAAGCTCACAATAGATTTTGGAGAATGTCAAAGGCCTACTTTGAATAACACTGTCAAAAAAGTGTCAAATCATGATAGATGATAACGTTATGGATGTCAATAAAATATGAATTTAGCAACAGGCGAAATCGATCCTTTCTTAAATAAGGTCATATGATACCACAGGTATCCCCGGTCTGAGTATAATTTTCAAACAGTGTTAGTTGTGATATTTAGTAGATTGCCCTCCTACAGTCAATAAACAGTACCAGCCCTTGATCCGTTATAGTGTCTGGCTGCCTCCTCCACTGAGCAGCTCATCCACATCCAAACCACACTCCCCATTTATCGGGAACTGTACGGCTTCAGAGGGGAGCAGTTCAGAGGGCATATTATTGTTTGTGGGTGCTCCTGTCTAGCTAACTAGTGCTGGAACGACAAGAAATGAATATAACGCGGCTGTAGTGCCTGTTGTAGATGGCCAGCACAGACAAGTGTTGTCATTGGGCCGGCCCTTGTAGACGTAGACGGTGTGACCTGGGTCATGATTCCTCATTGATCCGCACACAGTGAGCAGCGGTCCCGGCTGCGCCACCGGCCACCCGTACCCAGTGATTGGGTTTGTAGCGATTGGGCCAACGGCGATCCAATACCTGGAGATTGAATTGTCCACAAGTCTGACTGGGTGTGGTTGTACCTGACAACGCCCATCACCGCTGACGTAAAGACGCCAGTTGATGAGAGAGGAAATTTATATAAGGCATGAGTATGAGATATGTTAGAGATCGGAAATGAGACCGTTTTTATTCACGGAAGGAAGATTACTGACTCATATTATGGCATCGGTCAAAATAGTGCATGTTTATTGAGAAACTCATATATTTACAATATATTCCTGTTATTTTGTTAATGGCATAGCGTTGCTACTGCAGGAAATCCCGAGAATCGTTTCCTCTATCTAATCAAAAGACAATTATACGACCGATGTCCTATCAACCAATGAAACAGGTCTACCGTCTGAATTACATTGAAAATAGGCTTCTGCTAAATGCATTCAGTATTACAAATACCGAGACATCCTGGTATATGAATTTAAGTTTTTTTTTAAATTAAAGAAAAAGAAAATTCTGAGATATCCTGCTGCATGTGCATGCCAAAAGTAGGTCTTCATATGTTATTTAGTGCAATATATCGCAAGCCTGGATGTACTTGGTGTGTGGTTACAAGACTTGTTTCGCCTGATGAACCGTGGTTACCCTGACCTATTGACCGATTGGCATCATTGTTGCTGTATCGTCACGTCAGGTAGAGAGAGAGAGAGAGAGAGAGAGAGAGGGCAGGATGGATTGTAGTGTTTTGGAGCAAAAGGCTACGGTACACAGAGAAAATTTATTTAGTCATTGCAAGTGTCCACGAGGAAGGAGGAACTCTATTTAGATCTTGGTTATATGTGTCTAAAGGAAATTGTTTTCAATGAAATACTGCATTTACCATCTACCCATTATATCAAATTACATAGGACAATCTTTCATTTGTATCTGGGAAGGATGGAAATGACTCTCTGCAGTTGTCTCAAATCAATTATAAGAATCACTAAGTGTCGATCTCAAACTGTTCTGGGCCATGGTCTGACAGGTGGACTTGTGATTATGCCCCGGTGTTTATGTGCGCACTGTCTTTCTCAGCTAGCTGCCATCTCGCCTGGACGCTCTGTGACAGGTACGAGGCAGCGGTAACTGACAACGGCCAACGGTCTTTGACCTCTATCAGCGAGAACCAGGGTCATTGGGAGATAACTGTCATAACAGCTGAGGGTTAGGGTACGAGTTACAGAATCGCAACCATGACCGAACGTGATTATGATTCACATGGCTTTCCCATGCTCCAGCAATGTTACCCCTACATTGGCCAGCTTTGGGTTATTGGTACACATTAAGGTTTGAGATATTAAAATATTCGGGAATATGAACTATGGAAATAACCACACGGCCTCAGCTTTAATACTGATATGAAACAAGAATTCCTGATATACTCTTATCTGATCAACCATTCCATAATGCTCCTCTTTGATCTCTAAGTACTTGTGTTGAGTGCAGCGTGGAGCACTTACCCACCACAGTCCTGCCAATGTGGCGTCATCCTCTCAGCCTGCACTGTTCTCCACGCCATGCTCTACATGTGTATACCCATTGTTTTATCCTGGATATATCTGTATTGTCCCGCATTGTTAGCATGCTTGACACTGAATAATAAAGACCGGTGTTTTGGCATCTACCTTGCCAAGTAAACTACGCACTACAACTGCTTTGTTGTCTTCACGTAATTGAGGTTACCATGCAAAGATTGTCATGGTGAATGAAGTCACAGTCTCATACACGCTCCGTCACTCTAGCAGCTTTAAGTGGTCTTTAAAATTCACCAACCTTTATGTTAGCGTACAGATTGAGAAGTCTGGCAATATCCGTGTTCGGGCTACATGTCTGTAGTTTACACAAGACATTTTGTCTTATCGCTGTTAATTGAAATAGGGAAGAGACCGGGTTTCTCTGCCATAGAGCCCTCCACCGGGTCGTCATTTCATACTGGCCGCACCCTGACATGTATGAAAACAAAATTGAATTAATAAATATGCGTCCATTTGTCTTCGCCAACCTTCGAGATAGCTGTCTCTTACTTTATAACTGTGTATTAGAGGCATTTTCCCAGTGGATCTTGGCTAGTTCTCAAATCCAGCCATTTTGTTCAGTTTTCCTCGCTGGTTCCCTAACTGCTTAGTGGCTTGCCTAATAACATAGAATAGCTTTTCACCTCTGAATGGAGATCAGGGGTGAATACTTTATCTACCCGTGAACCAGCATAGATTTTGGCAGGTACACCGTGTGTGCGTGTGTGTGTGTGTTGTTTTAATACAGTATGTTGAAACCTATCTGTTACATTCAGGAAGGTTGACATTAGTTTATTTTGTATTCCCGCACATGTTCTCGTCAGTGGGGAAGGTGTAATTTGGAAAGTTCAAGGTCATGGGTGGGACCCGTTACTGGAACTGGTATCCATTCGAACACTACCATGAACACCAATGTCACTGCCATTTACCCTAAACACCTCGGTCACTGCCCTACTACACAGCTCCCTATAGCTGGAGTGCCTAGCTCATGTTTACCTCCGAGCAGCTTTAATAGTGTGGTTTGCCGCTTGTTGTTTGTTGCTCCTCTGTCATCCCCAGATGTCAGTGGACTGCTTGTGTCTAATCAGTGCAAACCCATAGAGTAAAGCCGTCCTACTGTACAACACCCAACTGCACAACAGGTCACTTACCACTACAGCCACTTTTCACCTTCACCCCTATCAGTGGTAGATTTACTGCTATATCAAAGGCCAATCCTTCTCATACTATGTCTATGTGATGTGGGAAGTAAAAGAACTATCACATCGGTAGATGTGTAGGGGTGAGATTTCTACCGAAAATTATCTCACAGTTTCGGTCAAACCCAAAGAAAATCTAAAAGGACATATTGGACATTAAACTACCGAAACAAACAAACAAACAAACCTACTCACTCTTTCACCTTGCCCACTCATTGCGGAGAACAAGACGTTTTCAATTAGTACGCTTTGATAGCTCTAGTGGCATCGATAGTTTTCTTTGAGGTCGAACAGCTGTCACACTTTCCACGGAGTAATAATTAGTTAGCTGCTCATTAAAAGCTATCCTTTTGATCTCTCCATGAGCTATGACGTCATAATGACACATTGTCGTCTGGGAAAAGGGATGGTTTGAGACGTCAGTATGGGTCGTGCAGCGTCAATTAACCCCGTGATAAACATCGAAATCATTTTATTTGCGCATGTTAACATCAGTGCAATCAACATCAGGGTATTATTTACCCAGAACACATTTTGAGACGTTCTCTGTGTGTCACCTATTGAGTGTTCATTGTGTTATATATGTTGGAATGTGTATTTAGTACAATGGATATAGCGGCGTTAGTCACCTACCAGCCGTGAGTCATAAGCATATATATGCACCTGTCTTGAGAACACCAGTTACCCCGTCTTCACAAGAGTTGTGTGTGATGTGCATTATGGGCTTAGCTACTCTTAAATCTCGTGTTTTAATAATATCAATGTACCAAAAGTATTAGTTTCCTGGATGACAGTCTGCACAGATAATATTCTTCAACTGGCTTAGTACTGTCTTCGTATGCCACAAATATGCAGTAAGAATGTCAATCCGATATATCCCGATGCTTAAAGGAGAGGTATATATCTGATTGAGAATTGTACCAAATATTTTGGTCTACGAAGAAGGTCTACCTGTTTTTGGATTATTGTGTACCTTAAAATGGCGTGATGACATACCCTTTATCTCACCCCTGGAATAAATGTCCATAGGCTTAACATTGGGAACTCGTTCTCCACGCCCCTACGAGTACTGGAGTCCGTTCTCCATGGTCTACATCCTGTGTGTTGTCCATTCTTTTAGGGTGTACAGGGGTGAGATAAATACAGAAAATAACTCGTTTTGGTCAAAGAAGTCATTCTCTGACTCGTTTGAATGCTATGTGATATTCACTCGGCTGTCGCCTCGTTCATATCACACCGCATCAAACTCGTGGAGAACAACGACTTTGACCATAACTTGTTGGTTTCTTCTTTAGTACGCCACCAGGCGACGTACGGCTATAAAAGGACAAGGGTAGGAGCTGGAGGTATTCGAAGTTGATACGGCCATAAGGATATGATAATACGAGGCAGAATATGGGAGCCGTATGTCTTTAACACAAGCTGTTACTCATCCTCATCATATCTTAATCTGTACCTATATCTTCTGTATCGGCCTTTTCCGATCTTTAGTGTAGTTTATAAATGTATGCACAAAAGCTATTGAAGTTATGTGGGTAAACACTAGCAGCAGCTAGGGTTAAATACGACGAAAAATACTGTGGGACATTGAAGCAAATGGCAACCGAACCCAGGATGTTTCATGCCTTATGTCTATGCCTCAATTCGTGCGTGCGTGCCTCCCCTCCCCTCCCCTCCCCTCCCCTCCCCTCCCCTCCCCTCCCCTCCCCTCCCCTCCCCTCCCCTCCCCTCCCCTCCCCTCCCCTCCCCTCCCCTCCCCTCCCCTCCCCTTGGAACTGACCACAATCGTTGCTCTGAGTTAATGAAATAGACGTGAGGTGAACACTAACCATAATGGAATACACCTCGGCCCACACAGACAACCGCCTCGCCATGTCTCCTTGGGACTATGGGATGGAGGCCCTCACAGCTCTTGGAGTAGCTTTTTTCCCCCTTTTTTATTAAATTTCAGAAGGTAATACAATGACGGGTCGGTTCTACTCATTTATAGGTCTTCCACTGAGACTGTGTCGAGTACATCTTTGTATCAACAGTAATACACAAGCATACAGCAAAGGAAAAAACATTAATACAGGGTGACAGTGATGAGGTGTCGAGCTACTGATGGAGGTTTACCATTCATATACAGATCGTTGTCTCTTGGTTATGCATTTGAACTCTTTGACTGTGTTTGCTCATTGTATTGATTCCTCCAGAGTGTTCCACAGTTGTATACCCCTATACAGCATTGATTTTTGAGAGCGACTCGTTTTTGGTCGTCTACACTTAAGCCTAATTTTGGACGTGCCCCGAGTTACTTGGATAGCTATCAGAAGATCGTCCGGGACTTTCGATTTCTTATACATCAAAGTCAACAATTGAAGATTCCTTCTAGTATCTAGGTAGACGCATTTTGCACTCTCATGGAGGTCTTCAATGCGCTGTCTGGCTCTTATTTGGGCTTCTCAGGACGACACGCAACGCTCTGTTTTGTGTTATTTGAAGTGACTCTATATCCGCTTTATTTCCCCCATCTATCAGATAGCTGCAATATTCTAGTATCGGTCTGATTATTACCTTGTAAATTCTCAATGCAACTTCCATTGACATGCTATCCCGAATTTTGTACAACTTGTAGATCCTAGCATTACAGTTTTTGTTTACAGATTTGATCTGTTTCGAGAATTTCAGGTCTCTATCAATTTCTACTCATCAGCAATGCTTGTCCACAAGCCCCCTGTGGGATACGCCCCACCAGATGATGCAGTCAGAACTCACGATTGAGAGAACTTACTATTCTCATATGACTCTCTACTTCTGGCCATGGCTGTAACAATGGAGCTTTCCCTTTTACATCTGTAGAGACTAGCGACATCGGTGTTTCTTTTTAGATCTTGCAGTTGAGACGTTTCTCTGCTGGTATTCCTACATGCTATAATATTTGTAGAAGTGTATGTTAAGCTATTGTCTCTATTTCTGGCACTGTCTCAGGTTGTCCATCAGCGATGCTAGTCGAAACTGTTTATGAAGACAATCGTATGTATTGGGGGCTAATAATTTTGTGGGCGGGCTGTGTCATTAGCAGAGAACACTTTTTGAATACATGTAGATAGTATCATTTAAAATGTACGGAATAATGTGAATCCAGCGTCCTGTCGAAAATCTAGAAAATCATAGTAGATAAGACAATGAATAATATATTATGTTGCCAGAAAACATGTATCTTGCCTATGGGGTGTTTCATTCTAAATTTGGTATTATTATACATGCCACAAATCAAGTTTAGAGGTACCACATTGGCATTAAGCCGTATATACAAACCTAGGTTAAAAAGATATCTAAAAGTGAAACTTTGTATAAAACGGCCGTACAGATGAGCGAATATTGATTCTGGGATGAGGTGTTGGGATAGGACTAGTACCACTATACCCAGAGGTGTGCCAGAACAATGCAGAAGGACGGAGGGAGAGGAGATTTACCGAGAAGTGGTGGGCCCTAAATTGGCAATCGATAATGAAAATACCCAGGTCCAGAAACGCTGATCAAATTGTACTTATTTCTAGGAGCAAATGGGTTGTGTTCGGTAAGAGTAAATACCGCTCCCGATAAATCTATTAATAAATCTAACACGAGTAGGCCCCTATATAGACCTGACAGCTGAAATCTTTAGAAAGGAGAAGCTGTTTTTTAGTCAACTGGCTTTATTAGCAGTAACAGGCTAGGTTAACATTTTGTCAAGCTAGGTAAATATCACAAATGAGGTGTAGTTTTATCCACAAAGCAGTTGAACGTGGATTGAAGCAAAAACAGATTCAATCAAAATACATCTATCCTCACATTGTTGGCCTCTATATTTATAATATCATGTGATCTGGAACACTGCTATTATTGCTCTCTGTGCCGTAACTCGTATTGCAGGGATCATATTCCCATAAGCGTTGTATCTATCGCAGGAACGCTAGGATATTAGAGTTGGATCACGTAGAAACTTTGAAGCTGGAAGTCTTGGTTTCCCGGCTATCTATCAGACAAAGCCTGTGTCGTCTGCTCTCCCCACTGACCATACCTCTAGTGATAGACTTGTTGGTAGTGGTACAGTTCGAACCAGTGGCTATACAGAAATTCTTATGTAATACCGATCTGATCAATAAGGAGATTGAAGCTGCCTGACATAATCATATTCAACTGTATCACACAGATGTGGCTATTTAAAGTCTAATTGAACAAAGTGGATGTTAAACTACCCAAACAAACAAATGTGGCTAAGGAAACTTCAAAATGCTACAGGGCCGATCTGAAAGTCCTATGTAACATTACCGACGTCAGTGTACTGGGTGATACGACAATGCCGTACAGAACGTATGAGTACCTTGTGATATACACTGTGTGGTAGGAATATATGATCAGGTTCTCTAAAGGGATATACTACTTCACTGTAAATAACACTATCTCTTAAAGAATGTGTAGTACATAAGTCATCATGTCATTTTCTCCTTGGAGGTGATTCAAGGCGATAAGTTACCCGTAAAGGCTTAAATACTTCACTGATTTTCACTGCTTAGACATTGGACTCAACACCGACCTTTGCTCGAACCCACATCTGTGGTTCCACTGACAGTCACGTTGTCAGTGGAATATCAGTTTAACTAACGAATAAACTAGGTATTTTCTCTGGACCTAGTACTCATGGCTGCCCAGCTGGAATGTTTTTTTTATACTTTTTCTTTTATGCATGTGAAATTTGAAAAGAGAGATTGTTATTACACTACGATGAGATAGCTTCGGATCTTCTTTCCCTTTTCAGGGTGAGTCGGTGAAATTAGATAGATATAAAAGTGTATATGAGAGTCTGAATGACTCATTGGTTTTGAAATATTGCGTTTTATTTGTCACAGAAATTATGAATGTTGACAGCAAACTGGGCGTCTCACCTAGCTCATTGTGAACCGGTTACTCAGGAAGATACTGTTAGCTGCTAGTCTGCATCCATATTTTACAGTTATATAAGGCAGCAAAGCATATACACAACCTTCGCTTATCCTTTTGTTGTCTTTGTTAATAACTAAATATCAAGTTGGCAATCAGTTCTTTTGTAGTAGTATGATAGTAGTTCTGTTTCAAATTGACGAAAGGCCTAGAATTATTGGCCAGTCAGAAACGGTAGCCAATGAAATATTTAAAGTTTACAATTATTAAAGTTCTCTTATTAACGCGATTTTATTGTCAATTTTGTTTTTGAGATACACCCATTAAACCTCTAGGTATGAGCGCAAATAAAAGTATATATGTATTTGTTTGTTTGCAGTTACCTCCACTCTTGTGAACCGCCCATCATCCACGGAAACCTTACCACAGACACAGTATTCATCCAACATAACGGCCTCATCAAGATAGGATCAGGTACGTGATCAAGCACCTCTATTACAACTACACTGTCTACAGAACAAGAACCCCGCTTTACACCCAAACGAAGGGGACACTCCCCAAGTGGAGCCCAAATACTGCATTATATTCAAGTCTTAGCGGAAGATGTGAATACTCTGCTTATTAGAGAAAGCGTCAAGTTATTTGTCTCCATTTTATTACAACCAAGTCGCTTCGGTTATGATATCAAGAAAAATCTGAGCTTGTGTCGGTAAAGAATAAAATTTTTCTTGCCATCGATACTGCTTTAAACATTTCATTAATTGTGTTAGCCATAATCTAGTTGATTAATGAAAAAAACTACATTCTACAAACACTCCACAATCCATAACATTTGGCTAACATATTGACTATAATGCACTTATAAAAATAATGGATTAAGATTTAAAATGGCTGAAATATATGTTTTTAGATTCTCTTTTAACTAACTTTTATCTAATGTTTCCGCTTTTTACGCATCATTATGACATTAATCAACTCAGGCTTCTGTTCTGTTTACAATTCAATAGATTATTTAGCCAGATTACAAACAACGTGTGATAGCGATGATTCTGATTGTGACTCATCAGCAGGTAAACAGTGAAGCTGAATATTACGTTTTGTGCTTTACGGAGTTCAGGCCTAATCCATCTTAACAGAATCAGGTCCTGATTGAGCCTATTCCAATTAATAGAGTGATCCGACATTGAAACTGAAGTATTTTCAGAGGCTATAGCACCATTCTATATGCTTACTTTAGTAGTCATTCTATACCATCAAACTATGAGTACAAATAGAATAGATCGCAATCTTGAGATTCTTCAATCCACTTGAAATCCATATTATCAAGCCACGAAACCCACAACCCATAATTCACTTTTTCTTGTTCACCTTATTGTTAGAAAGAAATTGCATACTTCTCTAACTCTAGATAGTTTGTATTCTAAACTCTAAATGATCTTCAAGAAGCCCCACCTCTTGAATGAGTAGTTTAGAGATTCAATATAAATCTAAAGTTATATTGGATCCATGATATCGAATCTACCATTTAGGTGTACTTGAAGTCATTTCATTGTAATCATTGTTCATCTCTGCCTCACATGAGTTTACCTAGTTCTAGCGAAATACGCCATAAAGGAAAAAATAAAAGTTATTTCTTTAGATTCGGAATCAAACCAAAACGAGATGTATAATTGACATCAAAGTATCAGTCAATTCCTTATCAAATCCCAACCCATGATAATTAAATGTTTAAAAAAAAGTTTTTTATGAAGAACAGCTCGACTCATGTTCATGTATATTCGAATTTAACATTTGCATATGAAATGTTTTTCTTAGAGTCAATCCTTTATTTTTCTGTACAAAAAAGACAATATGGAAGAGTAACATCCATAAAGCACAAAATGATAATAAATAGCGCCTTTCTCACTCCAGTGGAGTTATACGTTTAAGTTAGACTTCTCTTCTCAGTGGCAGTGACACAGTGCTTTGTCTCTCCTGTGCTTAGGCCTATCGGGATGCTTATACGCACTCATGTCAAAGACGAGTATGTCACTGCTCTCTTCATGCCTCTAGACCTAACGATTAGTTTATTTCCCGTCCCCTTTATCCCTTTCAAAATAAGATTGCTCGCACCGAATGGCTTATCTTGTGTAACATAACCATGGGAATTATATCAACCTCAAGGAACGAAACTGTAATGGAGATGGAGTAATACATTCATAAACGTCACAAGAAATGTATAAAATGTATAATCTCGCCCTTTGTGAGGTCGGAAAGCCGCTCATATCTTGTGGGATATATATGGGGATATCTTTTTTCGAGAATTTTTTTTTTACAAGAAATACTCCGGCCAAATGAAGAAAAACATCATTTTAACTTGGAAATCCCACCCATACTAACATCACTCAACTTGAGCATATTGAAATGTATTATTGTAGTTGTAATAACATTACGGTGCGAGGTGTGGCATATAAGGCTTTGTACAGTATAAGACTTTACCATACACTTTATAGGTAGTATTGTCTCCGTGTGAAAAAGATTAAGGTAACATAAACTCAAGTGTGCAACTGAAGGTGCTCATTAAAAGAGTCGTACTGTAGACTGTTTTCAGTATACTTCTGCTAGAGTACAAGTCATACTCAGCTCCACAGTTGTGTTATAGTATAGTCCTCCACCATCTTTGTACCATCCTAATGATGTACATGTATAAGAAAAAGAGAACTTGAGATATCAATCATCGTGAGTGGGAAGCTAACTTGACTCCTTCGTACAAACACAGGACTTGTGTACTCTATCATCAGATAAGACTTTCGGTGGAGTTGTTAACAATGAGAGTGTGGGGATTCTATCGTCCATCCATATTCTATTACACCCTGTGCCCCTCACTACCAATGGAGAATGTGGATCGTGTGAAGCAATCTCACGATTTATGGAGAATATGGACTGTTTCTAGGAACTCTCAGCCGCCCAGGAGGCTAAATGTAATGAGCAACTCAGTCTAGCGCTAGAGAGTAGGCACTGTATTGAGCGACTCGCGGGTCGGACACGGACGTCAAAAGAGGCAAAACAGTAATAACACCCTAGTACACACAGATGATGGATGTGAGGTTTATACGCCATGCATATCACGGATATTGATCGGTGGTTGAGAACTAACTCGTACACCAGACAGGATAACTGTAGTCACCAGTGAATCCTTTCCATAGAACACCGAAATTCCGATAACGTATTCATAGTTTAAAGCCGATGGTTTAATTATAAACACGTGGAATGTATGAAAGATCTTTCGGGATTTATGCGGGAGGTAAACGTAAGGCATACAAATATACCACTAGATTTTCGTATCCGGAATTTTATATCCAGTAAGATGGTCACATGTAATCAATCACAACGATTCAATATCTCCAGGTAGTACAAACATAAAGAGCCTCGACGAAATGGAGAAACAAAAATGTGAAAATCTATTTGTGTGTCATCGTATAGCTGGAAGTACACCCGAATATGCATCCTGCTTACGACACTTTCAAGTTTTTCTACTCCACAATTCAAATAGATACTTCGAAAGATTTCCATGATATTTGGGAATTCATCAGGAAGACTTCCATCGATTCTAAAAGTATCTCACAAGATACATAATGAACAGAAGCACGTTTACACTGAGAAGCACTATCTTACTAATACCTTGTAGTCTAGGCGCCTACTAAAAACGGTGTACCAGAATACAAAACACGTACAACTGAACGTTAAAATTCATTTTACATTTATGTGGGGCTGTTCACTTTTGTGTATAAATGATAATATTTTTTATCAATGATAGGTAGTGAGAACAACAACCACACTCAGTGGAAATAACACCAGAAGCACATATGTATCATCAGCACCATTGTTTTGGATTGATATGATATACTGAATATTCTTCAGATCTAAGCTACCGGATTTTAATGTGCTGGTCAATCTTGAAAGGTTTTCATACACTGGTCCTTGATATATAGTAATTGTATTAACACTTTAGTGTCATTGATTGCCTTGATGTATTCTAATGCTCTCACAGGCCTTGCAATAGGAATTAAAACAATAAAAATACCCCTACCTACCACCCACTCCCCCCCACACACCCCCCTATTTCTCAAAAAGGGGGGGGGGGGGTCTATACACTATCATTTTCACTCAGGCGAGAAATATGTGATTAGGGATTATTCTATTTAAGAAAAGTAATGAAAAAAATCTTAAAGATCTCTCCTACATCATTGTCATAAAATGAGTCATCCAAACAAAATGAAACCAATGGTTTATTTGTCTGTTTCATCAGATCGCCATGGAAATCAGGGACCGTTCGTCCTTCAGATACTATTCGAGATTTCTTCTGCGTATGAGACTTGTTGATTATCTCTAATCACGATCTGTTTACATGACGTTTACGGCCGTAAAAGAAATATGTGAATTAGGTCATGTGTCTTTGCACCAATAAAAACAAAACATGAACACAAGTCAACAAAGGCATAATACGATTTCAATAGAAATGGTATTTGAAATTAAAATTTCGTCTATGGGGAAGTCAGCAATAGTAGATTTCAGATGTACGCGTTATAAAGGTCTGTTTGAAAATCACCATCATCAAATCTTCAAACGTCTACCTCTTTCAAAGAATGTATACGATTATTAAATAAATATCTACGGGTATATATTCTTTGAGCAGCTCCTACCACTGGTTATAAAAGTACCACTATGGCAAGTGAGGTCCATCAAACATCAACACAGTCATATACTTCGTCAAAAGCTGTACCTAATGGACGTGTTAATATGAGGCGTTTGCAGATGGATATGTTGTTGGTATCAGCTTCCAATATTATACTGGAAGAATTTTTTTTATGGCAGAAAGGTTTATGACAGTTTATCCCCTAATTTGAAAAAGAAGTCCGTCATTTTGTAGCTGCCTTGTGCTAAATGTTGTGTTTATCTCCTCACTTCCAGTCGCTCCTGATGCTATCTACAGTCACGTCAAAACATACAAGCAGGAGGCGAGGAACATGCACTACGTAGCCCCGGAGTATGGAGGTGAGTCTCCGCCAACTTCTGCCCTTTCAGTTATATACTACAAACTGTGTTTATACCCTGCGTCTATACGTTTCTTTTATATTTTCCATGTCTGGGGCGCAAGTGTTCCAATATTATCAACCGGGAAAATTCCTCTATTCTCCTATATTATCCAGTTTGCTTCAGCTATGATATTCGTTCCCAGAACGTATGAAGGGATTCTAATGCTATATTGTGAACAGGGCATTCTCTGGATTTGACCAGGGGATTTCTTCATACACTCTGTAAACCTAACCATGGAGTGGCCTCGGATATTCTTTATACTTCATCACTTTATACTTCATCAGGAAATGCATAGTGGAGTGCCTTCTAGGGATTGCCTTGAAGCACCCCTAGCCCAGTCCGGAAACGATCTACAAGCATGCTCTGCCTCCCTATGGGATTGTCCATAGACCTGCACAAGCCCCAAACAATAATCATTGCAAAACAGAAGTGAACGAATTTGTCAATTTCTCTTCTGATGCACCCTACTTTATCAAAAATAGTGAGTAAGATATGGTATATTGTGGGAGGGAAGATTAGATAGGGGCTAAGGCCTGTCTATTTGCAGTTATCTTTTGAATCTAATCAGGGAAAGCTTCGATGTGCAGTATGGAATTTAAACAATTGCACATCTCACCAGATATTAAGACATCAGACTGCACTGGCTAAGGTAAAACAGGTAATTCCTGAAGACTAAATGATATAAATCCACTCTAAGATAATACCAGATTGGACCGGCTCCAAGTTAAACGATGCCCAGTTCAGACCATACCCAACTCAGGCCACACTCTGCCCAACCACCACTGTATGTATAGTATAGCTCAGACTACAGTTAGTACATAACATAACTATTTCATAGAGGAGTCAGTTTTTCCGCCTATTTTCGGTTTTCCAACTTTTGATGCGCTAAATGTTCATTTTAAGGGAGATAATGACTGGAGATGAGCAGGATCCATACATTTTCTGGCTTCTCTCCTAAAACTAACTGATCTCACAAGGCGCCAAGTTTAGGACACAGCCATCCCAGTTGAAATCACATCCACACACACCCACACTACACCTAGCCCACCCCCACGCCACACCAAGCTCACGCTACACTCAGCCCATCCCCAAAACCACACCAAGCTCACACCCACACTACACCCAGCCCACCCCCACGCCACACCAAGCTCACGCTACACTCAGCCCATCCCCAAAACCACACCAAGCTCACACCCACACTACACCCAGCCCACCCCCACGCCACACCAAGCTCACGCTACACTCAGCCCATCCCCAAAACCACACCAAGCTCACACCCACACTACACCCAGCCCACCCCCACGCCACACCAAGCTCACGCTACACTCAGCCCATCCCCAAAACCACACCAAGATCACACCCAAACTACACCCAGCCCACACCCACGCCACACCAAGCTCACGCTACACTCAGCCCATCCCCAAAACCACACCAAGCTCACACCCACACTACACCCAGCCCACCCCCACGCCACACCAAGCTCACGCTACACTCAGCCCATCCCCAAAACCACACCAAGATCACACCCAAACTACACCCAGCCCACCCCCACGCTACACCAAGCTCACACCCACACCACACCACACCACACCACACCACACCACATCTAGGGGGGCGGGATATCTCAGTTAGTATTGTGTTGGGCTGCGGAACACTGGGTCTCGGGTTCGAAGCTCAGATGTGACGCTGAGCTTCCTGTTTGTCTATCATTTTCATCTCATAGAGTTGATATGACCCTAGTGCTACGATTTAAAACCATCAACCAACCACACCACACCACAGGCCTACTGCACCACACCATACCACACTCAGTGCACATCACCTTCCAGACAGGAAGTAGCTGGATGAACACGTCTTGGGCGTTCAATGAAATTCGCCATAGCATGCAAATCGTGTCTGCCTCCTGACTCGCGCCAATACCCACAGTTATGTCAGAGTGCCCGCCCCTCCCACCCACACACCCACCTCCACGTTACCAGCTCCTGATCAATGAAAGGCCAAGTAAAGGTCACTGGTACCGTCCGCCTGTATAAACCAGCCAAATGGGTCATCCCAGTTTTGGGGGGCTGGTTAGTCTGTAGGCGGGAAGGAGTCTCACTCAGTTCTCCAGGATCCATCACAATGTCTGAGAGAGGCCATGAGTCATTACGCTGCAGTATAAGGAAAAGCAGATAGATAGCCTACTGGGAAAATCTTAGAAAGTTGTGTTGCCTGTGACAAGTGCTCACAATTGGGTTTTTTTCACAGTCTTCAAAGTACATGCGAACACAGACCCAAACTGTAAATTGGTTATTGTTAATCTTATTAGGCATTGGGTTGACACATATAAAGTCAGAAATGGCAACTTTCAGTTTTTCCATCGAAATCTTTGTTTTCATTTTCAGTAAACGGGTTTTAGTGTCCATGAAAATTCCTGAAATCATGGGTTTTTATAGAATACAGAAATATTGTCTCACTTTTAAAAGCCTTAATAAAACCTGTGTATACCGACCCCGTACTATTTTTGGAACACCATATACATGACTTCCTTTCAAATCTGTGCATTATAACTTCTATGATGAACATGGTTTTCCCTGACAAACCCCTTCCACTGGGCTAACTTGGATTTAGGTCAGGTACTATGGACTTCCACATCTGCTAAGAGATGTAATGCAATGATGGCCCTATAAAAACATGATTATTTGCTTTAGTGTAAATAAAATTGCAGTTACTATATATTATATTCTCTCATACAATATGTCTCTATAAAGTATATGTTAATCATATAACCATAGTGATAATGCTTAATTGTTCAGGAATGGAGATGTGGTAGTCGCCGCAAATAACTGAATGTATTTTCATTAAAGGGTGCTGGCATCCCAGCATATATGATAGCATAACAAATAAACTTTAAAAAAAATGAAAATCACACTATGTAAATTTATGCCTACAGAAACGTATATGTGCTTGGCTGTTTGGTTTCAGACGATGCTCCTGTGACGACTGCTGTAGACATCTACTCCTTTGGCATCTGTGCGTTAGAGGTGAGTAACCTTACAGACATTATGAGGATTCTAGTTGTGGCGCAGCGGGTAAACTGTGCGGTTGAAGCGCGTGGCCCGGGTTAGCTTTCAGCCGTTTCCACCGTGTGGCAGTATCTTTCTGGTTGGTACCTTAAATTGAACAGTCAAGAACGTCGTGGCCTTAAGCTAATAGTCTCCTGCCACATATACATTAAGGCATTTATTTTTGTAAACAGAACGAGGAAATAAACACTATTTAAATAGAACAGAAAGAAACAAGATTTCGCCACAATTACAGTGTGACCGGTCAAAAGAAGGTATTTTTGGCGCATATCAATGATTTAATTCTACACTTAAAACTGATTACACACAAAGGTAGAAAAAAGACACCTGGAATTTGCGAAATTTTCCTCTCCTTCATTTCTGATTAGAACAACAAATTTGACGTTAAACTACCTAAACAGACAAAACAAGATAGGTGAAATGATTCTAGTGGAAGCCCCTATAAAGGTAACTTTTTGTGAAAAGGAAAGTTAAAGCATAGGATTTAAGGGATATGCTACGGCTCAGATTCTACAATTAACTACAGCCGTGTGTTCTGATATCATAAAATGTGGAGATGGCTTCTGAAAAGCGTATTGGAAGATCTTCGCTTCCTCATTTCACTGCTCAGATGATAAAAATGCTGGTGTGAGCTAGTAGGCGAATGAATTTATTAACTCCCGATGAAGGCATGTTGACTCAGGGTTTATGATGACCCGTTTTTCTCCAGTTATCGCTATATTAATAAACCTATTATACCTGGCTTATTGTTAGAGTCTGTACTGATGCTTATTCCCTCAACCCACAGATGGCAGTGCTGGAGATCCCTGGGAACGGAGACACCGGACATCGGATTAACCAGGACTGCATCAAGAAGGCTCTGGACTCGGTCGAGGACCTCTGGCAGCGAGTAGGTGTCCCACATCGTTATTAATCGGTTAACAAGTATTGACAGGAATCAAAACATTAAAAACGTAGAACAAGAAACTGTTATACTAAAAAGATGTAACGACAGTACTCGATCTTAGTACATGTTATGTTCTTTATTAACGTATTGATATAACACAAGCACAAACAGTGAAATACACAGGGGTTCTCCTTGTCCTTTTTGTTGTTGTTTTTGAAATAGAAAAGTTTATTTGACTACCAAAATTCATTAAAAGTTAACAACGATCTTCCATCTTTGCATTTCTCATTACAAACAGTAGAGCAGTCTAAGACAGCAAATACAACGACAGAGATAAAGCAGGGGACACAGACCTAGTTTCATTGAACTAATGAAGTTCCTGTACTATCTCCAAATTGAAAAGCATCTCCAAACTGAAAAGCTTACATATAATCCTTACTCCAATTATACTGACTGAACAAGAGTATTTCAATTTCTACTCGCCCTGATTTGATAAGAAATGAAACTGGTGATTTTGAGGATCAGCTCCACAGCCGATCTTCTGGATTGTATGCACAGCTTTCACAGATGATGATTTCTAGTTTTCTATGTATTTATAACACCCCCCCCCCCCCCCCCCCGGTGAAAGCAACGGTAGTTGGAGGCATTGTTCGTTTCCTGTGGCGCTCTTTTCCCGTGAGAACGGCCTTCGTCAATATTTGAGGAAGGAGGATGAGTTCTTGTTATGTGATCAGCAGCCGACACAAAGGAACTTTGTTTTCTCTCTTTGCCTCGGCCCTTGATTAACTAGGTAGTTAATTATCATCAGCTGTTAATTTAAAGGAATTAATCACTTCATATACGAAAAGAAAACGCCACTTATAGTGATAGCATTTTTTAAACACCTATAAGTAAACGTAATGTGTCTTGCTGTCTTTCACCATCATTACCATTCATAACCTCTTTTAATATTGCAGGACTTCATCAGCCTCTGTCTAGAACCAGATCCCAAACGAAGGCCCACCGCCCGTGAACTTCTCTTCCACACAGTATTATTCGAGGTCCATTCTCTCAAATTGCTAGCAGCCCACACCTTTGTGACGAAAAATGCAAGTACGTAGCACCAGCTGAGTTGGTTATTCTTATCGGTATAGCTCTTCAGCGATACAGTCC
The DNA here is from genome assembly GCA_950022655.1 of Alentia gelatinosa. NCBI lineage: Eukaryota > Metazoa > Annelida > Polychaeta > Phyllodocida > Polynoidae > Alentia > Alentia gelatinosa. Next base: position 158,369,384 of record OX465579.1, read on the forward strand.
GTCCATGATTAATAAACGGAGTTATATCAAAATTAGCCTGCATTACTAATAAAATATGAATTAACGTTCCAGATTTTTAAATGCCAGTGTCGTTTTTAAATCTCCCTTACAACCCTATTGCTACATGAAGGCTTCACCCATAAAAGTCGTGTCGCCAGCTTTATTTATATTGAGGAAATGTTTATTTTAGGTACTTTTCGCATTGGATAAAAATAATAATGTAGTACACATTATGACTTTAAAACCTGACATTTACAGGTAAATTGTTGTTACTAGAAGTAGGCGGAACCCGTAGATGTGTACACATTGTTATCGACTTAGCACGCAACATGAAGACATAGACAATAATCGATGGTTTTGTGGACAGGCGGCCGTAAACCACGAGAGGTTGACGCGTAGTAATACACGAGCGCTAGCGAGTGTATTACGAGGTCAACCGCGAGTGGTTTACAGAGCTGCCTGTCCACAAAATCATCGTTTGTTGCATTTATTATCCATCTTTTCGAATAAATTAAACCCAGTAATTGCCATATTAACGGGTATAACATTAGGAACTATTTCTTTGCTCTATAGCAAAAGGGACTATTTTTCCCATATACCATGGTTTTGAGGCCGTATACCACAGGTTTGAATCCGTATACCACAGTTATGGTATCTGACCGGTTTTGTACAATGGGTAGTGGTTTACTGAGTCCCCATACATTTTCTATGGACACTTTGTATACGATGGATAATAAATTACCTTTCTCTCCTCTGTGAAGGTAAGCTGCCTGAGAACACGCTGGAGGACGCTTACCAAGCAAAGATTGACCCGCAGCAGGTCATTGCCGAGATCGTTCACCGTGACGGACGGGAGCCCGTGTTGTGGACGTAAGTAGTTCGTGGACTCTGTGCCCTACTGCCTGCAACGTGAGTGAGAGGTGGACGCTCCCCATTTAAGGTCCTCCTTACATTATCGGATACCAATTCAATTCAGCAGACCCATCCCCTGGAGGTAAAATCGATTTGTATCTAGTTACAAATGGTACGTTTTCATGTCGCCAGTACCATGCCCCCCTGGCTTGCATGAGGGGTACATGATACATCTGCCTTTAACGTTTATAGAGAAGGAAGCTAAAGGCCCCGGCTTGCAGACACTGAACATATTAGAACACAAAGCTAGGAGCACTGCTCTTCATCTGTCCTATTCGTCGATCATTTCATTGCGCCCAACCTTTCTCGAGACAGGAAAAAAAACAGTAGAAGAGGAAGGCCTTCCCCTAATTAAAATGTCCACCTGTCATTTTTTTACGTTGAAAGTCCGATGTCAAAGATCATACTGACCGAAACCCATTGTCCTTAAACAAATAAAATCGACAGGGAACGAAGAGGACTTGATGTTCAGATTCAAGGGGGTCGCGCCACCCCTTGTAGCTCTTCCCCGCAACTGTTTAAAAAGGCGCGCCTCCGCCACATGGAGCCTGTTTAGTTTGTGTAGTTGACACGGGCGTCCCGGTGGCGCTGTGTGTCGTGCTTACCGCGTCCCGACCTGATTAGGCCAATCATTTCGCTGATTAGTGCAGTCACTCGACATGGGGACGTGCTCCCACAGAAAGAATGGTCAATTTCTCGCACACAAAAATCTCTGGGAATGGGGATTATTTTTGTTAAAAAGTTATACAGGATAAAGAAAGCAAAATGTATCCACCGTCAGGATTGGTGGATTTGAGAAGTTTTTTTATGTCCAATTTATCCTCCCCCATAGGCGACAGTTTTATTTATGGAGGTTTTTGTCATTGTTTTTGTCTGCGGTTCGTGAACTTTGTCAGGGGACTTCCACTTCCTGTTAAATGACGTGCGGACAGCTAGTTCCGAGGAGCGTCAAGGTTCTGTGGTTAGTTGATCGTCATCAATTTAACAAGACACTGTCCTTTAGATGACAACCAGTGTTTTATGACAGATAGAAATAACGAGCGGAGTCTAGACGGTGGGATTGGAGCCCTGCTTTGAGAAAGAGTAAAAGAGTTAGTGAGATTTGGGACAAAACGTGTTCCAGTCAAAATGAATTCGTTCGCCAGATTCAAAAGAAAAACACCAAGATATTCAAACTTGTTTTCTCATTTCAAATAGAAGACTACACGACTTTTGTAACCTGAAAAACATCCGTTGAAACTTCGCCAACGTAACTTGAAACGAATAGCAATTTAGTGAGCTACAGTTCGTAAAACACCTCTTGAAAGAGTTCTGTACTTGTTATCAATTGATAACAAGTAATCAGTCACAGACCCTCTATTTTATCACCTCACTAATATGAAAATAATGTCATATGATAAACCCTAAGTTTATAAAAACTCACCACAAAAAAACCCTTACTGACATACATGGGTGTTTTGCATTATAAATGCGATACATCCCAGCTGGGAGGGTTCGCAGAGGAGACCATACCCGACCTTATCGCTCATTTAGGGTTCTTGGTTTTTTTCTCTCAGTTTTATCTTGTGGGTGGGGCTTGGCAAAAAGGGCGCCTGTGTTCGTTTCAAGTCTGACCACAAAAGCCACTGATAGTTTACTGTTTGATATTTATTTCATGGCGTCAAGCGTGTCTCAGTAAGTATCACGGGCTCCATACTTGGTTGTTAGACTTCGCATCTAGCACGTTGTTATATTCCAAGTACCGTTTACATGAGCCTGTTGTCCCTGCGTCACTGCATGGCATTTGTTACTTCTCGTGAAAATTAATCATAAATAGCTCGTGAAATATCATTTTAATTAAGAAAAACATGTTATTAATTATCATATGGGTCGTAAACATCGGTTCAGTTTTTACATCAGTGGTCTGCTGACTACCGATGAATAGAATAATTGTGATAAATTTCTTTTTTAGTTTACCTTTCGAGAGTAGAGAGAGTTGTTTTCATTATTGGGGAATATATATATATATGTAGTTTGCCAATAAGTAACTGGCTATTGACATGCCCCTGGAATATTCCGTTGCTCTAGTGGTGCCGAATAGTGTGACTAGGGCACCTGGTTTTGAATGGTGTTTGAACCTCGTTCATGCAAGTTCTGGTTGCCGTCTACTTGGGGGTAGTAGACCTACTACCACATGTATTTAACCCATTGTTCTCCAGTTTACCACCCATTGTTATTTTAGATACCCTCTCGTGCCCTAACCTTTCGACATACAGCTTTGAAATGTTTTAACTACTGCTTGAGTTCTGATGAAGATGGTTTATAAAGTGTGCCAAGAAAGGATACCTTTTTGAATGACATTCTTTGGTTATATTCCATTGCATTTGTTTTGAAGCAGACATTGGTGTTTTACACCAGGCGAAAACGAAACGGTACCATAACTAGGCAGATAAGACATTTACGCAACATGAGCGTTCTTTGAGTTTCGAGGATGCCTTAGGGTACCGTCATCCACGTCATTCGCCTATCTCCGTATAAAATAAACAGTTTCATGTAGATAGTTTTTCCCATCACACTTGATTATTTTATGTAGGTCCCTTTTTTCGATCATACTTACTCAAGATATGATCTATGCCCTAAATCGTGTTTTAATGTCATCGACTTTATGAGATGTGAAGGTGCCGCCCCTTGAAAGATATCAGTTATAGAAGATCATTTTTTATTTATACACGCTGGCATAGACATCTACATGTATTTCGAATATTAAGTCTTGATAAAGCATCCATGCAGCCATAAAGAAGGAATAAGACTTATATAAATTACACCTCCTTCGCTTACGGCCAATAATATGCTACAACGAATCATCACTGAATTAGGGATTTAGAATCCCATGCAAATATTTTCTTTCTATGCGTATGAAACAATGAGAATTTTATTTACCTTGAAAATAAATTATCTATAGTAAATAAACTTTATTAATCAGAAATGCTGTCAAAATGTGCTAACGTTGATACGGGTAAACCTTAATAGTTGATAACTGTTGTGCACGAGTCTAGGTCTTTTCTATAAAAAAAACAACCCTTGATAGTTGATATCGTGGCGATTTACCTGTATCAGTTATCTAAAGGGATACTTATATCAATTATAGTTGTGGTTTTAGAGTATGGCACCTAGCTGAAAATAGTTTAATTTAAAGGTAAACAGCTTCAAAGAAAAACAACAGATGCATTAAATTATACATTCTTTTGGTCTGCTACATGGAATGTTATGTTTCTTTAACTAAACCACTGAGTTCCCCTGGTTTTCAAATATAAAGTAACACCTTAAGTTGGATATTGTCAGCATAATTAAGAGAATATACAGTAGTGATATATTTGGTGTCCATTTTCTGCTTGCTTATTATAGCAGTTGTGTAACGGTAACTCACACCTGTCCCAAGTGACTATTAACTTTCCTGTACTGAACACAAATATAGACTCAATTAACCAGTGTATCATATGTTGTACAATTTTCTTGACTGACACCCACAAGTAATAGTAGACATCGCACCTATCTCGTTGTGTGTAGGACAAATTAGCTAATAGAAAATTCTCATCATCTTGCGTTATTCCAATATCGTGCGCGCAATATACCGTCGTCCTCGTTAAATTGAAATAAGATAGATGCAAGTACGAGAAATCAAAATCGGGATGATGGAAAATACAAACCACTGTGACCTTAAGTGTGGGATAATTGAATTTCCTGATTTCGTAAGAAATTCAGATTGGTGCATTAGTAAAAAAGGCCAATCAAGGAGTTGGTCTTAGCACTAGTGAATGACCTGAGTATGATAAGGCCTCAGAGAGAAACGTAATGCCTTATTCAAGACTTTTAATCATATGCCTTTTGTTTGTAGGGCATCTCAAGCAAATCCTTTGGAACTGGAGAAATTCCTAGAAGATGTCAAGTGAGTATTTGTGATAGTATGTGTCAGGACATCGGGCCTATAGAACATAGATATAAGTGTTGATAATACGTGACACCACATGGCGCCACTGTATAGCAGTTAGGTTTGATACTCCTGATCTACATTTTCTATAGGCAGTGTTGTGGGTCACTCGATGGCCAAGCATTTTCCATTAGACAGTTATGTGATTACGGAAATATTGGTAAACGCGAACTTTTCATGCGTGCTCCTACGTGTGAAATATGTTGCAAAGATAATATTGTAGCCGACTAACAAGATTATTCTTTATCAAACTAAAATTTCAGAATTCCTATTTTGAGGGTACACAATGTTTTCATCTTGCAGCCCGGTGATATTTCTCATAGCCTCGTTTCAGATCTATTATTTTAGACATTTTTATACCACTGTATTAGATAACCATCGGGTAATTTTGTGTCTTTGAACGTAATTGTATAAATGTTAAGGTGGGGTTATAGTCTTAGTATATTCCATGATTTTACTACAGGAACGGAGTGTACCCGTTGACGGCGTTTGCGCACATAAACGACGCGCAGCAGGGCCGGCCGCGCGCCGTGTCGCCCGAACTCGCCGAGTCCGTCAAGTCGGAGACGCCCGAGCCGACGGACAGCGAGTCGCGATTGGTGATGACCATGCAGTGTCAAGTCATGTCTATCAAGGAGAGCCCCAACCTGCAGGTAGGCCTCACTCCACCGTCTATGCAGTTAATATGGATACATGTTTGCTGACAAATAAGTGAAATCCCTTCTTTTTTTTTTTACCATATTCGACTGTCCTTCACACTCTTTGTGATATGATAATAGAGCAGATCTTACCTCTGTAAGGAATGGCATTTCCTGTCTAGTTTCACATTGCAGAGAACGATTGTCTGAGAATTACCAGCCCACAAGAAGGTTTTTTTATTAAGGGAAATTGTGGATTTCCACATGTTAAGCATCAAATGTTTGGTAGGGGAAGTTATCATTCATAGAGTACTATACTAATAATAACAAAGAATTTGTAAGAGAGGTTTAATCATGGTCATTGTAAGATGATATTAATATCAATGTAAGATAATATTAAGACTGCTTTCCCTTTAAACTTGATAATTTCCGATATTTTTCTCAGACCCTACTCTCATCCCTGAGTTAAGCCTTTGCGAGGTGGGCTTCCATAGGTCATATGTCGTACATGAAAAAAAAATTGTTCTCTCTCTTTCTATACAGACGAGCTTCTGAGCAATATGTCGACCTAATTTCCATTTTTTCCATAACTAACTCTATCAGAAAAGCATTAGGCTTGGCTGAATCAAATTTGGAATAAACTAAATTTGCAAATAGAAAACCTGAACATAGGGCGCCATCCATAAAGTACGTACGCAGAATTTCTGAAGTGTTGGACCCCCATCCCCCTCCCAATCTTGTGTGCAGTATAACAAGGAAGGGGCATACGCAACATTTCCAAAATTGTTAACACCCCTACCCCTCAGTGTGTACGTCGTTTATGGATGACCCCATACCAGTATTTTTGTCTTTATGGTGATATTGAAGATGGTATTTCTAAACTGCACAGGTTACGATCCTGCTGCGAATGGATGACAAGATGAACCGGCAGTTGTCATGTGAACTCTCTGATGATGACACATCCTCTGTACTCGCCGAGGAGCTTGTCCGTTATGGCTTCATTAATGAGGTAAGTGGGTTTTTTTTTATCGGTGAGAAACTGACAACTATCATTTTACAAATGAGTGGTATGTTGACAGTCTATCACTATCTCATTAACTTGTTCTACTGTCCTTTTTATTCAGTGAGGTGGGTATTGGAATACACTTTATTTTTCAGGAACTAATGTTCTCTCAGAAGTCTTAGGAAAATAAGGAAATATTGGAGTCTTTTCTATGATAATTTTGACAAGGTATTTGGTACCCCTAGCTTCCACCACAGAGTATGAGGGAACATAGTTACTGAGTCCATAATGATGGCAATCTAAGGTCTTGTGTCCCCAAAACGGTCAGACGCGGTAGTGAAGGGTCGTATTTCTGAGACAAATGACTGAGTACGGTATCACTATAGGCTGAGTTACGTTATTCTCTTATAACTAAACATCTAAATACGTGGCTATGGGTGTGCACTGTTCGAGCTACCGCATCTAAGTAAAAAAAAACAAAAAAAACCTCTTATAACTAAACACATTAAAAGTCACACCATTTTAATTACTTACAAAAGCTGTTGACCCTGTAAGCTAGCGGTCATTCACCACGGCCCTAGGGCGTGAACATTATTTGTAAGTCATGATTTTGAGCGGATAGTGTTTCATAGATGTTGTACCACAGGTTAATTATTAATATACTATCCATGCTTCCACCAAGTGATAATCTTAGCCATGACTTACAGAGTACTCGCTCATTTGACAGCTACCGCATGGTGATTTTCACTGAGCTCTTCTTGTCCTCCGTACAGAACGACCGTGATAAGTTAGCGACACTGATCGACGAAACCATCCTGAAACGTAACGACACTGGGCCACATCCCTTGGAGCAGTCGGCGTGACAGCAGGGGTTTGCTGGTGCGACTGTCCGCGCCGGACACCTGCCCCCCTGACACCACTCCCCGCTCCCAGCGGGCAGCACTGACGCCCTCCAAGTGTCAGTACTAGCGTCACGTCAACTTCGCTCTGTGATGGGCGCGCGCAGAGTGCGCATCAAGCCCAGATGAGAGTCTTCCCTGCTACCCAGCCTCCTTCCCTGCCTTCCTCTCGCTCCCTCTGTCCCCTCCATAGGAGACGGTTTTCTGGTATAGTCTGTGGCCGGTTTCACTCTCCGTGCATCAATTAGTTACCCGCGGCGTCAACAGGAGAGAGTGAGCTTTCTATGTGCAGATTGTTCTGTCATACAAAGTCATGCATGCCCTGCGCAGGACGTGTATTTAATTTGTTTCATTTAACTCGGTTGCTATCATTTTGGAGGTTAAAGCAATGAATGAGTCTGGCTGCCCATCTCCTGTTTTGTATGATTTTGATGTGGGTAGGACTGTGCCAGTTTCAGTGGAACGGAAGCAGGACTGTTGGAGAGGGACCAAGATTGTTGTGAGTTGCTGTGGGAAATCAGCAGGAGGAATGGTTCATTGGTGTAGTGTTTCATATTGAAATGAATGTGCCAACGTAGGGACTGGTCAGTTCATCAAGAACGATCATAGGAGGAACGTCACAAATCGAATGTATGATATTACAGTGCACCACGAAATCGATTCATTCACTGCGCTGCTTCTTACCTTTGTATTTCACGCTTCATGTATGTATGTGTGTGGATGCGAAAGATTTTACCAGAACCGACGCAGCATGTGTCTCCCGTGGCGCAACATAGGAGAGATTAGTAGAATCAGAGCTGCTTAGTGTTTTAAGGAACAGTCAGAACGATATTTTGACTTTGGTAAATATTGTTTTGGCGCTTCGACTGTGGGCCGAACCTTCCCCAGGAGTGTATATATCGAAGCCCTAATATAGGCGCCGCAACCCCATATATCACAACTACTACGACTACTACCACCACTACTTCCACAACTTCTACTACTATTAATATCTCCTGCAAATTTTAATTAACTCATACTGATTGATTAAAAGGAATGTTATCAATGAGATGATGCAACATGGGTGTGGTTAATTAGGGTGATATTTAAGTGACCACACATAGCTCAGCTTTAGTGAGGATAGAGCCTAGAGACGTCGCCACCGACTCCTAATGTGCCAGTTTTAGATAGTAATTTCTCACGACTGGAATTAGGGCTAGGTTCCTGGCGATTTTTAGGTGGCAAATAATTAGTTCCTTGATGTGCAAGTGCTTTCTTTAACAGCGGGATGTGATGTCTTTGTTGGTAACAGGTGATATATTGAAAGTCTCTTCCATCTTTGTACATAACGTGAGTTTGGCTGGCTTGTTGACTCCCCTATTTCCGTAAGATTATCTAATAATTGAAAATGAAGCAATACGAATTTCTAGAGTGAATAACATCTACGGAAACAACTTTCATGACTTATTTTAAAGCAAAATAGTACTCTTATGTTTTATTAAATCTCTGTAAGAAATTTCGAATTCAGTTGGCTAGTAAAAAAGAGGAGAACCATTTTTTAAAATTTCTGTTTATCGGTTTTAATGATATAAAGGAAGTTCCGTTATATTATTCATTTGTTCTTCACTAGAACCTCACGAATTACTTATACATTTTTCTCATTTAACAGTTATCGTATTTGATGATTGGTGAACCCAAAACATTTGTGGCCAGTCGGTTCTGCTATAGCACTGAACAACGCCCGTGGTCGCCGTAGAACACATATAATCCACGCCAGTTAATGTAGTTCGCCAACGATCTGTCAACATGTAACATATGGCACTTTAGTCTTCATTGAAGGTGAATCAAGCCTCGTGCTTCTGCTTACTAAATTGGTATGCAGAGAGAATCCAATCACATCTCCGAGAATTGATAAAACCGTATATTAGTCAGCAAAGATATTGGGTATTTTTAAACACTAGGGTTCCGAAATTCTTTCCGGGTGGTAATTTTGACTAAAGATTGCACATTGACGACATTGTACTTAATTACTTGTGGCCACGTGCCAAGGGTTCTGCCTTATTAGTCTTTACTATTGGTAGCCGTATCTTCAACACGCTCATACGTAAGAATTCATATCCGAAACTTGCCGATAGAAGTCTTCAAACAGTCCAGAAAACTATTGCCATTTGAGGACATTGCCTGTAAGATATCTATATATACATGTATACATACGTCTTATACCAAGTACACAGTTTCATATTTGCGCAAAAGTAATGATAGTTACAGATTTAAGTAGATCTAGATGTAGAAGATGTATAAAAGTGGCGAGATTTTGTTGGATATGAAGTAGTAGCTGGTAGATGGTCGAGCAGGGTGTTGACTTGTGATCAATCAGATGAGGCGTCGAGATGAGCGGCATTGCTAGCGAATGTAATGGAACTAGGCCAGGCCCATGGGTTCTTCCCACATGGGGTGATGGTGTAGTAGTGTAGTTTGTCAAAGCCAAGCGTCGTAAGGGCGTTGCTTTTTACCCCTGTGTACATAGATATACATATATAAATATACATATAAATATACTTAAGTATACAATGACACCCCAATTGTAATACTGCACTTGGTAACGCTTGTGATACGTGGACAAGACGCTAGTCTTGATGCTACACACACTTTGAGTAGGTTACTCCTTTTGAGCTAATTCAGTGTGTCAAAGAATGATTTCCCTAGTACATGAAACTTGATGTGAACCGAAGATAATGGCGATTCGCTCCTTCTGGTTTATGTTGCACTAGACACTTTACCGCTTTGTTAACGATTAAATTGTCGACTGACTAGGTATGTTTCATATATATATATATAAGACAGGGTTTCTTAATTTTGTGACTTTCCAATGATTTGGGTGTAACCCCCACCCTCCCCTCTATTCGGTTACATAAAATTTGGGTGTAGTATATTTTGTTTCTATTGAATTTGTTTAAAACTCCGATGGAGGACCTTGATTGGGTATGGGGATTCTAGTACTGATGGGCGTGTGGAGGGATCGCAATTGTATATTTGTATGCATACTATGGATAAGGAAACTGCTGTTGTTAATTGTGATGTCTATAACCCTTTGGCTTTGACCAGAGGGGCCACTCATATTGAACGGCGGCAGCGCTTGCTTTCCCTCGCGTTGCACGAGAAAACTTGTTATGACCAGATCAGTTTTTGATGTCAATTTCTATCCTTAAGACTTTGTAAGAGCTGCTTTTCTTACCCAGCCCAGGTCCTTAGTAAAATGTTAGAAATTACATTGTTAAGGGGCATTCTACCCATCTAAATACATGGTACAATCTTGCCCTTATCTAAAAAAATGAACTGATGCGTATTTTCTAAGGTGGCTAACATATTTTGGTAACAACCTCTCTAAAATGAATGAGTAAATGATACTACCTTATTGACTGGTCAGATTAAAAACTTTATGGTAATATGATCATTAGTAAACAACCACGACGGGCTATATATTTTTATAGAAGGTCTCCTTTGCTGTTTTCTTTGAGATGGCCGATGTTTGGATAATCCTTATTGCGTACTAGCATGTATTGTTGAGCAAACTGAGATATATATCTATATACATATGATATCTATATATATAGCCTATCAGTGCACTGATCGCAGCCTGGAAGTTACTCGGTTGACATTGCCCTCCCATGTGTACCCGGTACCAAGTCATCGCGGTACTCGACGTATGTTAGATTACGACGATTGCATATTATAGAAGTATGTAAGTGTTTCTGTAAACGCATATATACTTTAACACGAATATATGTACATGCATATATACCCCTATATATATATGTATATATGTGGTGTTGACTATGCGAATAATTGCTTCCCGAGTGTACACGTACATTGTGGTAGCGTCCCCCAGGGACTCCATAGTTTCCTCGACCCTGTCCGCTCATTCTACTCACGTGCATTTCCTCATTTGATTTAATGATATCAGTAGTAGTCGACATCTCATATTCATGTCATTTGTGCAATATAAGCCTCTATCAACCACAGTATTATTGTCGCTATCAATCGACACAACGTGACCAATGTTGCAACAGCAAGAATGTGACTATCAGTTAGTTTGTTGCCGCATTTATCACTAGTTTGAATATAACAATATGCATATATTAATGAAAAGCGTATCTCACCTTGGCTTTAAACCACACAATGTCCAAGTTTTACTGTCCCGTTCTTTTTTTTTTTTTTATCTAAATGAGTTTAATGTGTGAAAAATCTGTTGTCTTTGTGTATAGAAAAATTCAGAACAGAATTCATGCTAAAAAATATCAAATGGAGAGAGATTACGCGGGATTGATAACATCTGTGTACGAAAATAACGGTTTTGAAATAAACGCTTATGTGATTTGACAAATGTGTTGAATTTTTCTCTTATGTTTTGAGCAAAGATGATAAAGTCATCCTTCACGTTGCATCACGACCCCATTACAATTTGACTTCTGATTCGTGCCCTATATGTGCCTGTATTCTCATACGCCCGACAAAACCATGGATGATGTACATTTATTCATCTCCGAAAAGTTTGCTGATAAGTTCAATATAGGTTTATCACAAACTGTTTCAAATCTTGTCTGTCAAGTACTGAAGCCGTAGAGAATAAAGCATTTTATCTAATTCAGATACATGCCCACTACAGTAAAGCTGCCACGGAAAAAGAATTCCGGTAAAATGAGTCGAGTCCGTTTCAATGAAGAAACAATGCATAACACATAATACGCTCAACGCATATACATCGTCGTGTAGGACAGGACATGTGCCTGTTTCTCACTATTACCATTCAATATGAAGAGAGGTCCTACATATCACGTAGAGTGATTAGGACAGATACTTTCTATCAAAGTGGTGAAATTTAACTATTTGGGGATATACTCCTATTTACGTCGGAATCGAATATCTTGCTATGACCCATACCAAGCCAGAGTAAATCAAATGTAAATTAGACTGGAAATATATTAAAAGTAATTTCGGTATAGCTACCTATGCTTTGTATTTTAAATGTTTTTTAAGTTCATTTTCAAAAACACCGACTTGGAATTTGTGATCGAGTCATAATGTGGGAATTGATCCACATATACATTCTGTGCGATGATTCTAGAGAACCAACTGTTTCTATCTACGGATATTTAGTGGATCTGCAGACAAAGTTTTGATATTCGATGCCACAGTAATGAAAATGAAGGCATGGGTTTTGAGAAAAATTCACTACAGTGAATGTAAGATGAACGCCAGCGAATAAGTAATGAATATTATTTTGAGCGCCATGATTAGACTGAACAATAATTTATAGAGACAATTTAAATAGATGATAAACGCTGCAGTCTTGACAAACTGTTATGTACTGTCTGACAACTGTTCAATACGCACAAAGTTTGCATATACATGTACATGTACCATATAGCAACAAATAAATCACCCACAAGGTTTCATTCTGGCTATGATATTTAATTAAGTCTTTCGTTGGTTGTTTGGTCATCAGAGTAATTGGTCTCTAACAAAAATCAATATAACGAATGGGTTGATTTCCACTGAGTAAATTCCCGATATTGCAGGGAAGATGTGTCCTTCACATTCGGATTTCGATGTCACAAAGTGTTCCAATGTTCTGCATTAGATTGTCTCCACATATCACGAGAGAAAGTAAGATACTACAACACACCACGACAACTTAGTGTAGATCAACGGTGCTTAGCTGAACACCACCTTAAAAAAGATATATAAAAAATAAATTCCAACCACGAAGTTTCGCGTAAACTTCAACGGAACGAAAAAAATAGGAACACACCACGACAACTTAATTCCGAACATCAGAATGAACAACACGAAGTGGTATGCTTGTCTAACACGTCTTCCGTCACTAATACGAATAAATGGATTTTAGTGCCAGTGCAATTTGAAGTGATAAAACTATTATTAAACGACAAACTTTATGCTTCTCTATGCTAGAAGTATTTTCTCTGCAGCGCATCTTATTATGCATACCATTATGAATCATCCAATCATTATGATGCACTATTTCAGAACATTATAAATTGATATGCCGCATATTGCACTGGTATTGCTTGGAAGATTGAGCAGCTGCAAATTGTTTCATTCATGGCGCAGCCAATGTATATATGTATGCTCAAATCATATATTTACTAAACATGAAGTAACATGTACTAACTAACACATGTACTTATTGACGATGTCTACAGAGCACTCAATCTGTAACGTACGTATGGTACATTTTACGGGCAATCCGGTAACTACCATCCGCTTAATGGGCATGTCACTAGCTGATTCTCCATTGAGCTGTTTCTGAACCAACAAGACACGTTAAATCTCTCACAAAACGCAGATGGATAATTGATATAATCAGCTGTCAGTTCGTAATAACAACAAATCGGGATAAGAGACAATGAATGGTCTGATGATGTAAATAAAAAAAAATAGTTTATAACAAAAGTTAAAACCTTGATAAAGATGTAAACATATCGGCCATCTATAAGATGCCTTACTTAAAGCTTCAATAATAAGTTAGATGACATTCAAGAACTATGAACAGGAACAAGGACTTGGGTAAAGATCCGTGACAGGAATAAGATAAAATAACACAAATAGTGTGTTTGTAAATCACGGTGAGCATCTACAACGTTTTTCATACTCAGATCTTATCAAAGATTATCGGACAAATGAATACAGTCAGGGTCTATATTTACTGACTGTATGTTTCCAATATACTGTACCATAATCGTGAGCACTATGTAGGCCCTAGCAGCTTCTTCACAAAAAACAGGTTTGTGGGTATAATGATCGAGGAACTCGCTTTAAAAAGCAAGCCGATACTAAATGACTACACACATATATTCAACCACAATCTTAATCTCTACAAAATGTTTGAGAGTGCCAATTACACTCTTACATTCTTAAGTTCACCAGTACCGAGCAATATCTTCGTGAGATAGTCAGACCTATAAACAAGTTTTTTTCTTCATATTTTGATTTTCATATTACAACCAACAAGACTTTCAGAGAGAATGAACGCCTTTGAACCGAAACTATCATTTACAGAGCAAATTATAGTATATGTACACTGATAACATAGTATATATAATATAACAGCTTTAAAAAACAAAAAATCAATTACTTTGCTCTATATTCCTGTTTTTCCAGCCCTTTAGCACATCAATTAGTCAACGTTCATATTCAGTTGATTATCTCAATTAATCTCTTATGTTTGATGTCACGACTAAATATCTTTAAAAAAACACACCCAAAGTTATATTTCTCCTATACTAGGTGTGGTAGATGTGAAACAAAAGGTCCACAAGAATAAAAGGTACTACCTCGTGGGATGTGCAATGCATATATTACCAAACAGTGCAAGGTTATCCATGAATCAACTCCTATCTTCAATCAAACTGGAGAACATAATTCGGAGTTCATAAAGGGCAAGGGCAAATTGATATAGCCATGGCATTACACACTACCTATGTTGCCTTGAAACCGAAGATCTACTTCGTGTAATAGAAATCATCATATCAGCTAGGGTTTGTTATCAAAAATTAAAAAACCTACGCGTGATACATCCGAACTGAATATATATGTAACTGTATTTTGACTACGAATAATCATAAAGACCTCTAAGAGTGTCATTAATATATGTACATAAAAGATTAAATTTCATCAACCTTTCCTGTATCTTTATCAATCACATTAAAACTGTATCGGAAATAATTTAACACAGATGGTTGTCATTACGGTAAGAATTAAAATTAAATATAGACAAGCTAGGACGACATACACAATCAGAGCTGTTGTCCAAATATCATACTTGACTGGTTTCCTGTAATGATTTAATCTCATTTCCATCCTTAGAGTAAATACCTTCTTTTGACTGTTTTCTTTTTTCTTAAAACTACATATACTTTGAAAATGATATTGAAGATAATGTCAGTGCAATGGTAACAGTGATACCTCATGACTAGTCAGTGAGGTGTGTTGGGTTAACTCAAGTGATTGCAATGAAGAATTACACATCCACATCTTATTATGCTTAATTCATTACCCGTATATTTATATGTTGCTTATCTCAAAGCCTTTTCGACAAAACTGCAAAATATAACACCTGGACCAAATCGTTTACCTGCCATAGCAACTTCTTGAAACGACAAAACCACGGTAAGTATGGTTGTGCAAAACCCATGCATTTCCTTCTCTTCTTTTTCACTACAAACCG
Organism: Alentia gelatinosa; assembly: GCA_950022655.1. Classification (NCBI taxonomy): domain Eukaryota; kingdom Metazoa; phylum Annelida; class Polychaeta; order Phyllodocida; family Polynoidae; genus Alentia; species Alentia gelatinosa. Next base: position 158,385,030 of record OX465579.1, read on the forward strand.
ATTAATATCGAGGATTACCTTGCTTTCTCAATCCAATCAAAGAATGTAGTAACTCAGTGGCATCTATGAATCGTTACGCCACAGTTTGAAGGGTTTCAATAGAATAATGAATATCTACATGAACTATTTGTCAACGAGTGATGATTCTATATAATACCTGTGCATTGCAAAGTCTTCCAATGGCTTTATGACAATCCACAAATCCCCTGATTGTGGACAATGATAACATGATGTACACATGTTTATCCTCGGCCTGATGACATGTGGCAGTGATGCTGACAACAGTGAACTATTCTCTGGCCAACAGTGAGTAGCTCGTGCTATCACTCACTGACTCGTAGTCGTGCTCGGTATCTGAGTCGTCTGTGAGACGAAACCTCGATACAGTTCTCGGTTGGCAGCAAGAAATATCCACAGCGAGATAACTGTAAGAGATGTAAAAACATTCAACATCAAGCATATCACTCTTTATCAGTGTTGCATTCAAGTAACAGTGGAGACTGCGTGGTAACATGTTATGAGCATAGAGTATTTTAAGGTATCACTTAATAAACGATGGGTAATTATCCTTTATGGGTACTGGGCATTTTAAGGCATCACAAATATTTAATATTCTCTATTTGTGAAGCTTATTCCGAGTAATGTCTATGAGTGAGCGAGACGCCCAATTATCAAGGGATGAGGATGATGTTAGTGGTAGTATACCATACCTCTGGTTGAGATGTGCTGAGATCGTCTCTAGGGTTTGGCCTTTGGTCTCAGGTACCAGGAGGTAGATGTAGACGAAAGCCAATGCCGCTATGGCGGCGTACAGGAGAAACGTCCCGGACAGGCTCAGCGCACCTGAGTACCAGAAGTGTGCGTTATAGCACGGACTTGTATACATGAACAATGAATCGTTTGTTGTATTTATCATCCATCTTTTCGAATGTATTAAACTCAGTAAATTGCCACATTAAAGGGTATGATAATAGGGACTATCTCCTTGCTCTATAGCACAAAGGGACTATTTTTCCCGTATGCCATGGCTTTGAGGCCGTATACCACAGTTTTGAATTCGTATACCACAGTTACGGTATCTGACAGGATTTATATAATGAACCGTGGCTTACTGAGTCCCCATACACTTTCAATGGGGACTCTTTATACGTTGGCTGATAAATCCAAGTCCAGGGTTTTTAGACACAAATAATATTGAAATCGAATCTGAAAGTTAATGACTGGACTTTTCAGACTGAGTAGTATAACAGATGTAGTAAGATATACTTTTTCTTTTTATAAAGATGAACCTTGATAGAAATTATGAAAGGTAGGTTTATTTGGTATCAAATTAAAGCTCCTGACGTCAGGGATGCATTCAACGTGGTATTAGGTGTATTAAAGTATTCCCCAAACCTTGGTATTCATATCTCTCTTGATGTCATTCAGTTTAACCCTTCCAGGCCGAGCACGAGTGGCAAAGCATTGTCCCTAGGGCCGGGTAGTATTGTCCAAATATACTGCCAGGGGACTGGTCTTTTCAGGCTAATTGAGATACTTTCATTGTTTGATCACATGATACAACACTCGATCTTTTATATCATTTTATGAATATTTGGAAATCGCTACCAAAGTGTTATAGTAACATTCTGTGAAAGTTTCATCATTATTGATCAATTATATACAAAATTCTTACCGTAAAACCCCACTTATAAGCTGGCCCCCACTTCAGCAAAATGCTATAAGCCGATTCTGGGGGCATTTCAACTTTAGGAAAACCCCGGTAAATGTAGAAAACGTAATGTGAACGAAAAGCGTTAGACCCAGGGAAGATATCGTCAACTGCTCCACATGGTCTTCTTGATGATAGATAGGGTGAAAGTTACTTACTCATTAGATCCAGAAAGGTAAAAGACACGATGAGGTTGGTTCCCCAATTGGCAACTGTCGCCATGGAGATGGCTCTACCGCGGATTCTGGACGGGAAAATCTCACTCAGCACCAGCCATGACACTGTAAATAATGATAGTACAGAGTAGTAGCATAGGTACATGTACATGCATATCGTAATGATAATATATTTGGACTAAAATGTATTTTGATATATATAACTATAATGTATGTTCACAATTAACATTTACTATTATTTGTAACAAAACTAGTCTAAACTTTGTGGTTAAGGTTGATACTTATTACTAGGAAGCAACTATTTCTAACTTCTTTCGAAACCTTCATCAGCGATTATCAGGTATGGATATGTTCAAAGTTTCATCCTAATCAGACTATTTAGGCACCTGAAAGTTTGGCTAGTTCAAGGCAGATGCCAATGTCTTATTTGGTGTTGATACGGTTTGTGTGTGTCCCTGGATTTAATTAAAGTTCATAAAGTACAAAAAGAGATTGTGCAACATAACTGATGAAAGATTCTTCACCAACGATTGTAGGAGTCACTGGGATCATGGAAAGGGGCTTTGCTGTAAATCTGGAAAAAGGGTAACATAAATTTTGTTCTGAATTTGTTCCATTAACAAAACTCAAATTTACACTGCAATAGTGTGCTCGTTAGGTAACGTTATGGTGGAATAATACTTCATGATAATTCATCTTACCTGGTCCAAACCCAACGGCGTAGCCTGCGATGTAGAGAACAAGGGCCAGGAATGACAGCCATTTGACAGTCGGGTTAACAGTCTCAGGGATGGCTTCCCACGTGTGGTTACTGGGTGGGATCTGGAACGGGTAGGCCAGGCTGTGATCCCTCTTCATCCTACCCACTGCCCGCTCCCTTCTCACTGCAAGTTTAAGAGTAGTTACTTGTTCTGTAGTCAGTGTTGTCATAATGAACAAGTTTGTTTATATACTATAATATACTCTCCTGATGAGTATTATGGTCAATACATAAACCTGTTTTTTCTTTTTTTTTTTAATGGAAGTGTTTATTGACAAGATATTCACTAGTGTTACATGTGACTTTCAACTTGTATAGTCATCGAACACAGACAGAATACTGTAGCATCAGTCATACATACTGTATGAATACAAAGATATAAATCCATTTGACCAGACATTTGATAAGCAATTAGATTATTACTTTTGGCATGATATGATTAACACATTAAGTATTTACAGATTGTGGTGATGGGTAGCAACATAAGTTGGCTACAATTTACACTCCATCTTTCTTATTAAGTTGCTAGTAAATGTTACTAGGCAACAAAAATAACGATATAAGAACATACATTTTGGCCTACCACAGGGCACATATGTTAGCACGAACATAAAACATAGATGAAAGTACACATTGAAGGATATACAATCCCATCTGGGCATACAAGTGGAAATTCAAAAAAATGTAATACAGCAATCTGTTAAGATGGAGGTACAGGGTAGGCCAGATACAATCACCTATCTTTTATTTTACCTTGATGCTCATAATTTCATTTCCGCAAATGCGGTCACTAGAAAAAACCCACTATAGACTGCTGCATACCATTAAAAATGTGTTTTATAAACAAAATGTACACAGCATGAACCCAACTGTCACATGAGTTATTAAACCAATAACAGTTACAGTGGCAAGTCTATAGCGACCTTCATTGAAGATCAAAGGAAAAGTATGGAATCCTCTAATGCAACTACTATTCAAAAGTAGCCACATTATAATCAAAGGGTATTAGCTGTATAATATATCACACAACAATCCTTTCATTCAAGAATGTTTTATACGGAAACAGGGTTACTGTACTTGTCCGTCAAAAATATGTTGTATAATTTATAGGTTAAATAAGACTTACTTTGGTAAAAGGTGATATTTGACCTTATGTCTCTTTTTTGTTTGACCTTAAGTCTATGATGTTACCAGGTTGTCGGAGCAATAGCGATGTAGCACTCATTGGGTACTAGTGGTATCTAACATCCAAGGGTGTTGTCGTCTGAGGTGAGTGTCTTGGGCGTGGGCCAAACGCTCATATACGCTGCCTAGGTTACATAGACATGGGCTTGCTGCAAAAGACTTACCTTTCCCCATCTGCATTCTAACACTTTGTACATTGGCAAAGAGAAGACGGCCAATGTCTCAGTTTCTTAGAGGTGAGCCCAACTGACCATAATACCTAGACTGAAATACCTCATTGACCCATTGTTGCTTGATATGTTTGGATTCTAGACAGGCAGTTGTGGAAATGACGAGTTGACTGGGTGTCAGTGGGTTACAGAATATGACCCATAGATTTATAATTCCACACTTATTCATCAATGACGAACATACTACTTGGTCCTAGTCTCTTGAGGGCATTCTGCAAAGATATTCAGCTATACCTAGCACAACAATTATACTAATGGCACTTTGCATTCATCTTATTTATCCAGCATGACTGTCCTGACTTACAATATGGACTACATTCAAACATACATACCTGGCATAGCTGTATTGTTTAGCTGAGAAAAGTCCAATTCACTCAGGGTGTCAGGATGACAGCCACTGTAGAGCACACCGGGGCTTTGTGTCATGGCCGTGAAACCGAGGCAAGAAATGCCGACGAGCATCATGAGTGTTCCTACCAGCAGGAACCTGCGACGCCCAGCGCAGTCAACACAGAGCAAAGCCACAGTGGTGAATACCACCTACAAAGTGAAGATAATTTACATAAATATGTATGTATATTATTCAAATATTATGTATTCACATATGTATATTTATGTAACGTCTCATCTGATCAGATCTACTGTAATTACTAATATAAATGGATTGAGTTATTTTCTAATTACCTTAACGATGCCAAGTCCAACTGTGGCCACCATAGCAGCCGAGTCACTACCAAATCCAATGGAGAGGAAGATGGTTGGCGCATAGTACAAGACACTAGGCTGGCCGGTGAACTGCAGGAAGAGGAATGTTATTTGCGATGAAGAGACCCCAAACGGTTGTAATATAGAATCCTATGGTCTCAAACAATTCAGTAATTAGTCATCTCGTGATTGCTGGATGTGTTGCTATTTTCACCTCTCAAATTTGGTCTTCTTCCCAGGACAGCTATATATAAATATACACACACACATATAAGTGAAAATATCTTAGAAAGCTACAGAGCAGCTTTAAAACTGTAAGACATACCTGCTGGAAGAACACGAGTCCGAGTCCCATTAGAAATCGAAACGCCATGTTCTCCTTCGATCCACAGACATTGAATATACAACCAGACTGAAAATACAAATGTTCCTATTAATCAAACTATTGGCATAGAGAGAAATAAAAAACAAACAAACTTGAATATAGACAATAAATATACAACTCTATTATTTTGTAGATGTACATTGAATAGTTTTGGTGCAAACGTAATCGTGCAACATGGGGTTTCTCCTTTCAACACTTCGCGAGTGTATTTGGGTAGACATCATTCTCTCAGAAGAAAGACTAGAAATACTGTCCCTACATCAAGAAGAGCAAAACGATCAAGTCCAGAACAAAAGGCACAACACACCAACACAAAGATGAAGTTTTGTGTAATAGCTCAAACATCATCTATTGCAGAGAGTGCAAAGGATGTGGGGCCCAATACATGGGGCAAACAAAACGCAAGCTATAAGACAGGCAGATACATTGGAAAAAACGAAGGGACAAATGACGTCCCCAAACACTTCAACATGGTGGACCATGAGGGAGTGACATGAAGTAGACTACATACACGAACATCCAGAGAGCAAATGTGCAAGCATCCTGAGACAAAATTGAATACAACTAGATTCATTGTTTCAAGTGCCAAGCACCCAGGGGGCTCAACAAAATGGATAGCAAATATGGATGACAACTATCAACACCATGTCAAAAAAGAATTCCAAGAGAATGATGTCTTCCCAAATACACTCGCAGAGAGTTGAAGGGAGAAACCCGATCTCGCATGATTAAGTTTGCACCAAACATATCACACAAATTCTAAAAACTTCCATAGTTGACTACCAGTGGCCGTTCATAAGTCACAATGCAGACTATCCAACATAGAATAAAACATAAAACAAACCAGTTTTGTTCAAAAGGTGGACGCTTACAGTAAAAAGATGGCAAGACCCACAAAAAAACCCCACAAACAGGATGCTATAGACTCCTGATGAGACATATTTGTCACATCTGCAGCCATTTACTGCATAGATGGAGTCGGCTAAGCTCTGACAAACAAAGACACGAGATGCTCGCCGTTAACTCTAACTGGTAGTTTCCTTTTTTATTTTCCTCCCTTTAACCACGATCAAGTTGGGGAAAATCTGACCGAAAAATTGTGCTAAAATCACTGGAATCAACATTCGAATCGGTCAATTACTCGCTAGTCGCATAACAGTCTCGACAAGCCATACATTGAATAAATTGCCCACCTTTTGTGAACTTAATGAGTCCCGAATAGAACGTATCTCGTCATCAACATCTTCTGTGCCTCGCAATTTGACCAGCGTTGCCCGCGCCTGTAAAGCCAGATACAGACAGACTGGTTAAACATACATCAATTCTGTCGTACCTTATTTGATTACTGATTTAATCCACGTTTAATTTTCAATCAATATATAATTGATTTTTTTGTGATTAGGAATCTTGATCTAAAAGTTAAATCAGTTATCTATTCAAAAAGATCTACATATCTTTAAAGATATAATCTTGATTAAATCAAAACAAATCAAAATATTGAAAAAAGGGAAAGCTTATAGGATCGAAATAAATCTTGAGAATCAATAGACTGGATTAATCACATAGAGATGGATCAGACTTAGCTGGATTAGGTCATTCCGTTATTAACAGTAAAGAGGGCTTCCTGACCTTATCTTCATGCCGGCGAATCATGAGAAATCGGGGACTGGGTGGTAGGAGGATCATGCCAAACCCCTGCAGGAGTGCCGGCACAATGGAGATGCCGAACATGTATCGCCTGTAACCATGGCAACAAGGAGGTCAGCTCCAGGACAGACATGCTGCTGCCAGAAGCGTTCGCTACGAACAGGATACTAATGGGTGGACATTGCCTGTCTTTTTTTTAAAAAATATATCTTTCTTACTGATAAAGGCCACTTACGCAGCCGAAACGTTGTACCATTGTTCTAATAAAAAGCCATCATCTAAACCGAATTGGGCAGCTGTTGAGTTGTACTTGTTTAAACCATTCAAGTCTATCTTTCTTACTCTCGAAAGTTGCCTATCCCGGCCTTTACACTAGACGACTAAAACGTGACGACTGTAGATCGATTACACAATATCGGCCTGCTTTCAGTATTGTGTAAAGTGTTACAGAAAAAAATAAGTAGTTGTATATTGAAAAACTATTTACAACATTGGCGTTTTAGGTATATGCCCACACGTTGGTACCGCTACTCATTATCTGATCTTATTAGTTGCACTGCCCTTCTAAAAGTATTTTTAGAGTCCGTTGTCTAATTTTCTTGTGGTAGTCTATTCCATATTGTGTTTCCTAAATAAGCTGCTGATCTGTTAAATTTTTCCTTTTTCACCTTCGGTATATAATATATTACATTTATCTTGTGGTCGGGTATGCCTAACATTATCAATGTTCACCCGTGCCTCAGATTCCATTTGTTCATTGCACTGTAGACTCCTTACTAAGCCTAACATCAGAACGATTCTTCTTTCATGTGGGTCCACTCACCTAAGGTTTCTATTATGAATCGCTTATCCCTATATGATTTGTGGCCGAGACAAAACTGTCGACTTTAGTGAATAATTGAAAGTGCAAGGAAATCAGAGAAACGTACACACATAAACCTGGAACCTGTTACGGATGGTGCCACGATGGATATCTTTTTTAAATCATGGAAGGCAGGCAAGAACATATTTGACTTTTCAGTGAATCTGTTTATTCACATATGAAATGAATAAACAGATCTTTCGGAAAAAACTAGATTGCTTACATTTTTGTTTAATTTGAAGAATATACATGTTAAGGATTGTATTTGTCTTATCCTGATAAGACCTTCAGATAATACTATCAGAGACTGCAGGGCACGAGATACAGGGAATTCCACGGGATAGAGAGTAATACCGTCGACTTGCTGGAAGCCTGGGGCCGCTTCAAGCCCGCAGTTACTGGAGAACTCAACCCGAAACGAACTCGACCCGTGGTTGACAGGAGAACTCGACCCTTTTGGAGAAATCGATTAGAGAACTCGACCCGTTTCAGATAGTTATGAATATGATATTTTCATATAGAAGTAAAGGTCTAACTAGTTAGATTTTATATTGTTTGTTTGTTTGTGGTGTAACGTCCCAGGGGACCCTGAGGGTATATAGGGACCAAGATCAGCGGCTATAGAAAACAAGTCCAGTTATGTCTAGGTGTAGAGTTAAGGTTAGAGATAGATTTAGGGATAGGGAAAGGATTAGGGTTAGGGACAGGCTTAGGGAAGTGTTTTCTGTTCCCTTTTCTTCCCTAGAGAAGGCCAAATTTGAAGCAAAGATAACATACTCACTACTAAATATAGTATTTATCAACAGTTGTAATGAGTTATTTAATTGAGTTGGGAAGATTTAAAACGGGTTACGGGTCGGTAGTTGGTTACGGGTCGAGTCTTTAAAACGGGTCGAGTTCGCAACGGGTCGAGTTTTCATGGGTCGACTTTGTTATGGGTCGAGTTCTCCAGTATTCAAGCCTGCCTATAGTAATTCACCATAAGAAATGATGCAAAGTTCAATCATTTTTGATCTAATTATGTAATCGGCTTTTTCTTTAAGCCGGAAACGGGTTTTAAATACAATATCGCGTCCTCTTCAACTCAGTGCTGGGATGGGAAGGGTGGGGGAAGGCCGGGAATGAGGAACCTTGTGTTAGATTAAAATATCAAAGAAAGTATCAAATGTGATGTGGCTTACAGTTGAAGTAGTCTCTCTAAAAAGAGTAGAACAAACTGAAGTTAATAGTATCAATGCTAAATGTATTTGTCGTTCAGAACTACCGTAAAACATGCTATTCTAATGCACTGTATTACCTTTTATGCAAAACAGATATACCACAACATATACATTATTGGCCAATGCAAGTTACACATCTTCAGTTTGTAGATGTCCTGTAAGAATCAAACCCCATAGTGAGTGTCCGTACCAGCAGGTTTCATGCGGAAGCAAAACACCATCACCCAGAAGTGTTTGAGTAGCATGCTTATAATACACGTTCCCATAGTGATTGTGATAAACATTAGTCAAGTCGTCACCATGAGTATATTCTAGCCCTGACATCTAGAATAAGTGACCCCACTTACCCACAGACAAGCGGACTATATGAATGGCCGCTATCATTTTGACACCAATTTGGCTTCATTGGCAAGGAAAGTTAAAATCGCTTCTTTATATAACATGACAAATGAGCAAGTGAAAAGTGGATCGTATAGCTTAGCCTCTTTGAAGTGCACGACTGAACTAAGGCCACTCAAAAAAACAAACTTGTTTCTCATCACCGCGCGCATCTGATAAAACGATTTTAGAAGATTTTTTTTTTTTTTAAATAGATGAACCTTGATAGAAATCATGAAAGGTATGTGTATTTAGTATCAAATTAAAGCTCCTGATGTCAGGGATGCATTAAATGTATAGCCATTAAAAATCTGGATCGGAGGGTGTCCGCTTATGCAGGGTTTTACTGTATGTCTGCCATCTTTGATAAAGCAAAAAAAAAAAAAAAAAAAAAAAAAAAAAAGCGCCCTCGTCATATTTTTCATGGCTTGGTGATGAGAAACAACTTTTTTTTTTTAGTGGCCTAAAGGTTGATCATCATCACGAGGATGTAAGTTAATGGTTACTTCAGAACACTCACCACCCTCCAGGCGTGTTTATAAACGCCAGGTTGACGAGGTAGGCACAAAGAAACCCGGTGGTGATTCCCAGCTCGTTGAGGGAGACGAGCAGCCCTCGCTGATTCTGCGAATTAGGACATGCAATGAGTAACTCAGTTTGCCCTTTGAGGACGAATCAATCGGCACGGCTTCACGAAACACCTTTTTAATTGAGACGCCATCGTATTCTCATTTCTGGCGAAAGCTATATGGTAGTACAGTGACACAACGTTTAAACTATTTGCAATACTCAAAATACGTAAAATCATTGTAGCTTTTCATTTTGTTGGCTATAGTCATAGGTTCTAACATGCTCTCTCTCAGTGGAAGTATATGAAGTTCACTTTGAAGAAATTTGTTACAGTTGAAGCTATCTTGCCTCGGGAATATAGAATAAAACAGCGTTCAACAGCTTCCTTGTCAGTTACTTTACATACTATTTTCCAACCTGAGACTAGAAAAAAATGGAGATTATCTCAAGCAAAAGGAGGTCCAGGGTGCCTACTTACGGGAGGTGCAATCTCAGATATATAGACACATTCAGCGATAGCCGAAAGCGACACGCCGAAACCAACGATAAAACGTCCCACCACCTGAAAAGAGAACATGTTGCTCGTCTGAAAATGATACGAAAATAATACAAGCTAAGGTAACATGACAACAGTGTTATCAATGCAGTGGACAATTCACGTTACATTTCTCTAAACGGGATGCCATGAAGATTAAAAAAAACGTATATTAATAATTATACTAATTGATGATAAATAGTGAAACCCACATCTTAAGTGGTGTTATTGTGCTCGTTTTGATTCAGACGCCGTTGGACGGCTGCCAAACATGCTTATAGTGTACTGAGAGAAAATGTGGTTACTGAGCCCGTAGGGATGGGCGTTCAAGGTCTTTTGATACCATAAATTTGTCACGCCGCCACAGGTAGAGGGACATATTCATGGGTAGTATTTCATAGACATCCGGCAATAGGTACATGGTAAAAATACAGGTTGATTCAAAGGTTGATGCTGCATGGCGGCCGTGTTGGCCACGTTTGTAGGCATCGGAAAAAAAAGACTAATTCATTAGGTTTTATGGGCTGTCGCTATATGGCAATTTCATTTAGCCACCGTCCATCTGTATGCTGCCTCCTCCCCTGCACCAAATGCTATAAGCACCTGACAAAAGGCTGCCGTGTGGTCCCCATGTGATGCTCTTTTGTGGTCATGCTGTCGGCCCAATGGAACACCCCTTTAATTGATAGTGGTGAACAATCACCAATAGAATCTATTAAAAAGTTAGTATTATTGACACAACAATACCAATGGCTCAAGACTTTAACCAATGACGTTAGGCCGAATATAAATATCCCTAGACCGTCTAGAATCTTACCAGTGTGGGAAAATTCAAGGAGCACGTTAAAATAATTGCCCCAATGATGAAGACGACGGAGTTACCAATGATTGACCTGCGCCGCCCGACAAGGTCCACCAGGAAACCTGCATGAACGGGAGACAAAACCGTTACAGTTAAACTATAACCAAGACTAAAATAAGTATACATTCTTCTAAATCATATCTAAGTTTGCCTACAACGACAAAACGGAGTAAGGCCGACACTGGCGAACTGGATAAAGGACGAATGTGTATTGAATATAAAGCGAGTCAACCTCATGCAATAATTCCACATTAAAAAAATTACAACTTGAATGCATAACTGGCAAATATACAGAAACTGACATTAGAGGAATGTATGGGGTCGGGAGTGGGGGTGGGATGAAAAGTGTAGTTTTTATCAGCATGCGGGAAGCTGTCAACGAAGATTCTCGCAGAGAGCAATGGGATTGGGAATTGTAAGATAAAATTCTCCTTACCACCAGTGAGTGAGGCGACGAGGGCACCAAGCAGCATGGAGCTCACTACCATCTCCTGCTGCATGCACGAGAGGCTGAAGTCACGCGCCAACTGCAGCAAGGCGCCCGAGACGATTCCTGAAACAGGGATGAAAGTCAGGACTGAGGAAATTATCGAAAATTTAAAACGTTTCTAAAATGAGAATCATTTATAACATTATTTTTAGAACAGAATGGCTACATATTCTAGCACTGTGAGTGTTGCCGGTGTATAGGAAATATCAGAATTCAGTCATTTGTTGGAAAACTTGCATTCCTGCTGAAACGACAAAAGCACACAACTAGCAATTATTCTGACATTAGGGCTATTTTACATCTGGTTCTTATTTCCCTCTTTATGTGCTCGAAATGTACACACCGCCACTTCTTTAGTAACCTTGATTTGAAAAAAAAATTATGTTATCTTGTATTCATGTCTGCATGGAGTTATAAGAACAATCCTGGGGATAAGACACTTTTTGTCTCAATCCGCATTAAACGTTGGCGATGGCTGAAAGCCTGTTATATCGTTGCTATGGTAAAAAAACAGCGAGAGTTTGGGCTCGAAATAACAATCCTTCAACTAAGTAATGTAAACTGTTGTTGTGGCGCGTCTGATAATATCGATATTAGCTCTTTAGAAATTGTACTTGTTATTGATTATGTAGCGGTACTATGTTGACAGGATGCCACAGCAAAACTATTTGTCGTATGCTCAGAGGATAGGACTGAATACAATGCTTACTGCATGTTTACGGACTAGAGTAAGGTATGGTACATATGCCAAGATATAAGTAGAGAAGGATGCCGTGTTAGTTAAAAGTACAGATTCGGAGCTCGGTAGTTGAGTGTGTAGAGGGTGGTACATAAAAGTACCGCATCTGGTCGTCCCTTACCAACTGTATGGCTAAACTGACATATGGTTAGGGTATTTTTGGGGTAGGGTGTCTATTCATAATCAAGGCCCTTAATTGTGGTGGACCATATATCATTGCAATTTTAGGGTAAGGACGATACTAATTTTTATTATAGTTGGGGAATTTTTGGGGAATTTTTTTTCCAACAAGTGGCTTCGTATCACCTGGTTTAGAGAGTCTAAGAAAACGAAAAAGTAGAATAACCAAATTTACATATTGCTAAATGGCACTCTGCTTTGTTTTGAGAGTAGCGAGGCTTTCACGTAGGATAATCGATAAATTGCACAGGTGCCTGGCCACATTTCAAACATGTTGACACCTATCGATCACCCCTGGCTACAATTTCTCTCATACTTGCAGCATTGATAGGATTGCTGAGACAGAGACCCTACCTGTTACCTAATGCCAATGATTATATACCTGTCCACTCCATGCTGTTGATTTAAACAATGCATCAATGCCTCTCACATCCCCAAAATATAGTAATGACTAGCGAAACTTTACTAAAGAACACATTTCAGTGTTCTGCAGGTCTATCACTTTGAGATGGCGTTTTGTGTCCTTTTCCCCCTCTTTATCTGCTCGAACTCTACACATCACCACTTCTTTAGTATTTGAAAAAGAGTCATGTTTTCTCGTGTCCAAGTCTGCATGGAGTTATAACGTTGGCGGTTGCTGAATGCCTAATTTATCATTGCTAAGGTCCAAAAACAGTGAGAGTTCGGGCTCGAATTACAAACCTACTATGATCCGACTCGTTACACTCAATTAGACAAAACCGTTAGAAACTAATTTTCTTACCTACATCATACCCGAATAGAACTCCCCCAAGCGCAGCTAAAAGGGACGCGACGATAACGTGTACAGTGACCAGTCTAGTGGTGTCACGTGGTTTGATGACAGTGACTTCAAGCAGACTTTCGTTGGCAGGTGGATCCTCATCCGGGTCATTGGTGTCGGAGGGAGCGCTGTCGTCCTCCCCTGTTGTGCCCTTGTAGTCGTCCATCTCCTGAATGGGCTGCATGGGATGATATACCCCGTTCATGTTGCCGGATTAGAGGACGTTCAAAGAAGAGAGACGATCCTGAGAAAGGTGTATCTGCTTCAGACACATCCTTCATCTTAGTCCGTAACGTCCATATCCATGACTAAGTCATAGATATTCACCTGAAAATGAATGTAACTGTGGGGCTTAAAGTTTTCATTGGAAAACGAATGCTAATATAAATTCTCAACTCGGCAAGTGTATATGAGTACGAGATATTGCGGGATACTTTGGTCTCTTGGGGCCTTCCTTTACTAATAAAATGCAAATATTTGATCTAGTTCAGATATCACATATATATATATATATATATATATATATATATATATATATATATATATATATATATATATATATATATATATATATATATATATATATATATATATGTGTGTGTGGTTAATGCTTTTTGAGAGATTTAGTATTGGTAATCATTTGCAGAATATGATTATAGAGCTACTCCTTTCTCGGGAGTTTAAAAGGCAACCAGTTCTTGGAAAGTGTTTACGGGGAGTGTGGGGGACCACAATTACCGTACGCAACTCCAGAGCTGCAGCCCTTTAGCTATAGGTAAGTTGTTTTATCATCCATCGTATACAAAATCCACAGTGAAAATATATGGCGACTCAGTAAACCATTACTAATTACTTAAAAACTGTCAGATACCATAACCATTTTATCGGGATTAAATCTATTGTATAAGCCCTCACAACCATTGTGCTATGGAGCAAAGAAATAATTATAATACCATTTAGTACGGCAATTCCTGGGTTTTGTTTGTTTGTTGGTTTGATTTTACATCCAGTTAACCATTACAGGTTCTTACCAGACTTTCTCAAGGTTCTTTTACACCACAAGGTGTGAGTTCACCGAGGTGAGAGTTATTTTACTTCCCACACCACTGAGACATGGTATGAGAAGGATTGGCCTTTGATATAGCAGTAAATCTACCACTGCTGGGGATGATGGAGAAGAGTGGCTGCAGTGGGACTCGAACCCACAATCTTTGGATTACAAGTCAGGGAAGATTCAGAGGGCACCATTGAGAGGGCGGCAATGGATGCGTTCCTGCATAGTTGTGCCAACCAGAGGGTTGCACTTACTGCAGGGGAGAAGAACCTCAATACCATGTGAGATGTCCTGAAGAGTGTAAGGCACTCTATCCACAACTCTTGCTTCCTTGTAGGAGACATAGAAGTGAGAAATGTCTCTCTTGCCACATGTGATGAAGCACAGCTGGCAGCACTGAAGTGCTTCGAGCAGAGAAGGACAAGTTGTGGATACTGAAGGATTTTTTGTTTCATTCAAATATGGCAATTTACAATCGTCCATGGCTCTGGACGTTCTTCCTTGTAAATAAGCACAAGAACAACATGCAAACATACTCTTGATCATAGATATCCATTTACATCTCTGGTCATTTGACTCAGACATGTATACCTTTAGACACAGATAACTCCCTAAATATCTCTGGTTTTAATAGATACTCTTTCGTCATGTTTTTGAACGTAACTGGATTTGTCGCACTTTGCAATCTGTTTGGTAATAAATCCCATAATCTCATACCCTCATATAGTGGACTGTGTTTGTATCTTCTTCTGGGACGTTTAACCGTTAACTGTATTTCACTGGAGTTCCTTGTATTTCTAATCGGCTGGATTTGGTTATCATTTATCTTGGACCATTGATAAATCATTTGACGCAGATGTTGAGGATGAGATGAAGAAGCTTGTCCTCAGTATATTGCTGAGCACCTGCAACACTATTGACTGTTGAATGCACCTAGCTCCTATCTAGTCCCATACACTGGACGCAGCCCCTCTCGCAGTGCATCTCCAGGGAGGTCTTGAAGGCCACTTTTCAAGGGAGTGCCCAAAGCTAAAAAAATACAACAGCCGGCAAAAAACTAGCTAGGAATGGACTGATCAACCTGACAAGGGTCGCCCCCCAGAATCAACCATGATGGAGGGCTGACTAAGAACCATGAAACCCCTGACAGAATGCCACTCTGTGCAAACTGTGAAGGATAATATCATGGTTTCAAATCAGATGGTTCAGAATGTGTACTTCCGTGAGACAAAAACTGCAAGGGATACTAGAGAGTCTATTTCTTCCAGTGCAAGTAAATGCAACATCAAGGGATGAACTCATCAACCCTGGAACCCAAGTGACAGCCCTCAGTACAGCCTTTGCAGATAAGATAGAATATTCTGCCATAGCAAAGGTGACCATCAGACAGAAGGAAGCTGCTATATCCAGCTATATGATAAGGCAGTTTATAGACCTGGTTAGTATTAAAATTGGGGAGCTGTCTTTTAAATGGTGTGTATACTTGGCCCCAATCACTGGTTCTGTTTTCCTAGGCATGGACTGTTTAAAAGCCATCTGGGCCACCACTGACCTCATGCCCACTAATGCCTGAACAGAAGTCCTATCCAGTCTCTGGAGTGGGGCAGCAAGGAACAGTGGTTGTGGTTGTTGATGATGACCCTGGACAATAGGGAGAGCAGAAGGCTTGGGAACATAGGTGCTCGGAGGTATCCTTCAAGGGTCTCCGCTTTGCTGTTGCGACCCAACCACCATCTAGTACTGGAGGAGGTGGTCTAGAATCTCTGCTAGGACAGGCTGCTTCTGGAAACTGACAATCCACACCTCTGTCCCCATGAAATACATTGTCCCCAGCACTGTCCCGAATGCATCTGGGAAGTAGCCAGGCACATAGGGCAGCTAAGGAACCTGCCTGGTAGCACTATCCTGAGGTTGGCTGGTTGGCTGGTTGGCTGGTAGGACTGCTGAGGTGTTCTTCAGCCCTCAGCACTAGGCCCTCAAGCCTGGCCATGAAGTCGGTAGACTGGGATCAATGTCCGGCACGTAGATCATACAGTTGTGCTAGTCACATCTGGGCTTCGTGACAGGGCACCTAAGTATAGAAGTTAAGCTGGGCTTTAAGTCCGGCACCTCCAAGATCTGAAGGCTGGCCGTCCAGCTTTTAAAAACAGAATGGGGAGGACTGTTGTACGAGTGCTAGCAGCCGACAAGGCGTTAGTGGCAATGCCGGGGATCCCCCCCGAGGCTGCCTCAGCCTCAGGTGAGATGACTTTTTCAGGTTATTACACATGTGTGAGGTGCTCCCCATAAGCAAAAATAAGACAATCGTGAGCCTTACAAGTAGAAACAGCATCTTGTTGAACCTCAGTCTCACATCCCCTAAGGTAATGTCCCTGATATTAAGGTTCAGATATTATATTCTAATATAACGGTTGCCAGTTCAGTATTTGTTTTTCCCCCCCGGAACTTTTAAAATAACCCATTTAATATCATGATAATATGGTTGTATAGGCGGCCAGTGGGCAGGAATGCGGCCACCAGTGGAAGCCCGGCAGGTAGCCATTCTATTCAGTAGAACCCCTGCACAGGCGGACATTGTTCGTTCCGGGACAAAGTGTCTGCTAACGCGGGATGTCCGCTTACATGGGATTATAATAAACATCTAATAGAGGGAAACGTTCAGTGGAAAGGTGTCCGTTAACGCCAGGTGACCGCTTACGTGGGGTGTCCGTTAATCGGGGTTCCACTTTACATCTTTTTTGGAATTAAGGTTCGAAATTACATATCTTCCAATATGAATTCAAGAAATTCACATGAGCTAAAGTTTGTGGAGGTTAATAGAGTCTAGAGATGTGTGCGATAAGCAGAAACAGAAATAGAAGAAAGTGCACCCCTATGAGAATTAAAAGATTTGCACCCTTCCCCTTCCCACCAAGAAAATACATTTCAGAAACCCTCCCGGCGCATAAGTACCAGATGAAAGTTGCCTCATCATGAAAAAGTTTCCCCCAACCCACATGGAAATACAAAAAAAGTCCTCCCCTCAAAAAAAGGACTGCCCCCTGTCTGAAAATTTGGAACCCCCTTGGAAATACAGACATGATAACGGGTACTGACTAGTGCCTGAATTCGGTCTAGGCTAGTGTAGTCCGAGAGACTTTGACTGCCTTTACCTCAGGTTCTTATCTCACCCCTGGTACAAGCTTCGCCATAGAAAAAACATTAGGAAATAATACTCAACGATCACCCCCGTAAAGTGACAATACTACGCAACGGCATTCTAATGCCATTAGAAAGGGGTGAGATAAATCCAGAACCGCACTCGAATTGTAAAATAGACAATATTCCACTCGTTTGGAGGTGCCATAAAGGCATAATCGTCACTCGGCTTCGCCTCGATGACGATTTGGGTACATCCAAACTCGTGGAGTATTGTCTATTTATACGATTCTCGTTGCAGTTCTACGTTTCGCTGGCTCCGCCACAGAGTAGAGAGATAATTTTACTCTGTGCCTTAGCTCAAATTTTGCCGCGTCCCCTAGCGAATGACCGGAGAACCAACGTATTGTAGTACAGAACGACTAGGACACGCACAGGTACAGTTCAATAGTTTATTCACAGGCACTCTCAACGGAGGCTGGTAGACAAGCTTGACAGGTACGTACCTCCGGCACGTTAAGCGTAATATGTAACCAACGTAATCACCCACTTAGGGGGGAACTCTCAGGTACTCCGACCAGGTAAGTAACCGTGGAGGGTGCCAGACAGGAGGTTCGCAGGGAGCCTTCCGGAGGTGGTTCGGGCCCAGTCTCACGACGGACTGCCGTCCGGAGGGCATCCGGAGACTTATATAATAAGTCGGCCGGATGTCCCCCGACGTCACTTCCGGGACCAGGGCGACCCCTGGTGGGCCCGCGGGGTGTCACCGAGGCAACACTCCGGAACCCCTCCGAACCCTCCGGAACTCCGGAGGCGCCTCCGGACCGGAGGCGCCCCTCCGGAAGGCTCACCACACTCTCCCCCCCCGACTGACACCCATCCGCTCTGAAACCAGAAAAATTGACTCGAAAAAGTTGACTCGAAACCTACCCCTTTGGTAAACAACCCCCCCCCAAACATCAACGTCCACGTGATTAACCTGTATACTAACAACAACACTCGCTGGCCTCAGGCCCAAAAGTTCAACGTAACACAACGGTGTCCCAGCGGTCCCTGGGTCCGGAGAGACCCTATCCTCCGCTCGTCGCGCTGGGTCGGCTATTCTCTCGCTGTTAGGGGGGTTCCCTGGCGACGTCGTCCTCCCCGCGCCGTCACGAGCTTGACTCTCCCGGTCCTCTGGTACCGCCTGGTACTGCAACGGCAGCTCCTGACTCCGGTCCCCGTCTGTCCACCGGCCTCTGCGACTAACCCGGCGGCCTGGCCCACCGCCCTCCGGGAGTTCCGCCTCTGGTCCGGCCCAGTCCCCCGTCACTGCCCTCCCGTCGCCTAGGAGAAACCAACACCCTCCGATTACTCGAGTGACACAACAGATCAACCAACACATAATTGCGAGAGGCAAATCGACTGCGTTCATGGCTAACTGTCAACTATCAGGGAAAATGTGTGTACTCACCGGAGGAGGCATCTTCCGGTAGATCGTCGCCGTCGTAGTGACCATCCTGTAGAGGCCGTCGCCCACGATTTCTACTCTGGAATCGCGGTGGCCTCCGACTGCGGTGTAGCCCGCGCCCAACTCGGGGGCCTGGAGGTACGTGGACCAGCGGCCCAGGCGGTCAGGATTGGGGCCCGGGGCCCACGGCACCCACACCGGTCCTTCCGGGTACCCATCACAGCGGTGGGTGGCTGGCTGGGTTGGCCCCCTCGCGGCCTCCGGGCCAGGCGGGGGGGGCGGCTGTGTCGGCTCCGGACCAGGCGGGGGTGGCGGCTGCGTCGGCCCCCTCGCGGCCTCCGGGCCAGGCGGCGGCGGTGGTGGCGGCGGCGTTGAAGGGGGAGTGGCGGCTGACTTCTTCCCCTTGCTCTTGCCCTTACCCTTCCGTAGGGGAGCTGTCTCCGCAGGCGGCTCCGGTCGGCTGCCCGGCTGGGTCGCCTGACCCGTGCGGCTGGCTGCCGGCGGCGAGCTGGCCCGACTCGGGGGCCGGTCCACGTTGGCTTGTCGGAGGCCCGCCCGCTGGAAGGCCTGGGGGCCCTCCGGGGACGCCTGGAGGAACAGCTCCCCATCCTCCCGGAGTGTGCCCAACAGGGGCACCGGGGTTCCTGGCGGCATCACCACAGAGTTATCAAAGTTCAAGGCCGTAACAACAGCAAGCTCGGGGAGGAGGGGGCCCACTTCCTCCGGCCCGTCACCTCCTGCCCAGGAGGGGCCCTGGAGGGGGTCCTCCTCCGTCCCCGGTAAGTCTTTGGCCTGGACGATCCGGGTGGGGCTGGCCGGGTGGCGCTCAGTCCTGGCTTTCTTCATCTTGGGTCGGGGGAGGTCTGACCTGGCGCGGCTGGACTCTCCGGAGCGTGCGGCGACCCGGGGGGAACGCCGGACACTCGTCCTTGCCTGGGGCTCCTCGGTGCACAGCGCCTCTAGGTTCCTCGCGGCTTCCACCAGTTCCTCGTCCTCACCCAGCACCACTCCGGGGGTCCCTAGAGATGACTCCACCGATGAAGGGGGGTCCTTGCTCCTCGCCGGGGGGTCCTTGCTCTTCACCCTACCACCGGCCTCCAGGGTAACCATCCGTGGCGAGGGGATGTCCGCCGGGTGGGTATGCCACCGGTGCTCTGGGTGCTTCCCCCTCAGATGGATCTGCAGGTCGTGCTTTCTATCTTTCGCATACACTTGGCGACATCCCTCCGCAGGACACGACCACCCTGGAGTAGTGCGGGCGGAGTGGCAACGCTGGTGCCTCCGCATGTTATCGCGTCGCGAAAATGTCATCTCACATTGAGCACAGGTGTAACTTTTACTATCCTTCCCCATCTCGCAGTCGGAGGGTGACGATGGCGTACCAAAGAGCTGCCTGGATAGCTCGTCTCTGTTACGCGTGCCTGGAGAGACTGGCTTCCTCCGGGGTGACGTGCGCAATGCAGCGCGATGACGAGGGTAACCCCGCTCTCGCTCAGTGGCTTCCCTACGGGCTGCCCCGAAGCGAGGGCGAGAGCCCCCCCACCGGTCCCCCCCTCTCCAGCGCCTCTCGTTACGCCTCCGATTGCGAATCTTTTTAGCGGCATCCGACCGCCCACTTACCCTGGTGGTCTCCAGCATCTCCCTCCTGGCTGACTTGGCCCTTTCGAGGGCGTGGCCCTCATCCCCTCCACTCTCTCGTATCACCCTAGCTATCTCACTCCGCATCGTGGATGGACTGCCAGCAGAATGTAAACATTCGCTGGTGCCCACCCCTCTCTGGTCCGTGACGCGCCCAATCGTCGGGAACCAGCTGCAGCGCTGCTGTTCCCGCCTCCTCCCTCCTCGAACATGACCACCCTTCCCTGAGTGCCTACGGCCGAACCTCTCCGTGTGACGGTGGTTAACCTCTCCGATAGGCCTCCGCACTTCGTCTCGTTGATCCCCAGGGGGTAACACCGTGGTTCGCAAGCCACAAGGCTCTCCCTGGTGCAGACGACCACCTTGATTCGAACGAAAGTGGCGGCTGTTCTGCTCTACGGAGGCCCCCCCGCCTGACCAAATCAGCGCGCGTCGTGCCGGGAACAGGCTCCGGACCGGCTGTTCCCCCTTACTCCCCCTGGCCTGTGACGGATGCGTCGCGTGGAGAGCAGAAGCTCTGTTAAGTCGCTTGTGCCCTCTCCAGCCTCCGATACGCGTAAATGGCACTCCCCTCAGCCCTCCGCCGGTCTTCAGTAATGGCCGCCGGCAAGTAGCGGCCCCCCTACGACCAATAACGGCTGCCTGGGCCCCAGAGCCGAGCAGAGCACGGCTGTTCCCGCCACCGGAGGCCCCCCCCAGTAGCATCGCACGGCACCGTGTTGTCCGCCTCCGCAGGCCTTGCTCTCCCGTTAAGGGGCGCGGACAGTCCTGGGGGCCGACCGAGCGGCGCCCCCTCCCCAGATCGACCCCGGGAGGGGGCCGGCAGTCACTTCCCCCCTCCGTGGCCGGTGGAACACCGGCCTCCCCGACGGCCGGCCCCACGTAAGGGCGGGGGGGAAGCCCCCCTGGCCCCCCTCCCAGGGCCAGCCGTCGTACGCGATCCCCTACGGGGGGAGCAGATTCAGGGGCGACGGTGTCCGGAGGCCGACGTGGGCCAGGCTTCAGCAGATCCCCATGCACAATCCTCGTTTTTCGCCCCTGTCGAATCTGATATACTACCCCTCCGATGCGCGTGATCACTGTCCAGGGGCCCGTCCAGAACTGCTGAATCTTCGGGCACCGCCCTGGTTTACGGAGGGGGTGAAAGAAATATACTTCACTCCCCTCGGCAAACTGAGAACCCGCTACCCGGGCGTCGTAGCTACGAGCCTGCCTCCGCACGCATCCGAGTGAATGGGCTCGCGCGTATTCGTGACTCCGTGCCAGCCGCCGCTGTAGCCTGGCCACATATTCAACCTCCGAGAGAGGGCCAGACTCCGGGTATAAGACTGCGAGGGGGCCGGCCACCTCCCTACCCAGCATCAGGGCATTCGGAGTCTGGTCCGTGGACCGCTGGACCGAACTCCGATAAGCTGCCATCACCAGAGGTAGATGGAGGTCCCAGTCCCCCTGTGATTCGTCCACCACCGTGGTCAGGAGGGCCTTGATGGTCCGATTCATCCGTTCCACCAGCCCATCACTCCGGGGGTTAAACGGGCAGGTCCGGGTCTTGGTGATACCCAGTATGCGGAGGGTCTCCTGAAACACCTTACTCTCAAAATTCCGCCCCTGATCGGAGTGAATCACCAACGGGTAGCCATACCGACAAATAAACTCCGATACTAGCACCCGGGCGATAACTACCGCCTCCTGAGTGGGGACCGCGAACGCCTCCGACCACCGCGTAAAATAATCCGCGATCACCACTATATACCGGTTGCCCCGTTCCGTGACCGGCAGGGGGCCCATCACGTCCAGGGCCACCCTCTCCAATGGGGCTCCGGCCCCAACGTGTCCCATCGGGGCTCGGCGCTTCCGTGGAGGGTCCTTACTCCGGAGACACGCGGGGCACGAGGCACACCAGTCTATCACGTCAGCCCTATAACCAGGCCAATAATATGCAGCCTGACAGCGTCGTAGTGTCCGCGCGGTCCCGAAGTGCCCCGACAGGTGGGACCCGTGAAGCTCATGGAGGACCATCCGCCGGTCCCCAACAGGCACCGCTACCTGGAACTGGGTATCGCCCCCTGGTTCCACCCAGGGCCGGCCCAAAACTCCCTCGCACAGTTGAAGGCGATCGAACTGGGACTTCCAGGCCCGGACCTCGCGGGAGTCCGCCTCCACCAAGGGGGGGGGGCGACCGGCCCTTATCCCCTCAATCAATTGCTGCAAGACGGGGTCTTCTTGCTGAGCCGGGCCCCAGCCCCGCCCTCGTGGCTGCTCCGGCCGAGGGCGGCCCTGGGGGCCGCCAGCCACTACCGCCCGTCGCCTGGTGGTAATGCGTCGACAGAAACCCCCTGCCTCCCAACCGCACTGGCCACAGGGTCGCCTAGACAACCCGTCCGCATTGCCGTGTTGCTTGCCCGGCCGGTGCTCGATCTTAAAATCGTACGTGTCCAAAACCTGTACCCATCGGGCTACTTGCCCCTCCGGTTCCTTAAACTGGGTGACCCACTTTAAGGCGGCATGGTCTGTCCTAATACGGATAGGCCGGCCCACTAAGTAGTGACGGAATCTTTTAAGGCCAAAGATAACGGCGAGGAACTCCCTCCGGGTGACACAATAGTTCCGCTCGGCCCGGTTTAGGGTACGGCTAGCATACGCTAATACCCGTTCGCGCCCCTCCGAGTGCTGGGACAGTACCGCGCCCAACCCGACATCGCTAGCGTCCGTGTCCAAGATCAGGTCCCCGTCCTCCTGAGGATAGGCCAGCACTGGGGCGTCGATGAGGGCCGCCCGGAGAGCTCGAAACGCCTCTCGGCACTCGGATGAGAACTTAAACGGGCCCTTCGCCTTCTCAGATAGTGCAGTTAGGGGCTTGGCCACTGTCGCGAAGTTGGGTACGAACGACCTGTAATAACCGGCCAACCCGAGGAAACTGCGAACTTCGTGCACATCCCCTGGCTCGGGCCAGTCCCGCACAGCGGCTACTTTCTGTGGGTCGGTGGCAATACCGGCCCCCGACACGACATGGCCCAAGAATTCCACCTGTCTACGCAACAGGTGACACTTCTTAGCCTTCAATTTTAGTCCGGCGTCCTCCAGGCGCCGAAGGACCTCGTCCAGGCGGCCAAGGTGTTCCTCCCTTGTCGGTGCGAACACGATCACGTCGTCCAAATACACCAGGCATGTTTGCCACTGCAGGCCCCTCAGAGCCAGTTCCATCAATCTCTCGAAGGTCCCTGGTGCGTTACACAATCCGAAAGGCATCACGCGGAACTGATACAGCCCATGATGTGTTGTGAACGCGGTCTTGGCTCGATCATCGGCCGCTACCTCCACCTGCCAATATCCAGAGGCCAGGTCCAGGGTGCTGAACCATTGGGCCCCCGCCATTGAATCCAGGGAGTCATCGATTCGGGGAAGGGGGTATGCATCTTTGACCGTGCATGCGTTCACCCGACGATAGTCCACACAGAACCTAGCGGTACCGTCTTTCTTCCGTACCAGCACGACCGGGGAGGCCCAGGGGCTCTCGGCCGGCTCAATCACGCCTTGTCGTAGCATGTCCTGGACCTGCTGGGTCACTACGTCCCTTCGATGGGGAGCTAACCGCCGAGGCGGCTGCTTGACCGGCCTGGCTTCCCCCGTGGGGATAGAGTGCTGCACTAAGTCCGTTCGTCCCATGTCCTGTCCGTCTCGCTGGAACGCATTCACATGGCGTTGTAAGACCGTGGTCAGTGGGGCCTGATCTTCTAGGGCCACTCCGGTCAACAGCTCCGCCAGTACCTCGGGTGGTAGCGTGGTGAGTCGGCGGCACTGTTGACCCGCCTCTGGTGGGCCCCTTTCGGGGGCCAAGGCCTCCACATGCCCCAACGTGGTTCCTTGATATACCGACAGCGTGTCAGCCCCGGGGTTCAAGACCCTGATGGGTACCTGTCCATCCTCAGGAAAGAATACCGCCCTCCCTACTCGAAAAGGGTTGTTACTGGTAGCCTGGGGCTCCAGTAGAGCGGCCTCTCCGTCTCTCCAGGCCCCTATCACCTCTCCATCTACTATCACTTCTCCTTGCCCCCGGATCTGAGTAGTGTGGCGGCAGACTACCCTACATCGCTCTCGCGACTCTGGCCACTCCAGATGCCCCTGGCGCAGGTCCACGGAGACCCCGTGGGACCGAAGGAATCCAGCTCCTAGAATGGCATCCGAGTCTACATCCGCTAACGCCATTTCAATCGTCACCTCCCTTTCCCCTAGTCGGAGCGGAACTTGCAACTTCCCTTCCAGCGCTAATGGCCTTCCGTCCGCGCAGTAGATGGGCTGCGTGGACGCAGTCACCTCCCCCGGTTGCTGGTGCTTCCTCCACCAGTTCTGAGATAGGATATTAATTCCAGCCCCAGTGTCCACCAGCAGCTGTATGGTCTGTCCCCATATTGTCCCGGTTACCACGAGCCCTGACCCTTGCGCCTCCTGCTGCCCGCGTATCAATCCTGACTTCGGCCTCTGATCCGTCTGCGGAGCGACCCCTGCCCGACCGGCAGCCGGGGTCGCTTCTAGTTTTCCGCCGGTTCCGGGGTCCTGGGACTCCTCTCTCTCCGGCCTCGTTGAGGACAATCCCGTTTGAAATGCCCTACCTGGTGACATAGAAAACACCTTCGTTCTGAGGGCTGCTGTATCTGTGGTTGTTGTACCGCAGATGTTAGTTCCGCCAGTTTACGGTTAACAGTTTCCAATTCTTCCGCCATGCTCCGTCCGGCCGCCCGAATCCGTGCCGGGTTTTCCCTCTCTACTGATAGGTAGGCTTCGGCTTCTACCGCCGTGGTGACTGCCTCCTCCAGTGTCCGGGGCTTACTTTGGTAAACCCAGTGTTTTAATTGCGTGTCCCCGATGGCATCGAGGAACCTGTCCCGCCCCATGGAGTCTAGGGTCTGGCCATCCGCCTCCGGGTAGGCGAGCCGTATCATCCTCCAGACCTCCTCTGCCAGACTTTGTAGGCTCTCCCCGGCCTGTCTGCTTCGTACACGCAGGGCCGCCTTGTAACTTTCCGTCTGGTTACGAGGGGCGAACCTTTGTTGGAGTGCGCTCCGGAGTCGAAGGTAGCCGGCCTCGGTATCTGGCCGGACTCCCGCCAACAATCGTCGGGCCACTCCGGTCAGGGAGAGTCCCAGAAACATTCCGGCCTCCGGGGCAGGCCACCCGTTGACCTTGGCGCACAGGTCAAAGTGAGCCAGGTATTCATCCAAGTCGGACGCCCCGTCAAATTTAGCTGGCATTACCACGGGCTTAGTGGCCTTCTTGGCCGCTGTGCCGTCGCCTCCCCCGCTCACTGGGTCGCGCCCTTCCTTCGACGCTAGACCTTCCGTTACGGTGGGCGCCCAAAAGGTTGTGGGTAGCGGTTTTACTTCCGGCGGGGGCGAGGCGACATAGGGGTTCCTGCGCCGAACGGGGGCCTCCGGTCCGGCCTCTCCCGATTCCCCCTCTAGCTCGGCTTTTACCCCGTCGCCTACCAGTACTCCGCCCGTGGTTTTCTCTAAGTCCCGTCTCCTCCAGGAGATATCACGATCCACGCATTCCCTCACCCGGCCCCCAGGGCTGGTGAACCTAGATCCCGGGGCCCACGCCGCCCGGGTAGCCTCGGGCACGCCGGGGGCAGCTTCCGCCACCCGAGCCTCCGGCGCCAGCATCCATGGCCACGAGGCTATCCCGGCGCGCGGTCCCCAGGCCAGCCCCGGGAACAGGCCCGGAGGAGGCTGCCAAGCCGTTCCCCCTTTTCCTTCCCCCGCAGGCGGGGTCGTCCCTAGGGAAGAAAGACGCCCCTCCGGCCTCTCCGGACTCTCCGGACCCTCCGGTCCTTCGGAGGTCTCCGATCGATGACTTTGAGGCGTGCCCGGCGTCTCCTGCAGGGTAGGCCCCTCACCTGTCCCAGCTCCTCCCTCGCTTAGGAGGGAGGCGGCTCCGGAGTCATTCTGTGTTGGGTTCATCTCCTTACTGATTAAAGTATCCCACCGCTGCCACCAATGTAGTACAGAACGACTAGGACACGCACAGGTACAGTTCAATAGTTTATTCACAGGCACTCTCAACGGAGGCTGGTAGACAAGCTTGACAGGTACGTACCTCCGGCACGTTAAGCGTAATATGTAACCAACGTAATCACCCACTTAGGGGGGAACTCTCAGGTACTCCGACCAGGTAAGTAACCGTGGAGGGTGCCAGACAGGAGGTTCGCAGGGAGCCTTCCGGAGGTGGTTCGGGCCCAGTCTCACGACGGACTGCCGTCCGGAGGGCATCCGGAGACTTATATAATAAGTCGGCCGGATGTCCCCCGACGTCACTTCCGGGACCAGGGCGACCCCTGGTGGGCCCGCGGGGTGTCACCGAGGCAACACTCCGGAACCCCTCCGAACCCTCCGGAACTCCGGAGGCGCCTCCGGACCGGAGGCGCCCCTCCGGAAGGCTCACCACAGTATCTTCATCAGTATAGTGACCTCCACACTGCACCGCTCCAGCTTGATGTCTGCAAGATCTGTTTTTCCGTAACTACTCCAAAGTATATTTCTAGTCAGTGACATTTTCAGAAATATAAATGAGGACTAGTTAACCCCATAAGCTGGATTAGATAAATGTTTTCCGGTCCCGTTTTCCACCACGACCAAGATTGTTTTTTCAAGTCAAGTCAACAGCCAATTCTGACAAAAATCATAATGGTATCTGCAACGAAGTCCGCACTCAAACCAAGAGAGGAAATTTCACAATTATAGATAGAATTCAATCAAACCTGTTATTAGCATATTCATTTAGGTCTTAACGCGTGTAGATTGGCAGTTCAAATGTCAAACGTCAGCGTGTGATGTTTACAGCTATGTTGGAACGGTTCTATTTGCTGATGTGTAGCCTTGTGCTTTTACCCTTTTTAATTCAGGACTCGGTACACCAATTTTCATAAAATTTAATTTTATCATAAGTTTGTCCATTATAAAGCTAAAAAAAAGACAGATTTATACTCCTTATGTAGTTTAACATCAAGGAAGGTATCATCGATACACAGATATATGATTTACATCAATACTATTGCTATTCGTTTGAATATTGATAAATGTTTTATGAAATAAAAGCATTATCTCCTACACCAACGCACAACAGTAAGCACCACGTGAAAACAAGCATCCGAAAAAATGGCAAGTGTCGAAGAATTGTGCCACGATGTAAGTAGATAAGATAGTTATTTTAAAATATGGATAGTCAAATGATATGTCAAATGATATTGTCTTGATGTGTGGATTTAAGATTTAGAATGACACCTCAGATTTGAGCTAATATGTCAAGTTTCTCCTACGACCACCAAACACCCGAGGCCTCAAACCGCCACTGCCATTCGTCACTGCCACAACCAGGGGAGGCGGACCACATCCGACTCCAACTACTCCCCCCATCGCGACAGCAACTTTGCACTGCACACTGCTATGCCCATAAACACAACTTCACGTAGTTAATCTTCAAGGTTATATTTGCCATGAGTTTGCCTCTAAAAATCAGAAAATGAGTAGGAATACGACATACCGTAATCTTTTTCAAATAGTGAATTAAATAGATCATCCGGGAAGTTATGGCCACAACTCGCACTGCTTCATGAATTATTTACAAGAAGGCGTGGGAAGGACAGATTCGGTAGGACGACGACTGACTCATGCCAGTTGTGACCGATTGGTGTTCGTCAATCTGGGTAGCTATAGTTATAGAAGAGCAATTCTCGGAAACGCTATTTAATTAGTTTTAGCACCCTTTGGCGGTTTCACTGGGCAAATTGACGCCTTGAGCCTAGTATTACGGCTTGAGCCCTGTCGGCGCGAAAATGTGGACGCCTTGAGCCCACTCGCTGGACTCGTTCTCAGAACCAAGTTCTCATCAATGCTAAATTATCTAGTTTTTTTGGCAAGGAATATGTTGTCCGAGAAACTTTGACTGCCTAGCGGATTGCACCACTTGCGGACTAGGAATATGATGAGGATTGATTTGCAAAATTATGGTATTGAAATGATGCAAATCAGTGACAATATTTAAGTTTTTTTAAATCATGACCAGCTATATTAGTTCAAAAGTTATTCAAGATTTTAGCCTTGAGAAATTGTGGTGTATTTGGGTGAAAGATGGCTTCAGTTAACTCTGATTATACAGACAACAACAACCTGTAACTGCTCTTATGGATCGCCGACTCCATGTGCTCTCAGCGTTTTATTTCAGGTCTCACAACACAGAGTATCTATTTTAAGGTCTCACAACACAGAGTATATATATATAACACTCCTCCCTTTTTAGTTGTTTCTTTGTATACCTTTACAACTCAAATAATGAGCAATACTCTGTTACAGTAGGTATAGTTAAAACTTCATGAATAGTTTGCTTTTGCGTTCACTGATAGTCACAGAAACTATATTTGTAGATACACACAATGTTAACTACATTGACTCAATGTTTCTTTACCTGACTCATAACCATACTCAACATTTTATAAATTCAGTTTCTCTGGTGGTTTACTTAGTCTGGTTGACTTTCGAATAGTGGGAGTCAAAACTGGAGCTGTCTTTTGAGTTGTTTTGTTTGGTGTAGGAGGCAGAAGATTAGGTGTAGGAGGCACATCGCTGTCTTGCTGATTAGCCTTATGGTCAGTTGGTGAAATACTGGGGGTAGGCATGGCAGCAGGGCCTCTGGCCATCGGTGGTGGGTGTGCAATGGAAGTAGGCACTGGAGTAGCATCCACATCGTTGCTGTTCTCACGATAATGTGGCTCCGTAGGTACTCGGGCACGAATGTGGTCAATGTGCCTTTTCCACAGTCGTCCATCCTCGAGATGTACTGTATAGGTAACAGGACCTAATTTCGATTCTAATACTCCGGGCATCCATTTGGGCATACCAGCAAAGTTCACTACCCATACTGCATCTCCAACATAGAATTCACGCTTGGTGGACTGGTGATTCTTAATTGCAGCTGATTATCTCTCTAACACCTTTGCTGATACTGAGGGCCTCAGTACATCTAGTAAGAAACGTGGCTTTCGTTTCATCAAAAGTTCAGCTGGTGTTTGTCCAGTGGTGGTCTGTGGTGTGACTCTATACCTTGCTAGAAAACGATATACTCTAGCCTCAAGTTCTTCTCCCGGTGTTTTTCTTAGTCCCTCCTTGAGCGTCTGCACAGCTCTCTCGGCCAAACCATTACTTGCCGGGTGATATGGTGATGTACATACATGTTTGATAGCATTCTGTTTGCACAAACGTCTTTAAATTCTGAACTGGTGAAACAGGTACCATTATCTCTGACAAGCATCACCGGAAGACCTTGAGTGGCAAAAGTCTTAATTTGTTGATAGTTGCTTTTGAAGTGGAGGTATTCAGCACATGTGCATCGATGTATTTGGAATGTGCATCCACAATTACCAAAATCATTTTTCCTTCAAAAGGACCTGCATAGTCCACATGGACTCTATGCCATGGTTTTCCTGGCCACTCCCATGGATGTTGTTGGGAAGGTGGTGGAGACTTTGATTGTATTTGGCATTGCTGACATTCTTTCACTTTTCGTTCAATCTCAGCATCAATCCCTGGCCACCATACATAGCTGCGAGCCAAAGATTTCATTCTTACAATTCCTGGATGTGATTCATGTAATTCCTCGAGAACCCTGTCGCGTGCTTGAGGCGGAATAATAACTCTAGCGCCCCACAACAGGCACCCTTGTTCCGAAGATAGTTCTTCCCTCCTGCGATAGTAAGGAGATATCTCTTCCCTTACTTCGTAAGGCCAACCTTGTACAACATGCTGGTGTACTGATGACAGGATGGGTCTTTAGCAGTCCAGGCAGCTACCTGTGGGGCAGTCACCATGCTAGATCCCAGGACCTCGAAAGAGAGTATGATCTCCGCAGGCACAGGTACCGATGATGGCGGCATGGCTACCGGTAAACGACTAAGTCCATCAGCATTTCCGTGGTACTTGCCTGGCTTGTACTCTAGTTTATATTGGTAATTTGACATAATCAATGACCAACGTTGCAGCCTTGCCGTTGACATCGGGCTGATAAGTTTGTCTTCCTTGAGTGGACCCAACAGCGGTTTATGGTCTGTTTCAATGACAAACTCTCGTCCATAGATGTACTTATGGAATTTGCTTACCCCAAAGATGATAGCAAGTCCGTCGGGTTCAATTTGGGCATAGTTCTTCTCCGCCGGCGCCAGAGATCTGGATGCAAACGCAATAGGTTTGTCTGAACCATCAGACATTCGATGAGAGAGTACCGCACCTACACCATATTGCGATGCATCACAGCCCAAAACCAGGGGCAATGACGGATTGTACGGCACCAGAACCTGCGACGAAAGCAGCAGTTGTTTCGATTTGATGAAAGCTTGTTCTTGGTCTGGTCCCCATTTCCAGATAACTTCCTTCTGTAATAGTTGGTTCAGGGGTGCGAGTGTGGAACTAAGATCCCTAAGGAACTTGTGATAATAGTTCACCATCCCCAGGTAACTGCGGAGTTCACTCACATTGGTAGGTCTCGGAGCCTTCTGTAGTGCTTCTACCTTTTCTGTAGTCGGGTGGATTCCTTGAGCATCCAGCTTGTGACCTAGATAGACAACGGAATCTCGGAGAAAAACACACTTCTCACCTCTTAGGCGAAGCCCTGCCTGCTGCAGTCGACCCAGTACAGTCGTCAAGTTTTGATGTGCCTCCTCCCTTGTCCTGCCCGACACCAAAATATCATCCAGATAGACCGTCACCATGGGAATACCCTGCAATAATTGTTCCAGGATTCTCTGAAAGATACCTGGTGCTGAAGATACCCCAAAACACAGACGCGTATACTGGAATAAACCTTTGGTTGTATTGATTGTAGTGAGCTCACGAGATTCCTCACTCAGGACTACTTGTTGGTATGCATGACTAAGATCCAGTTTAGAAAAACACACACCTCCAGCTAGTTTCTGATACAAGTCATCAATGTTGGGAATTGGATACTTATCAACCTTAGCAGCTTTGTTTACAGTTAGTTTGTAGTCCCCACATATACGCACTTCCCCATTTGGTTTCAAAATTGGGACAATAGGTGCATGCCAATCTGCAAATTCAACCTTTTTGATAACACCATCACATTCAAGACGATCTAACTCAGCTTCAACTTTGCTTTTGAATGACCAAGGTAGAGGCCTAGCTTGGAATTGTTGTGGTTTAGCATCACGGTCAATGTACAGTTTCGCTTCATAACCTTTCAACTTACCAAGGCCTGGTTTGAATAGTTCTGGAAACAACTTCTTGTAGTCTACCTCAGAGAGTACATGCACAGATGACCAATCTAGACGTAACTGTTCAATCCAATCACGACCTAGTAGACATGGTCCATACCCTTCAACCACCAATGCATCAAGTTGTAATGACTG
Organism: Alentia gelatinosa; assembly: GCA_950022655.1. NCBI lineage: Eukaryota > Metazoa > Annelida > Polychaeta > Phyllodocida > Polynoidae > Alentia > Alentia gelatinosa. The sequence goes on from OX465579.1 coordinate 158,417,154, forward strand.
ACCTGCATGCTGTACATTCAATGTCACACGACCAAGTGGAAGAAGACTTGCACCTGAAAACATCTTAAGTACAGGTAAGTTAGTTTTACATAACACCAGATCAGGATTACTCTTCTTGACATTTTCAAATTGAACACCATTCAAAATTGTAACCCCAGAACCTGTATCAATTTCCATGTTCGTAGAAACACCATTTAGATCTACACATACCATATACGGTTTGACCTTTTTACTACCAGCTGTGTGATATAGGTTATACTGATACTCGACATCATCATCTGGCTGCGATGCCGTTGCACCCTGTTCAGCCTGAACAAAGTTAGTTCCAGATTGCTGACACACATTACGAAAATGATTGAAACGAGAACATTTATGGCATTTCTTTCCCCATGCGGGACAGTCATTCGCTCTTTTCTGATGAGGAGTGCCCCCACAGCCAGGACACGGTGTCTTCTTGTTAGAGGATGTTTCTTTAGACCTTGGTGCATACTGTCTATTTTTACCTCGTCCCCTTGACATGTGAGGCCTTGACGTCACTTTGTTGACCTTCGACTCAGCCGTCGCTGCAGTAGTAGTTGTCGCAGTAGGCATGGATTGGGCCATCACTTTACCTTGCCTACTTGTAGATTCCACAGTACGTGCAAACTTCATAAGAGCTGTCAGCTGCATATCTTGCTCAGTAAGTCCTTTTTGGCGAACCTTCTCCACCTGGCACTTCTGAATAATCTGCGATTGTGATTTCAGCTTCAACATCATGAAACTCACAGTTTTTGGATAGACTGATAAGTCTGGTATGAAACTGATCAATAGTCTCATTTGCTTCTTGGTATGCTTGCCTAAACAGATAAACTTCATACTCCTTGTTACGCTTTGGTGCAAAGTAATCAGTGAGTCTAGTTCTTGCAGTGGCAAACATTGTAGTTTCATCAATGCCTAGGGATGTGGCAACATCCAATGCATCATCTGCCAAATGCAGTATCAATACTGATGTCTTTTTGTTTTCATCAGTGATACCCTTGTACACCAGGAAATGAGGAAATTTTAAGAGCCATCTTTCCCACCGCTTAGCCGCGGACTCTAGAGGTTGTAATTGGAATGGCGGTAGAACAAAGTCACTCATTTTTGCTAAATGCACAATTCACTCAAGAATGTCCAAACAATGTAGATTTGAGAGTACTGACAGTGATGACCAGTTTACCACAACACACAAGTTGGCTAGATCTACTTGGCTAGATCCAGAGTGTGACAGTCTGCAGTGGTAAATAAACTGTAGTTGAGTAAGTGACCAGATGAGTATCACAGATTGAGTTACTCAAACTGCACTTCTGTCTCAATACAAATATGATGGTTCACACAATGTCTCAAAAGTTCTGCCAGAATTATGGGTTTGTCCTACCTATTTTCCTTCCATTTGGTACTGCTGACACAAACTAGTACATTACCTCTGCTTGGGAGCACATGGTGAGCAGTCTGCAGTTGTTGTCAAAAGTTTGCCAAATTTATCTTCTTATTCCCCCATTGCCAGAGAAAACAGTCAATATTTGAAGTCCATGTAGGTTCATTTAAGTCCTCGTCGCCATTTATGTGGTGTATTTGGGTGAAAGATGGCTTCAGTTAACTCTGATTATACAGACAACAACAACCTGTAACTGCTCTTATGGATCGCCGACTCCATGTGCTCTCAGCGTTTTATTTCAGGTCTCACTACACAGAGTATCTATTTTAAGGTCTCACAACACAGAGTATATATATATAACAGAAATGGTTTTTTTTGTCTTCATATTTGGAGGATTTGCTGTGACCACCAATACAATAGATTTGCCGTAGTATATAGGGCGTATTCCACCAACAAGACAAAAACGTTGTACAGCGCCCGTATGGCGGTTGCTGGGGTTGCTGGCATATCTGCTCAATTTTAAATCATCTGTCGGTTTGGTGGAAGCACACACCAGATGTTTCAGCAGGCGTCGGCTCTCCTGCCAGACATTTCAAGACGTCTGTTGGAGGATATTGGGGGTCGTTGGAGTGTCGCTTCACGGTTGCTGAGCGTCTGGCAGAAGAGCCAGTTGAGATGCGCTTCCACCAACTAGATTTTTTCAGGCGATATCCCAACCGATACTCCAATAACCCTCCAAGAGACGGAATTTGCCCATCTGGCGAAAAACTGATTCATAAGATTTTTATCGGCTGGAATTGGGCATCTGTCCGATGCATTTGAAGAGTACGACACCCGCCCGCGGGCTCTGCCGGGGCCCGTGGCGAGGGAACGCCGCCAACAGGGCGCGGCCGACACCGGTAATACCCGAAGCCGCGAACGGACATAGAAAATTCCGACACTTTCGGCAGAATTCTAGCACCATAGCGATCCATACACATCAATCCTTATCTTTATTTACCTTCATTGTCCAATTGAACGTGTAATTCCGAGGTTATTTGACGTTTTCTAACCGTTCCCATACAAATCCCGACACAGCGACACACTGTTTCGCTCGATTCGCGTTTTCGCGGGTTCGGAGCGTCGTAGTGTATCGCCGCACGCTGCGCCGCCTTTCGGGGAACTCGATTACTACGTAAAATGCGGCCGACGTCCAGCAGTCGGCGCCACGTAAGGGGCGTCGGCTAGGATCTGCTGGAACTTTTAACCCACCAGACGCTCGTATGGCGTCCAAATGAACGTCTGTTGGGGGTTTTGGTGGAGCAGCGACGCATTTTGAGGCCGTTTTTCCAGATGTTTCAACTGACGTCGGCTGAAAGGTCAGCTGGAACGTCTGTTGACGTTGAAAAAGTGGTTGTTTGGTGGAATACAGGCTTATCTTAGTTTATCCTACCCCTAATAAAATACGCCATAGGCCTAACATGGGATTTGTTTATGTCACAGGTGTTACATGAAGTGTTATTTATGTCACTACTTTCTAACATTCAAAAATCGTGGAAACGGGTTGGGATAAAATCTAGAGACCACTCGTTTGAGTGACATTTTTTTTAATTTAATTTTTTTATCCAAGTATATTTTAATACGTTATATTATTAGCAGGTGGGCAGTTGGTCTTTAGGTTATGGCTATAGCCTACTGTAGTACAACTGCTTGCAAAGTCACTAGGTAACCTGACCACATTTTTGCCTTTTTTAGCTAACTAAGTACAGATAGGAATATAATTTCTGTTTTGGACAGAAGGTTTTATAGTGGTACAATGCCTTACAGTTTTGATATTTATTATTTTGGTATGGATTTTTAAAAAATAGTGAATTCAGTTTGGGGGGGACTTTGGTAGTCACAGATCCATTTTTAAGAACTCCTTCATGAACATATTTCTACCCCTTAAACTGGTTTAACCCTTCAAGGACGGCCATCTATGGCAGACCTACACACATGGGGACGGCTACTAGTGGCTATGTACTGTTCTAGGGGAAGGGGGCATTGTCCTCTGAATTCAAAATTCGAAGGTTTATCACATGATATAATCTATTATCCTTAATATTTTTATTTCTATTATTTAGAATTCGAAAATATGAGGGTACACCTCCATTCTGTAAAAAATTCAAGTTTATTGTTAAAATATTTCATTTTCAAAAACAATTGAATAAATATCCAGCAAATGATGCCTTAAGGCATCTTACGCCCCTGGTCGGTTGATGCCTTAAGGCATCATCCGCCCCCAGCCGGGTGATGCCTTAAGGCCCAAGGCGCCAGCCGCGGGCAGTAATTTTTTCGGTCCTCACCTCGTAACTTTGAACTTTTGCTCACTGGAACATAGTTTCCCTCTAATATGCCTCATTTGAAAGACAATAAATACACAATATTGACTGGTTTCAGATACAAGCGGCCGTATGCTCCGAGGATTTGACGCGTAGTAATATCCGAGCGTATGCGAGGATATTGTGCATAGTCAACTCAGAGGAGCATACAACCGCTTTTATCCGAAACTGGTCTATATTGTATTTATTATCCACCTTTTCTGGACAAGTGGCATGTCGATGTCAGTTCGTTTTAGTTATGCACTACTTTTCCATACGCACTATTTTTCCGTATGCGCCACCCAGAGCATACAACATATCTGTATGCACCGGGTATGTCCATACACACTCCCTATGTGTTTTCTATGGACACTTTGTATTAGGTGGATAATAAAAATCAGTAGGTGCTAGGAAGTGGAATTTTCAAGGTAGATTCTATATTTACTGAGATATTCAAGTATTTGTTGAAAGTAGGGGGGGGGGGGGATTTTGAGTGAAATGGGCATACTCAAACAGATGTTTACTAAATATTTAGGTTGAACTTGCATTTGGCATGATATTCATGTATTTTTGCCTAATTTCATAGCAGGGGGGGGGGGGGGGGTAGCAGCCATCTTTGAATTGTAATGCAGCCATGTACCCCCAGAGGTACCTATCACTCTCCAAGCATATTGGCACATGCCTTATACCTATATCCTTATAAGAACACAAAATATCTGGTTGTAGCTCAGCCTCACTTTGAACATGGAGCTTGTAGTATGGCCAACTAAAACCAGATAGAGCCATAACTAAGTACGGATAGGTATATGATTTCTTTTTTCTTTGGACAAGTTTTATGGCAATGCAATATCCTATACAAGACTGTTGCAAGACTATTGTAAGGCTGATACGAGACTGTTGCAAGACTGCTATAAGACTGTTGCAAGACTGTTGTAAGACTTGTAAGACTGTTACAAGACTGTTGTAAGACTGATACTAGCGATTGTTGTAAGCCTGACACAAGACTGTTGTAAGACTGATACAAGACTGTTGCAAGACTTATAAGACTGTTGCAAGACTTGTATTTCTGTTGTATGACTGTTGCAAGACTTTTGTAAGGCTGATACAAGACTGTTGTAAGACTGATTCAAGACTGTTGTAAGACTAGTGCAAAGCTTGTAAGACTGTTGTGAGACTGTAGCAAGACTGTTGTAAGGCTGATACAAACGGTTGTAAGACTGTTGCACGACTGTTGTACGACTGATACAAGACTGTTGCAAGAGTGTTGTACAGCTGATACAAGACTATTGCAAGATTGTTGCAAGACTGTTGTAAAACTGATACAAGACTGTTGTAGGACTATTGCAAGACTGTTGTAAGACTGATACAAGACTGTTGTAAGACTTTTTGCAATAATTCTGTAAGACTGATAAAAGACTGTTGTAAGACTGATACAGGACTGTTGCAAGACTGTTGTAAGACTGATACAAGACTGTTGTAAGACTGATACAGGACAGTTGCAAGACTGTTGTAAGACTGATACAAGACTTGCAAGGCTGTTTCAAGACTGTTGTAAGACTGTTGTAAGACTGTTGTAACAACTGATACAAAACTGTTTCAAGACTGTTGCAAGACTGTTGTACGGCTGATACAAGACTGTTGCAAGACTGTTGTAAGGCTGATACAAGACTATTGCAAGACTGCTGTAAAACTGATTCAAAACTGTTGTAAGACTGTTACAAGGCTGTTGTAAGACTGATACAAGACTGTTGTAAGACTGTTGCAATAATTCTGTAAGACTGATACAAGACTGTTGCAAGACTGTTGTAAGACTGATACAAGACTTGCAAGGCTGTTTCAAGACTGTTGTAAGACTGTTGTAAGACTGTTGTAACAACTGTTGCAAAACTGTTGCAAGACTTCTAAGACTGTTGCAAGACTTGTAAGTCTGTTATGAGACTGTAGCAAGACTGTTGTAAGGCTGATACAAAACTGTTTCAAGACTGTTGCAAGACTGTTGTACGGCTGATACAAGACTGTTGCAAGACTGCGGTAAGACTGCTGTAAAACTGATACAAAACTGTTGTAAGACTGTTACAAGGCTGTTGTAAGACTGATACAAGACTGTTGTAAGACTGTTGCAATAATTCTGTAAGACTGATACAAGACTGTTGCAAGACTGTTGTAAGACTGATACAAGACTTGCAAGGCTGTTTCAAGACTGTTGTAAGACTGTTGTAAGACTGTTGTAAGACTGTTGTAACAACTGTTGCAAAACTGTTGCAAGACTTCTAAGACTGTTGCAAGACTTGTAAGTCTGTTATGAGACTGTAGCAAGACTGTTGTAAGGCTGATACAAAACTGTTTCAAGACTGTTGCAAGACTGTTGTACGGCTGATACAAGACTGTTGCAAGACTGCGGTAAGACTGCTGTAAAACTGATACAAAACTGTTGTAAGACTGTTACAAGGCTGTTGTAAGACTGATACAAAACTGTTGTAAGACTGTTGCAATAATTCTGTAAGACTGATACAAGACTGTTGCAAGACTGTTGTAAGACTGATACAAGACTTGCAAGGCTGTTTCAAGACTGTTGTAAGACTGTTGTAACAACTGTTGCAAAACTGTTGCAAGACTTCTAAGACTGTTGCAAGACTTGTAAGACTGTTATGGGACTTTAGCAAGACTGTTGTAAGGCTGATACAAAACTGTTTCAAGACTGTTGCAAGACTGTTGTACGGCTGATACAAGACTTGCAAGACTGTTGTAAGGCTGATACAAGACTGTTGCAAGACTGCGGTAAGACTGCTGTAAAACTGATACAAAACTGTTGTAAGACTGTTACAAGGCTGTTGTAAGACTGATACAAGACTGTTGTAAGACTGTTGCAATAATTCTGTAAGACTGATACAAGACTGTTGCAAGACTGTTGTAAGACTGATACAAGATTGTTGCAAGACTGTTGTAAGAATGATACAAGACTTGCAAGGCTGTTTCAAGACTGTTGTAAAATTTGTAAGACTGTTGTAAGGACTGTTGCAAGACTTGTAAGAATGTTGCAAGACTTGTAAGACTGTTGGGAGACTGTAGCAAGACTGTTGTAAGGCCGATACAAAAATGTTGCAAGACTGTTGTACAACTGATACAAGACTGTTGCAAGACTTTTGTATGGCTGATACAAGACTGTAGTAAGACTGTTTGTATGGCTAATATGAGACTGATAAAAGACTGTTTCAAGACTGCAGTAAGACTGATACAAGACTTGTAAAACTGTTGTAAGACTTGTGAGACTGTTGTAAGGCTGATATAATATGATATGATATGGGGTGTTAATAGATTTAATATTGCATTTATCCTGTTTGGACTGAGTTATATTAGTTATATTTTTTGGACTTCTTCAACCATTTATACATAACTTTGTAAAACTTTGTTTAATATTTTGACATGGATTTAAGAAGAAAAAAAGTCATTTCAGTTGGGGGGAGGACTTTTTTAGTCAGAGGTCCATTTTGAAGAACTCCTTGGCAGGGTCTGGTCTCTCCCTAGACTAGTAATTTATTATTAGCAGACCTTGTATTGAGTTTTAAACGCATCCACCTGCTAATTTGGCCTTTAAAGGGCAATATTTCTTTTTCAAAATGCACACTTAGCTTTTGTTCAAGTACAATTTAAGACGTTACAATCGTTCACCCGTTTCCAGGCGATCCTCCACGATAATATCTTGTCATATCTGACAGTGGCGTATCACATAACGCCTTATGTCGTACCTCCATTGTGACAATATGTAGTGTGCAATGTTGTGTGCCTATTTTGGTCCTCCCCCACCGCAATACCGACACATCATGGCAAATATGCACAGGATTATTCAAGACCTAAGTCTAATTGAACAAATTGGACGTTAAACTACCCAAACAAACAAACAATTCAAGACCTAGCAAGATTTAGGAAGACAACCAAATCATGACTGATCTCTCTATATGTTAAAATGAAATAAAAAGGTATGTATAGCCCCTGCAATTCATTTACCATTCACGACCCTGACTTCACCTCAGGGGGGGAGCGTGGCCCTTCCCGGCATGCACCGCGCACGGACCATATTACCGAACGCGATGTCAACAGTGGTAGTCTGCCAGTGGCCACCACACAGCGCACATCGCGATAGCGACGAACACGGTTTTCTACATAATTCAGAACAAACTGATGCATAATATCATATCCTATCAACACCTTCCTTTAGTGAAGTAGACTGCTAGTGATTTCAGACGTTTTTATACACAAATAGAAGTTATTTGTCTTGTTTTCTACCTGTTCGATCGTATAATGCATCTATTATCGCTCATTACGAGTGGTATTAGTCTTACTTAGATTCTAGCTGTACATATCAGGTCATAAATCCGCGAAAAATTCACTTAGAAAGACGGGATAAAGACTAATAAATAGCTATGGACATAAGGATACCAATAGGTAGGTCGATATTGTGATTTAGATAAGGAATCCTTTCATAAATTGCCGTTTTCGGTTCGGAAATTCTCCGCGAGTGCGGAATGGCGGCATGTCACGCACACTTTGGAATGGAATGGACAACAGTGTCATAGGTTGAGGGTGAGTCTGGGCCTAAAACTATTAATTTTCAACTTAGTACTTTGTTGCCAGAAACGTGTATGAATGGGTGATGTAAAGATGAGTACTCAGTGTGTAGGGGCATAGGTTGCAAAATACTATTACTAACATATATATAAATAAAAACAAATAACTATTGCACTGGTACTTCTGCTCAGAGAGTAGCGATTCCGGCTGTCCTGTCACTACACTAAACAGCACTGGCGAAAATAGGCCTGGAGAAGTCTGTGTTGTCACAGAAACATGTATTTGGTATCAATTTGTAGGAAAAGTCACTAACAACACATCTAGTCTCCCCAAAATACCATTGATTAAACAATCATGACATACAACCATTGTGTGGATCTGGTGCTTTGAAGCATCTGCTATAAAAAACCATGAAAAATGAAGCATGACATCCCTTTTTTAAGGAGGATTTCAGGCAATTTCCACTGGAGACCTTTGGAGTTCTTCACATTTTTCCCAATCAAAATGGCCTGATTTTTAATGTGGGACAGTCTGTTGCATTGTGGGAAGGATACTTCTCCTTCTATTAGCATATTCATGATGTAAACATTGGCCAATGTGCTTTGTTATTGTTTTGACAGGTCAAGTTTAACCCTTCGATAGGAACACAAAACTCCATTATTCAAATAATTTATCTGTCTAGGTAGATTAATTCGGTAATGGAGAACACGATTCTGATATTTATTTTCACTTATATTCAAGAATTAACCTGTTATACCCTTCGTCAAATAACGCGGATCTTGACCTATTTCCGCACTGAACGCGGTAGATTGACCCAGAAACGGCCGCGGGGCATGCTGGACAGGCCCTCGTGCCCCCCCTGACTTCACCTAATTAATTGACCTAGATTTTTTAATGTAATTGACCTAATTAAGATTTAATAGGAATTTTACACAATGCCATGCAGCTCTTAAGGGAATTGGACGCCTTGAGCCTTTTACCGTTTGAGCCTCCTGTCAGCGCGAAAACGTGGACGCCTTGAGCCTATCCCATGGACGCCTTGAGCCTACCTCATTTTAGTTCCGATTAGCGGGTTAGGGTTAGAAAAGGGTTGGGTAAGGGTCAGAGTTGAGTATATATGACTATAAACCAGTAAAAGTACACTTTTCAAAGCTTTTTACATCTAGATGCTCAAGGAGACGAAAATGGAGTAGGCTCAAGGCGTCCAAAGGGTAGGCTCAAGGCGTCCACAGAAAGGCCCAAGGCGTCCAGGGCTAGAATCGTCCAGGGCTCAAGGCGTCCATGAACCAGCTCTTAAGATGCCAATAGAATAATTGAATACCATCTAGATCCAATGTATTTACATTAAATGTGTTATTCTACCTATAATGAGATGCATCTTACAACCTAATTGTAATTTAGATTGTGGTCCCAAGTGAGCTATGTTACCCATTCTAATTTTTCAACAGCTGTAGCTTGGGTTCTACAAGGCCACCACTCATAAAATACACATAGTTGTATGAATATCTAATTATTAGCCGGTTGGTCTTTGTTATATGGGTTTAACCTACTGGAGACAGTGTAGTACACCTGCTTGTAGAGTCACAAGGTGACTTGACCACTTTTTTGCTTTTTATAGCTAATTAAGTACAGATAGGAATATGATATCTGTTTTGGACAGCAGGTTTTATGGCCATACAATATATTACAGTTTAAGTATTTAGTATTTTGGCAAGGATTTAGAAAAAAAAGGGATTTCAGTTTATGTCACACCCGTGACATAAACAAATCCAATGTTAAGCCTATGGCGTTTTTTATTAGGGGTAGGATAAAACAGAGACAGTCCAGGGGAATGCGTTGGGTACTCATTTTTCATTTTATAACATCTACAGAAAACCATTGGAAATTACAATTTCTTTCTTTTCATAACCTGGAAAATATCAACAAAATAACTTTTTCAAATGGACTACTGTTTAAGGTTATTTTTTATGTTATCTAGATATCATTGGACCAGATAATTGTGTAAATAAGTTCATTTTATTTTCCACAAGTCTGAAGTTACTTGACTATATTCAATGCCTGTTTTTATTCATAATGTTAGAATTATGGTAAATATTGCAAGAACAGACAGACCTAAAAATGTGTTATATGTTATCTGTTTTTTACGTTATCCAATGGGTTATAATAAATAAAATAATTAGAATACAAGAAAAAGTGCTTTGAACCACTTGATAACAAATTCACAGACTCAAAATCCATGTTTTTGGTAATCAAATATGTGAATAAGTATAGATAACTGTTGTAAAAACAAAGGATTGCCCTTTTTGCAACAGTTAAAGTGTTTCAAAATGGTGTAAAATAGCAGCAGGATCTGAGCAGATAGACGGAAATTGACATTTATATAGTAAGTATATGTAAAACCAATTTAAATAGATAAAAATCCTCATATTCTATCAGACCTTTAACAGTTTTTTTTTATACTATTTTAAGAATATCCTAAAATTGAAAAATAGAGGTAAAAAGTTATTTTCCTATGCTTACCAGATGAATTTGAGTGACAATATAATTTTTTAGAGACACATCAGATTATATGTTACTGGAAAGCAAATAAAAATCACATTTAAAGAGATCAATTTTTAGGTCATTTTCACCCCAATTGGTGCATTTTTCGTGAGCCTTACCCATATGTGTTCCATGTTACGTTTACCATGTTTTCTCAGTCTCTCTGAGGCAGTAAATTGCACTTAAAAATAATTTTTCTTTTTTATGACCAAAACTGACATCTTTGTAAAAAATAACACCCAGGAAAACTAATTATGATAGATAAAATCCAAACTGCATACACATTGATTGAACGATTTGTATTGGAAGTGTGCTTTTCTTTCCCTAGTTAGAGGAAAAGATGGACGTGTTACGGTCCCGCCAGTCAAGGCGAGACCAATTCATCAACGATGGGACCAAAGTGCCTAGTGAAGGTATTTTAAATGTTAAGTTTACTATCTCTTGGAATTGGACATTCAAACCGTCCTTAGCAGATATAAATAAGAATATGTTAAGAATACTCAAATTCCAACAGTTATATCATGCAGTTAAATTATGATACTTGATCTATGCCTGTTTGGTGCTGCCTTGCTAATTTACGTATACGAGAAAGGTGTCTCTCTAAGAAACAGTTATATCCATGTATGTATGAATTTAACCGTTTTAGTAAACTCTGTGACCAATGGCGTCAGCTCGCCCAGTACCCTACGCCACACAGACGAAAGTCAAGGCAGTGGTCAGGACATCTACCTGGGCAATCTCCCAAAAGGGATTTCAGAGGTAAACACTCCTCAACTTCTGTTTAACACTTTCATGTAGACTATGCCGTTAGAGCGCCGTGACATGGAGCTGCAATTTGTTGGTAGCTTTCTCATAATTGGTTGGTCGCTATTCTCTGTAAGATATTCTAGGTCACTCGTATTCTATAATCAAAAATGATTTTGAACAGAAGAATATGAAAAGGTGCCGAATTATCGCATCATGCACCTGAGAAATACTCTTTAGAAACGTATGCTGGTGTGGATATACGTAAACGTATTGAAATGACAAAATGAGATAGATATACAAGCTGAGGATAAGAAAGGAAGTGGTACCAAATGCACACATTAGTCAGTAATTTTTTGACTCGACTGATGTATATAAATATTTGAATTCAGATACGAGTCATGACCTGTTCTGCACCTCCAAATGATTTCGCACTGGCAGGTACTTACCGGCCCAAATGTTTATATTTTCCAACCCATAATCAATTTGTTACTCCTTAATAGAAAATTATGATTATACAGAAAATGCAATATATTGAACAAAAAGGAACTCAACATTTCTTTTATGAAAAAAAATGTCTTATCATGTTTGGTATTTTTTTTGTACAGGATGAACTGATGGAGACGTTCCGGGAATTTAATCCTATTAGATCCAGAATTTTAAACCATGGAGACCAGTAAGTAACCACTCGGTGATTTAAAGGCCCCCGAATTTGCGAACCTAGCTGTAGAAAGTGACGTTGAACTCGACCAGATCTAAACTGGATCCACTGTGAACTGGTTCTGTTCGTCAGTGTTTTGCCGGTACATTAGAATTATAGTGTTTGTCTGTGGCACCTCTACTTGGTAAAATGTAGCAACATCGCTATGTTATAAAGTGAATTTTCGGGAGACTTAAAAATACGATCATTTTCATGGTACATAGCGCACTCCCGGCGTCACTAATTAATGTATCATTAATGACCGTTCTATTTCTGACTACATTTATCAACCATGGTAAACACTCAATTCATCCTGATTATGTCAGACCGATTAGTAATATGTTCACCCGTCTCACTGACAGGTACAGCTACGGTTTCATTCGCTTCCGAGGCATGGATGATGCCAAGAAGGCTGTTTTGGCCGGTAATGGCCTTTGCTTGAAGGAGAACCGACTGAGTGTCCGCATCGTGCGGGACCGGAGCCGGGCACGCATCATAGAGGAGGGTGTGAGCAGAGGCAGTAAGTGAACCACCTCCGGCTTTTCTACAAACAAGTAAAGCAGAGATAACCTCAGGGATGCCAGTTTGTAGGATTTTGCCTACATGTAGGATTTTCACTTTAGTCTCAAAGTGATGAAAAGTTCAAGAAATTGTATGTTTTGAGAACAAAATAGACTCCAGGTTCCCTGAAATCTAAATCTTAGATAAACTTGTTCTGTAATCTTTCAAAATTCCGAATTTAGCTACCCCGAGTACACTCAGTTAGAGGCCCTATGGATCCCAGTGCTCCAACCTAGAACTGTAGGATGGTAGGATTCCTGTAGGAAATGCTCCTACGGATAAAGGCAAACTTGAATACTGACTTCTGATTGGCTTAAAATATATGCCCAAAAATCTGCTAGGAGAGTGATGGGGATTCCCCATACACCATGTGCGTTTTAGGTGATACATAGACTGGCCTCAGTCCCCATGTAGGAATTTCTTCTGACCCCAACTAGCATCCCTGTAACCTTACTCCTGTACACGTTTATATAGAACTGCAAAACACAGTGAATCGCAAAATCACAAAAACCATTCATCAGCAAATGAGCATTAGAAACATAAGAACAAATAGTCTCTACGAAGCCCAGCCTTTCTGATTACAATTTGTTGAAAACCCAAAACTACTAACATATATTGGAGGATGTAAGCACTGTAACTGTACATTACCACATTCCGGTTAACGCTGATTTTAAGTTAGCGTACCTGGCATTTGACTGAGATAGGTGTTAAGCCACGTCTTCACAATCTGAAACTATTCCTTCACACTCAGAAAACGGAGTGGAGGGGGAATATGAACAAAAAGTGAGTCTGAGTGCACTTCATCTGCATATTCAACACTAAAAGATATCCAAAATTGCTAATAAATGAAAAGAAATGGAACTAAAATAAAAGTATGGAGTAATAAAGGAAGCTATTCACCCTTCGTGTCTTTAGACCCTGAACGACGTCAACGAGCATTGAAGTAAAAGCAATTGTTGAATAAACTGAAAACAGCTTCCAAACCACAGTGATACTTGAATATCAAATAACAACGACAGAAAAGCAAATACAAAAACCGAAGTGAAACAGCAAGAAATGCTAACAAGAGGACAATTACACGAATTTGATATGTGGTTTCGATTAATGCACTTGGAATGTTATCCAGAAGAAAAGGAGAGATAAATAAGAGAACATAACTTATATCAGAATCGTCATTCTCCCTGATCTCAATATCACGAGATACCGAATCTATAGTGAACTGGTAACCTACCTACGCGCTACCACGACTGCTGCTCTCCAAACATATCTGATACGGAACCCGCATAGAGTGTAGAGTGTGGCCCTGTCTGTGTCGTGTACACGTGGCGTGGAGACCGAACCTCGGCGTGGGTGAGATGCTTGTGGTATGCTGCCCGTGTTGCTCATGATAGGGCAGCCTTGACACGACGGACCCCTATGCGGCACCATATGTTAACTATCTGTAAAATCTCCCGACAATTGAAAATGTGGGTAATCTCTAGTTTATCAATTTACAGTAGATATACAATCATTGTATATCAATGTTATAGTAGATGGAATTATATGCAGTATAATAGATGGAATTATGCGCAATATCTGATTGAACATAATGACTGGAGAATATGATCACAAACACACCGTATTGTAAATTGCGAGTTATAATTGTAAAACGCCAGATATCTTCTTAACGATCTCTTACGATTGCTTTACTTAGTTAATAATACAGGAGGTGCTAATTTGGGTTTAACCTATGTTACTCCGTCTATAAGAACTTAATCTGGAATGGATTAGATCATCAGGATATAAATAAGAACATCAACAAAATATGGCATACATACATGTAATTAATTGATTTGGCCGTCATACCGATTCAGAATTTGTGCCAGTATGGCTAAGTGCGGAATTTGGAAGTAGCCAATAGAATTAATTTAGGTGGGGAAAAACTAAGATGGACATGGCACCCCATTGTGAATCAATGTGTTAGACGACATTTTTTAAACGTCTCGCTTCTTAGTCCGTCTGGGGACAAGATGGTTCACTAACTGGCCTGATCAAAGCAGAACCAAGAGCTCCCATCAGGAAGTGTGGCAGACGATCCTTATCTGGAGAGAACGCTGCCTTCATCGATAAGTTTATCACATACATTTACATGTACAAATATGCATATCTGTTGATATACAATAAGGCAAATATTTCAAGAGCCAAATACCATTAAAAAGGGAAAAGGTTAATATGATAATTAAGACATCTAAATAACTTTTTTTTTTGCCAGTTGTGTATCTCGCCACGTCTTACATTAGATACCTATTTGAGACGTATGTATGCATACATATAGTATAATTTATTGATAGACTGGACGTTAATAGTTTCTCCAGTTTTAGACTTAGTCCCACTCATAAAGTAGTCATTTGCTCTTAAGCATCACTCTATTGTCACAGATTATTGGTCATCTTCGTTCGTAGCTATGAATTTAATATAGATTTCACTAATGTTAATGCCCATGATTTATCACTTCGCAGTGACCAGAACGGATCCAAGTCAGTCGATGACGCTCCATGTTGGGAATCTGTCAGCCGAAATGTCTGAGGTAAATTCCTATCCACGAGATAATATATTTCTACATTTTTATGGCACTGTAAAGTCTTATAAGGCACAGAACCATTGTTAGTTCATGAAGCAGCTACCAGGCGGCTGAAAGTAGTGTCTGCGAGATGTACTTAGGGAAATGCAGCTGACTTTAAGACAATTTCCATCACTCCTCCATCTCTCAACACCCATCCCAGTTAAGATGACAAAGCTCAGGACATGTTCATCCAGACATGGAAGGCTATTCATACATATCGGAGAAAGGCTAGAGTTGTGGCAATGCCTATTATCACTCACTTATACACCGCTTATAATGAATAACACCTACTTGTTCACCTCCAGTAGTAAAGAAGATCTATTATTTCCACCTCGAGAGTAAAGAAGTTCTACTCCTGGCCGAAATGACGCCACCCAGGGGACATAACTATCTGCCTTATATCATCATATAGAGATGAAAGTTTGCCGGTTTCCAATTTCCCTAGTATAGCTTTTATGCATCAGTGATAATGTATTTTTTTCTTCGTTTTTTGCATTAGTAATAACGAGTGTAAATTAACAGGATTCGGAAATTTCCCGTACCGTCCTTTCTTTTATCCTACCCCTAATATAAAATCCCATAGGCTTGACATTGACTTTCCGTATGCGCCCGTATGTCGCATACGGATAAAAAATCGCTCCTAGGAGCATACAAAAAATGGACCAATCACAGATCAGCAGTTGAAAGTAGTTCCAACATCTTCAGAGCAGCAAGGAGAGCTATATGGAGGACTTCAGAAAGTTTTTATCGTGTTTTTTGTTACTATCCTCACATAAAATCAAAACCTTATTCATTTTAATCTGGGCTCCCGTATGCGACTCCTGGAGTTTTGGCTCCGGATATCACTCGGCTCTGCCTCGTGATATCACTACGCCAAACTCCAGTCGTCGCATACGGGGGCCCAGATTAAAGCTCATCCGGTTTTACGATAGAAGGCCTCACTGACATCTCTGTATATGCCACATAATTGATTCCTGGTTGGCTTTATATAAAGTCGCAGAGTAAAGTAACAAAGGAAGCCTGAGAATACTAGATGAAAATGCTGTAGTGAGTGTATGTAAATATGTCTGAGGGGAACGGTGGATTCATTTCTGAGACCTGAACTGTTGTTGTTGTTGTTGTTGTTGTTGTTAACTCGTACACTTTGTTGTTGTTGTTGTTGTTGTTGTTGTTGTACACTGGAAACAAATTTATTTGCCATCGTATACAATACCCATTATTTGAAACTGTCAGATACCATAACCATAGTATCCAGATTCAAATTGGTGGTATACAGCCTCAAAGCAAAAGCATAGTCCTATTGATATAACTTTGAATATGATAGTTCCTGGGTTTAATTCATTGGAGAAGATCGAGTAAACCACTCGATGTTGACGTCGTAATACACATGCCGACGCTCGTGTATTAAAACGCGTCAACCTCTCGTAGTATACGGCCGCCTGTCTACAAAACCATTGATTATTACCTATTTAGATAACGTGTGCACGTTCTGGGTTGTTTGGTGTGTTGTCGGGAAGTACTTTGTATGATTGGTATTTTCTTTTTTTTTCTCACTATTTACCGCTCTAGTCTCGCATATCACAACCAGTCGGTGAGCACTGTGTGATCATATAGCCATACCACGTGACTACAGATCATGGCCATGTCTTAAGAACACTCCAGACAGATACAGACCAATCTGAGTTGTATAGAACGTACCGTGTACCATATTCTTGAATGTGGCGGGTGTAAGCCATCATAGATTCTAGAATCATGGTTGATATCCATTAGGTCAACGGAAAAGACTCCAAGTTTTAAAATATTCAAATCGACCAAATTTATGTTAAATTACATATGTTAGTATGATATCGGAAAGAATTACACTTTCGCAACGAGGGAAAACATCACAGCTGAGTGGAACTATATACATGTACATATATGTACATCTTTAGTCTAGCTACTCGTTTCATGAAGTTATTAGGTAACATTATCTCCATAGAAATATTTATGTAAGGTATAAACACGTTTTGCTCCGTTAATATTGCTCTAATGCTGCTATGATGATTTTATCTAGGATGAGGTGACGAAGTTGTTCACTGATTATGGGGGAATTGCCAACATAGTGATGAGGTTCACCCGTGACGGACTAAGGTACGTAGACAAACAAATATTATGAACGTCCTAACCTAAGATGAAAAACTGGATACTGGGTGTATTATAGAAAATGCTATATCTGATGTTTCTAACGGAACGGGCACTGTGGTGATCGTGTAACAATTTAACATATTGTGTTTCGCGAGTCCGGTCGTAGATTCACCAAATAAACAGATGCCAAGGATGAATGTAATGTTGTTTTACATTTGTATGTTTTTCTGGGGAAATTTGAATATGTGAGGGATATATCGGGTAATGTTGACGTCCCAAGTTTTTGGCAAACCTGAATTTGTTTTACAGTGTAACAGGATATGAGGCGGAAACGCTTCTGAATACAACCGCTGCTTGAAAAGAATTAAAAGTGACACTGAACAGAAATGTGCTATTTGTAAGTATTTGTTTGATGCAGGCAGTACGCACGGGTTACGCTGCGCAGTGAGGCCCTCGCCCAACAGGCCATCCGTGAACGGAATAGCAAGGTAGTCGGCAACAACGTCATCACTGTGGCTCTGCTAAGGTTCCCTCCCAACAGATTTAACTATGCAAACAGAGGTATTCACATTCATTGTGTCTTTGCACCCTGAACTTTCCCTTCGAGTTATACTTACCTCATTGCACCAATGGTTGGGTAAAAATCAATATCTCACCTTGGTTGTGAAGAGGGGACCATTTTGATAAAATTTAGCTCCTATGTCCCTCTAAGTAAGTGGGGGAATAACACGTTTTTAAAAATTCTCCTGAGGATGGCGCTGACGGCCAAAAATGGTCAACCACATAGATCTAGATGAGGTAGAGAGGCAAATAAGGTGTCATTTACCACTAAACCTAGCATGAGGAATTCAATAAAATGCATTTTCAATTGATGTGATATGTTCTACATCACGAAATTCAGTAAAAGCAGTATTATAACACTTCACAGAGCCCTTTCATAGCATTTTATCATAGGACTACTTTTGTACACATACACCCATAACATACATCAGTATCACATATAGTTCTCATTACTTTGCACCATTTCAATAGTCATCATTAGAAGATTCAGCCTCAGAGTCAGAAGATTCATTGGATCAAAAAGGCTAAAATCTGAATATCACTGAATTTCATGTTTACATGGCGTGCGCTTTCTTCCATTACAGATATTACTCAGGTCCGCTTTGTGATATCATAAGATAAAATGTATATACCTTACTGGTACATACTCACATACCGCGTTTCTTTTGATAAAAATATTCCACGAGCTCGCAGAGCAAGTGGAATATTTTTATCAAAAGAAACAAGGTATGTGAGTATGTACCAGTAAGGTAATACATTTTTATTTTATTATATACCTTCAAGAATAAGTATTTGATGAATTACATAAGGAAATCTGCTGTCCAAGCTGGATTCAAAGTGTGCTGGTATATCTGTTGACATCTTAGTGAAAGTCAAGCACAGAATATGCTCTAAGCACATTTTTTACACTTTTTTCCCCTTCAACTCCTGTGATCCTTTGCACACATAAATTAGCGGAGTGCTGCAAGTCACTGCCAGCATTTCATAAGTAGGTCAATGCAATTCTTTTCAGCCAATCAGAATTTGTATTCAAAGTAGGGTGGTACGTCATTTTATACCACATACTGTGCCGGTATATATTTAATACCAATACCCTAGCAGAGGTTGGTATTTGTGTAACATACTGGCACAGGTATATAATAATCCTGCATAGACAACTCACGTCATATAAACAATCACGAAATTTTGTGACATTTCTTGATAATACAAAAATGTTAACGTTAAATGGAAAAACAAATTGTTATGACACTTGAATCTTGAACAAGATTTCATATAAATGTCCTGGTCCTTAGTAGGTCTTAGGACATGAAACGTTTAAATCATGGAAGGGCAAATAGCTGAGTGAGTTACTAGAATACTGTAATTTTAACTGTTGTTTACGTAACAGATGGCGCGCAGAACGGCCACCACGTGGCACACAATGGCGCCCGGCGCGATGCTCGGCAGGACACTGACAAGATGGTCACTGCCCGACGACTGATACAGAAGATCGAGGTGCTCTCCTCAGAGGTGCTCGACTCGTGTGACTTCTGTCAACGCCTGCAAGACTTGGTATGTGTTTTACCGATCTTTACGAAACCATGGAGTGCTAACAATCACATCCTCAGTTATACAAAGGTACAAGCATTCAAATAAATTGCGGATATTCCAAATTTCATGATTTCCCTTTATAAAGATAAAATTCCACAATATCTAAAGGCCATCCATCCCCGGCTATATCCTGACCAAACCCTGATGGTACCAGGCCACCGAAGGGTCTCGACTTATCAACTTTCGAAAAGGAGTGAGCTGCTATCAAGTCATTTTTTCTCCTCTAGATCCTTTCTTTCTAATCACGGTTTGCATTCCAGGCATATGCAGTGATGGGATTTCACTCTTCTCTTTGATACTTCAGCATTCAAAATTTATTATTCTACGTGTTCACCAATAATTAAAAAGTACTTTGCAAGTAATTTTTCCTAATGCACGTTTACAATAGTTTATAAACTCTGTTTCAAAATGATCACGATGAAGAAGACATTATGGATCTAAAACAGTTTTCTATAATAAATAGTTCGAAAGATTTGTACTTCGTCTTTTGGCTTGAGGCGCCCAGCCAACGTTGACACCTGCTCTCACCGGGAGAGGACAACTTTAATCATGTTTCATTCGTTATATCTAAAAATCAGGAAAATTTGTTCAAATAAGAAGAGTTTATAATCCATAATGTTTTATACAATTGCGTAAAAGAGGGCCTACATCATGTAATATATATTGCAGATTCACGAGCTTCAGGCGTTGCTCAATGGGATAAGTCGCTGAGGAGTCATGCAAGAGTCAAGCAGCTGCAAGTGATTCTTCGCTGTCGACACAGGCTCGTTTTTGTCAGTTTATGTCTTACTACGTATCATTTCTGAATCTTCCGTCCATTAACTTTGCTATAACAACCTTTTGGTCTCCACATGGTGCTGAAGTCGAAGATTCTACCTGAAAGTATTTACGTAGGCGCTTGGCAATAGAATTTGGTCAGCCAGGCTAGGTAGATTATATTTCTATACATTGTATTGTAGTACAGATAATGTAGTGGTGACTCCAATACTCAAATTTTGTCAATCACATTAGTAGACATTATCATTTTGTAATGCCTAAAAGAGAACAAGGCATGCCAGTACGTTTTGTAAGGATCGAAGGACGATCCCAGGTACAACCTCAGGTCACAAGATAACGCAGTTATATTTTGATACAGATTTCTATATAGCATATATGTAGTAGGTGCTGATCATACTCCCCCATGTGTTCACAGAGAGGAGGATGAAGTAGTTTGTTACCATTATAAGTAGGTATCGTATAACCGGTTTCAAGATTTTCTATTTTCAAGATTTTTATATATAGTGTATATTGAAGGTGCTGGTCAGGCTAATGCACATGCATATTCGCCTAGACGTCCATAGATAGGACGAAAAAAAAGATCATGCTCCCACTATATATAGATAACGGATAGCCGGTTTCAGGATTTTTGTTTGTCTCTGAAGCCTTCAGGTAAATTACAGATGTTAGAAATTTCCAGATTTTCAGTTATATTGAACAATTTTCCGAAATAACGTCTTAATGGGTGCCCTAGTAGCGTTCGGCAGCATCTGATCATAGGAGCTGTGGCACTATGCGTGGCCACGGGTCTACAGCTGAAGGAGTTCTCCTAAATATGCATTGATCATATGGTGAAATTGCCAAAGATGTCCACAGTATCCCAAGACTTCCTGCTGTCTCCCTATAAAACGCTGTTCTTCGATAGCTGGATTTCAATCCTGAACTTCTGGCTTCAGTGAAAGTGGCGCCGTTTGGAAGATCTTAATAACATTCAGACATCTCTCTGGCATCCCTGTTGTTCATATATATAATACAGTTATTACTCTTAATCAGCATTTTTTATTTGGCGTGTTGTCTTTTGAGATCCTAAGAAAGGAGTTCACAATTTATGTAAGGCTTCGTAATGTTTTATTTATTTCTATTCAATACGACAATGCTCAAAGTAACCTCATTTCATAAGACACAAACTTATTGCCAATATCAATGATATCTATGAGAATAATCAAAACGTATTATTTATAGGTACTGAAAAATGTTTGAAAAGTATTTAGTGAATAGCAAGTTATAGATTAGCGGTGACGTTTGAATACCGTGCCATACACATGTATATGTCTAGCTCTGGGTGCTAATATGTTCAAACGTTTTTTCTGTACCAACTTGCAAAACCATCAAATAATCGTTATAAGCATTAGTTATTAATTAGTGTAGATCATAGATGAAGCCATGTATTACCGCATTAGTTATTACTACATTACTTTCAATGTTGGCCGTAAAGTTAGGGGTTTTGAATGCATGTGAGGTTAAATTAGTTCATTCCAGTAGGTTGCACACCTACACTTTGATGTACGCACAGTTACATTGCGTAGCTGTTTTGCTAAAAGTATGCCGTCACCAAAATTGTGCACGTACTTTCGTTTAATAGATATAAAAGAAAAACAAAAATAGGCGTGTTGGTACTTCTGTTTATTGCTCGACTTAATTTGCCCCAGTGCCCACGACCAAAGGTGTGTTCAATGACCTATAAAATACAGACCTGACCTACTTTTGTACATGAAACAACACTTGCATACACGTGCATTAATGAAACTTAGCAGTATTCCCTTCTATGTCGTTATTTGATTGTATTGGTGCGAAGAACTCGCAAAGAAATGCGTTTTTTCCCTGGCTTAGCTAGAGATGTTTTCCATATGTCTCACTTACTAATATACAAATAAAACCCAAGATTGGCAAAGTAACTTTCAGGGACGTCAGTTGGGGCCACGGAGGAAAGTGGAAACATTTTTTATGTGGATTTTTCTGCCTCGGAGAGGCCAGGAAAAGTTGGATACTATGTCTTTGACGGCCATGGTATACAGTTTCGGGTCTGTGGGGACGTTCAAACCACTTTTATTGATGTAAATGGGGCTGAATCAATATTATCTTTGACGCAAGGAAAAGAAATTATATATACTGAACATTAAAAGTGGATTTCCACGGGAAAACGGAAAACTGACATCTCTGAACTGTACATGGGCCACTTGTTGGGAATCCACCGAAGATTCACTACATTTGAAAATCTCATTGTGGTACATCATTGCTAAGTACTTGTTGCACAGACCAGACGACCAGATCAGTACATCTGATTATAGAGGCCACGAATTAATCCAGTTCATTGTTTGTAATTTCTAAGTTCTAGAGTAGTAACTTGCAAATGGCCATTAAAAACATGATAATGGAGGACGAAGGAAAAAAATGGATGTGAATAATATATGACTATTGATCTAATATTTACCTATGTCACTTACTGCTGTATTCAAAGCGACCGTTTAACGAAGTTCACCTGAGTTCATTATCGCCTATTCAGTTCTTAATTAACATTACAAAATACTTTGCTCACTTGGAACTATATCGGGGCAAAAACTAACAGCACCCGTATATGCTAGATATATTCACCGCTGAGGATAAACCTGCATGGCAGTAGACTACTTTAATGGTCTACTCTTTGGTACTGGTAATTTCCACAGTGAAATAGAAAACATGAGATAAATCCATGAAAATTTCACCTTCACTAAAGGTAGTAATTACTAATGCCACCATGAACATTGATGACAAGAAACGAAGATTTCTACACACAGCAACAATTCATGAGGTTTCGTGGAGAAAGGTCCCCTGCCTGGTTCCTAAAATATTCGATAAATCAATAATGGCCACAGTTATTCCCAACTTCACATTTCTTCCTTACAGTGACTTTAGAAGAGCTGAAAGACAACCATATATATAATTTTGATTATTCAATAATCTGCTTTGCATATTACTGTTTCGAGCAGTTATTTGCCAACACAGGAGAGAAGTCTGAGACTGAAGGTGAAAAATGCATCAAAACTGATTTTTGGAACCAGTCCCAGGCGACCTAGAACTCTGCTATTGGTGAAGTCTGTAGTGACAGAGATCTACCCCATTCGTCTATGGTACCTACCTACACAGCAGGCTCATTTGTGCACATTCCTACGCAGTGTGGTTACTTAATACCTCTGTTAACACCTAATACAGACCTGAAGAGAATGGATTGTAGCACCTAGTTTGTACAGAAACCAAGGCCTTGTACAATGAGAACAAGCTCAGGGCCGTTTTCTTTCCTCGTTCGTATTTTTTGTTATTGAATTTGTCAAGCATGCACTAAGTACTGACCTATGTAACAACACTGTACAGAACACGTGGCGATGCACTTCGCTCAACCCAGAATATCAACCGGCAGACGTGTACAATTTACATCTAACTAGAACTAGGAGATGTGATTAATGTGTAACGTGTGTTGTGTGGCTGGTATAGCGTGCAGTCCTTTACTCACAGTGAGTGCTCAGTGTCTAAAGCACCGGCCGCACCGGTTGTCAAAATACCGGTACATTTCCAAATGGTACACCTGTAAGACGTGGAACTGGATGGGTAGCGTAGTTATTGCAAATCTCACCCAAAAGCGTGCGTGTTACTACCATCTGCACATAAGTATATTGTCTCAACTCAGTTCCAGTTACAAAATAGCTATTATACGCTTGCGCCTGGAGTTATCAACGCTAGAAACCAGTAACTGCTGACTACAGCTTTATATGCCCGATAGACGCTTTACAAATTCGATAATCCACTAACGCACCATTGCCTTGTTTGATTATGTGGATCTGAGATTTAAACCCCCTCCCAACCCCCAAAAGAACTTCATGTTTTCCTTTCCCAGATAAATCATACCTTATTATTAGCAATGGGAAGTAAGCCTAAGAGTAGCTCTGTGCTAAGAGTAGATGTATTTGCTATTAGGACAAGCCACTCACGAGAAGCTTAGCAGCAGCTTTGAACTTCCTCGACATTATTTATCCTAATTAGTTATCCCACTGATTCCGCTATTTGGGTTTGTTGACTTAAAACCTATTGTCTTGAAAGTGGATCATATTGGCGGCATTTTTGTGGCTACTACTGACCCAAAGGGCAGCTTGTTCCTAGATCTCCTAGATTTTGCATTCTAACTTTATTTCTTTTTCTACTTGTATGTGGCACAAAGAGGCCATATCCAAACCTATGCTAAAATATATTAGTAGCCCACTGAATGTATTTGGATGGATCTTCAATGAATGGTTGATTGGACCTAAAAGCTGGGATGTATTTGTCAGTATTGGATGATATAAATGCTGCCTGGGTTACAGCAGAGGGCACGTACTAGCCCCAATGAAGTTCAAACGCATGTATATAGGATGTATAAATAGATCCACCCAATATTACTGTCTGCAAGTATCTCTAGAAGCTATATCTAAATCCTTATTCTTTCACTTTCAGAAAACAATTTGGACCTATCGAATTCTTTCTGTAAAAAATGCGAAAGAAAGGCAATTTAATATGCATTCTTTCTTCATTCATTTTGACATTTATAGTTTGAAAGAATGGTACGATATTTATGACCGATTTGTGTGTATTTTAAATTTCATAGTTTGTTGATTACTGATATAAAATTTACGCTTAATGTAATGCCGGCAATGTAGAAATAGACTATGTATCTCACTGTAATGTCCCACCTTCTTATCGTGTCGTTGAAGTCGGATATTTCCTTCCTAATAAAATCCATTTGAAGAGCTCACTAAAAAAGGGTTGCCACAGGTCTCATGGGAAATATATAAAAAAATAACCAATTCAGAAAATTTCACAAATAGAGAATTTCATAAATGGCAAAAAGGAATTTGTAATGGCAAACAGAAATTTATAGGATAACAATTCTGGTAATCTATTGTAAATACCTTATGGTAATAAAATGAAATGAAGGTAACTAGGAGTTCATAAGAAGAGAAGAAAAGAATAAACATGGAGCACGGATATAACAAGACGGAACAGCAGTAGGTCTGAGTGGAGTTCTCCCCTTTAGGTTTTATTTTCGAGTTAGAGAAAATTTTCAAGAGTCGAGGGAAAAAAATCAAGAAATTTAAAATTCTCTGTGGCAATCCCGATTTGTTCTGCTGGACAATTTATGGTCATTACTATCCTACCAGGCTATGTCTTTACCCTTTCTATAGACATTTTAAGTGACTAATCTCACCCTGCACATACCCCAACCTCAGTTGACTTCCGCTACTGAATACCAATCTACTTCAAGCTACATCTCAACCATAACTCGTGGGTGGGCTAGAATAACAACCCCATCCGACTACATTCTAGAGGATGCCAACAAAAACCTTAACTAGTAACAAACAGATACAAGATAATAAAGGGTAGTTGTCAGATCTACACACCTCACCATTTCACTATCACATGACGTACTGTAACGAGCCATGGGTGGCGGCAATACTAACGGGACAGAATGAGAACACTCAGATAGCAGATGGCCCTCTGGTCAATACACAATGCACATTTTTGGTATTAAAGACTGTTCATCAAGCCTTGGCCGATGGCCTTTTAAATAAAACGACTTTGCATATCAAAGAACACCGAACTGACTGCTATACAGAAAAAAATATCAATCTTAAAATCTTATTTCTCAAATAATATAACATAGATTACAAAACAATTCCTGGTAAAATAAATCGATCTGCAATCGTAACTGATTCCATAACACAAATCATCATTCATGATATTATAAAGTTCACGAACGATGCAAATTTGTTTCACTGAGCACAGTGGAACCAATCCACTGTAGTCGTGCTACAAACTGCGTGCTTCACTTATCATGTCATGATGTCTGACCACTGTGCATGCGTTTGAGAATACTGCGCATGCCACAGCAGAGATTTAAAGCGGAACCGTCTGAACCCGAGGTACCTGATTGCAGAAATGCAGCTTCTGAGACGTAACAGAAGAGTCTCGCTGTTGCTACAACCGGCGAATCATTCTACAGAATGGAAACACTGGTCATATTTTATAACACCGAGCTTTGTTATCTATTGTCTCTCGAGCTAGCATGTTGCAAACACGTAACTGCCATTACAGAGAGTTCACCTGGGCTGGCTATGAGCATCCTCAGTAGACGCGTGACTAGTAGATGAAGAGTTCTGGGAACTGCATCTCGTAGATAGGGACGGACTCCTCCTCACACTTGGCTTTGCGGGGAGTTCCCCCTGGGGACTGCTGCGGCTGGGAAATCATGTCCAGGATCTCATTCAGTTTGTTGTGGAATTGCTGTGACTGGAACGGTAAGAAGAATACATTCAAGTTATGGAGAGGTCCGACGTGTGTTGTCTCCGAGCTTTAATACAGTCACTGGGTCAGGTTTCATAAAGAATGTATACACACATGTTGTCATGGGCCTAACTGTTTTGGCAACTTGAAAATGCCACTTACAGTAGAGGATGTGCATGTAATAGGCCTTTTTCCGTAGGCCGGTGTCGCACCTTATCTCCCTAGCTACGCCACGGCTGAAGCCAAACATTCACTTGGCAACGTATTCTTTAGCATTGGATCTATCAGTATATGAGCGTAATACGTTCACAAGACCCATGTATCTTATTTTCAGAGAAATAACAATGATTTTATCGTATTCTATGGTATTCCAGCTACAATTTGATGTATCATACATGCATATCACCTCAATGATACTTTAGATATAGCTTAGATAACACAGGGACACCAAAACTGCATACACACTAATACATTGGCAGTCCTAGCTATAATATGCTTATCTTTCTCCAAGTTAAAACCAAGATGATTATCAACTATAAAGTTTAGACAACCCAGACTCGTTGATACAATATCCTAGTTTGTTCCAGCAATTTAATCTATGAAAAAACAACACTCCTGTAATCACACCCACCGTTCACACTTTAGGTGTGATTGCTGTGTGTCTCTATATACATGCTGCCGGACTCGGCCGTGTTTGTCCGAGCGGCCGCGTAACTAGACAGTGGGCCGTTAGGCGGCGCTGAACGGCAACACCTGTATTCTAATGTTAGAATCCATTCGGAAAGGTAAAAATAATAGCAAAACCAGCTGGTAAATAAAGCATTTCCAGGATCGACTTCTCGTGATCGTGGATCAGGAAGTATGGGAGAATATAACTTATCAAAGGGCTTGCTCCACCGGGCCATCAGTTTAGCATCAAAAGAGCGCTGTGTGGTCATTGCTTATAATGTACAAATCCATCGATCCGGTCACCGCCAGCAGCCGCCAGCTGGTAACTAACCGGTAAACAGCGATACCTAATTTATTAGGTTTTGCCGTGCTGGTGGGTTTGTACCTACTCCAACCGTGCCGGTCTCTATACTTAAAAGTCGAACTAAAACCAGCGCCGTGCTGCACTCATTTCATGTCATAATGCCGGCCCGAAGGAGTACACTCTTCACATATTTCGTTACAGAACAGGTATATACCATCTATGAAAGGTACGATAAATTAGGTATATATGTCGTGCACCTACCTTTGCCTCATTTCTGGCTACTATATCTTCGAATGGCGCTGACCGGAAAGTTTCCAGGATACGCCGACGCTCCTGTTCTTGCTCCTCTTTGTGTTTTGGATTTACATCTGTTTCGAAAAATTAATCAGTAGATATTTTGAAGTATTGAATAATGAGACATGAACGATGCATGGAGGTAGCATCATCCTGAACAGAAAGCCACCAAATGAGATACCAAATTGATACCACTGTCAAAACCCCTGGACATTCTCGAGGTGGTATAAGATGTACACTTTTTAATTAAAAAAAAAAAAAAAGATCCTGTATGTAGTGGTGATAGTCTTGACACTCCCCTTTTAAGACTGTCAAGACTGTTACTATAAATGTCTTTTAACCTGTTCACTTTTCTGAACTGGTGTGGATCCTGAGGCATTATTTCAGGGTTCTAAACGTGACAAAGTCACACGCCTTGCCCTAGCCAAACCCTAAGATGCCTGATCAGTCCGAACCGGATGAAACCTTGTCTCTCCAGCCCCCTTGTAATTATTTTATAGGCTAAAACCTATGAATTATTCATTTGGTTTCATTTCCCCAAACCAAACCTGTGTTTGGAGAATGTGGATAGGATCTATGATCAGTTTCCATGGTTGGATCTGATGTTGTCCTACCAGAACAATGGTTGACCTGGAGACGCTATAGTAACTTGGTTTAAACCGACAGGAAACTGTCATTAACAAGGTAGCATCGGCTTGACACAGAGGTTCTATTGTCACGTCTATAATACTTTTTAATTTCAAGGTCAGTTTTAACAACATTCTAGATCAGTTCGTGGCAATATTGGGCATAATCTTGGAGATTAGTAGCATAGGTTTCGGAAATTTATGTATTACTGACGGCAATCAAAAATGGTCCTATGCAGGAGGCCTACCTTAGGTTACATGAGATGTAACATGGTCCTATAATATTACCTGGATATTTTCTTATGTAGGATAATATAAAGAGGTACAATAGTCAACTTGCACTGAGCTCAAAGTAACACGCACAAAGATATATAATATACATACCTAATATTTTCTTCAGCGAGTCGAAAGTAATGTCTTCTTTTTGGTGTCGCTGTAAGAAAACAATGAGGTAATATGTATAGTGACAGTATATTCAGTGTAGATACAGAAGGCTTGAATTGATCAAATTTTTAATGTTGCTAGATTTTATGATAGTTCAATCACAGTAAATAAACATTCGACACATGTAACAAATTACCAAGGGCAACACAGACCAGTGCAGCTCATCATAAAGTCGTGAAAATATACATAGAGTTAATTTTGCTCTAAATATCACATTTTTATAACGATTAACATAAAGGAGTAAATCGCATTTAAGATTGATAAGTGGGACGTGTGTGTAGGGGTGACTTACCCGGGCCATGGCGGGTGTGGAGCCGGCACTAGGAATATCGATACTAATGGAGCCAGCCTCACTGATACTCTTACTACCCAGGTCCACGGCATCTGCAAAAAGAGTGAAACGTGAGGCAGTGTCAACACAAACCCGTATTCCTTCACACTCACTGGAGGGGCATGTGAGTGGTGTAGGGCTGTATTCAGTGGGTGGTGTGGTGTTGGGAGGTGATGGATATTTGAACCGCACCAAACCCAAAATATCTACCTTAAACACATCCCAACGATCTCAAGAGGCTGGGCTGACGGTATTAACTGCCTAGAGATGTGTAGCAAGCAAGACTTATAAGCTAGCAATGCTCAGAGTACATGTTATATATATAAATATATACACGAACATTTTAAACCATAATTACCGATTAATATGATATCCAGATATAAACCCCAAATTGCTGCAGGTCGTTAGTATATTTATCTTTTATCATTTTTTTTTGTTTTACTCAATTTTGTGGATTAAGTCTAAAGAGATGGAATGTATATAAAATGCTTTCTTTGTACACTGTAGAAATGTCAAGTAAAAAGTTCGAATACCTAAAATGCTATGTACGTTAGGTATGTTACAGCATCGGTAACTTGTTATGATTAATTGTATATTACATATGGCATAGAGTTGCAAAGACTACGCCAGACATCTTAAATATTAGGCTAAACAATTTAGCCATGTGCATAGAAATACACGTTTTTTAATCAATTCATACTGCATAGGGACATACATTTCCTTGTGATTCTAAAGACAAACATGAGAAACTGCAGCATGTCTGTGTGTCCTCAGTGTATTAAAATCAAACAATGCAACAATTCAACCAGTGGTCTACTTTTGTAAGTCGGCCTGGCGGAACATAACATTTAATCCTTCACCAAAGGAAAGTCAAGTAGCTTCAATGTGAACAATCTGATAGGGCGTTTGGATGCCACGCGCCCCATGCCAATTGCTACCTACTCTAAATCATGCCATGCCCCGGACATACATGCACTTTAGCCACACAATATCAATATAACCAGTCACACCAAACATCAAAGCTATCGTCAGGTCAAGAACCAACTGAAGCACCTGTGCCTCAGCCAACTTATTCTCATCCTATCAACTTTTTAAAGAAACTACAGTTAGTACCAACACGATAATACTAATGATGTTCAAGATTGTTAAATCGAGGAGAAATGGGTCAGGTACAAATCATAATTCAATAACTTGAGGATACCAGAAAACATGGGCAGTAATCTGTACTGTAGAGAGCCTGTTCTTCTTAAAGGGTAAGGTTCTATAGCTGAGGACACAATATCTTTAACTATCAAGCTGGCATGGCATACTGACTCTGATAGCATTTCCCAAAGCAAACTTTGCTAAAAACTTCACAACTTATACTACAAGGCAGGATGATACCAGTTTTCTTTTATGCATTGTAGTCGACTAAAAACTTATTCAAATCACCTGTATTTCAATCTTTTTTCAAACGTGCATACGTTACATGGTGTTTTAAATGCTAATATGATATCATGACTTAGTCTGTGAGGACGCTTGCTCTAAAACTTTAGATTAATCTTATGTAAGCATGGCGAGTGTATAAATGTCCCGGTCCTGCATTACATCAACGGTATGCATATTACTGTCAGCCGATGTCATACACAACACCAATAGTCTCCTTCCAATGGTAATGCCCATTGTGAACATGTGCGATATGTATGATGTGTATTCTGTTATCCGAAGACCTCCGATTATGCAGATATACCTGTATTGTGTTTGTGTGGCTGTTCTGAGCCGTATGAGCCTCATGTAAATAGCATGCAGGTTTGTGACTGAAGGACATCCATTCTATTCAGTGGTTTCTCTAAACCAACGAGTATCATCAGTCTGAGACAAGAGTTTGTACCTGACTCTAGGTTTTGACAACTGACTTCCCGTTATGTTCAGACCACAGCAACAAAGTACCTATGCACTAAGGTCTGGAAATATAGTACTTCTTCTGGTTTCACGTGTTAATGGTAATGTTATTGATTACAAAAATACATCTACAATTAGGGAAACAAGTTTCAAAAATGCATCTACAATTAGGGAAACAAGTTTCAGAACAAAGTATAAAATTTTGTGTTATCACCAATTCAAGCCATCCGAAATTTGAAATTTGCCAAAAAATTAAATCAATGAATTTTCAATTGAATGTCTTAAAGCTCTCTTTCTTCTTCTTATCTCTGTGCACACTCCTGGGTCGCCAGGTCGCTCAAGCAGTGTCTGGTCTTATATGACTGATTGGTATTAACTAACAAACTGGTTGTATAGGACGAGCACTTGTGCGCTTGTGAACCAATGTACTAATTTGTGTCATTTTTTAAACGAACTTGACTCAAATACATGCAGCTGAAATACTAATGGTCCTCATTTGTGATTTGTGTGATAGCAGCTATAAATTTTGTGTTCTATCAATAATATATGCGCGAGGGTTTTATTTGCGTATGGTATGGAGACGGTTCCGTACATCTAACCTCCACCATATTTGAGTAGGCCTACCTGTATTTGATATGATTTCAGTATCAGAATCAATCAATGCTTAACCCTTTAATTACTTATGGTGATGTTGGCAGTAAACTTATCCACTGAACCAAACGTGGTCAAACTGTAGAAATAAATCGTAATTTGAATAATGCAATTATTCATAGTTCGGCTATAAAGCTCTCAGACGAATTCCCGACGAGGTAACTTGATACTAAAATAAATCACCAAGAAATGTTCATATTCTGATTCCCTATTCCATCACCATATGGCGTCGTGAAAGGGTTAAACATTGGGTAATTTGGTGCTCTCGTTATGCTTTTCAAAGACGAAATACAGAAAAGCTCTGTTTTATTGAAGTCATACTGTTAAAATAACTGTTCGAGGCAGATGCAAGGAACGTCGTCCATATAAGGTCGAGGGTTGGGGATTAAAACAAACGGTGGCTGCTGTAGCAGGAGGAGCAGGCGGAGGACGCTCCCTGCTCTTTACTAGAAAGCCGGGTTGTGGAGACCAGGTTCATGTAGAACTGGCACGAACAAATGAAGGGGTCGAAAACCAGACAACCTGCCAACCACCACCTCGCGTATCATATACTTACTTTTTTGGAACCACTCTGCATAACAAGCGATAAGGTGCATACTAACATTTACCACACTGGCAAGATGTGTAGGCTGTTTTTACAGAGCATTTCTATGAGATATACATGTACCTTAACAGTGTCATAAAAATACGAGTCTATTCATACGGAGAATACTCGATTTAATCTCAGAGGACAGTGTTTTGTATAGAAGTTGCATTTTAGATTATAAATATTATGAAGGTTTCAGTAATTATATGTTTTATTATTGCTTATATCACTAAGGATGTCTATCACTTGAAATTATTTGTCTGGGCCATGTGAAATAGACAAAAATAGAGCGATTGATTTAACTTTGTTATTTGTTCATGAGACAAGACATTTGATGTAGTATGTAAATCGAGAATATACAGTTCAATAACAAAACCATGCATTCTAATTGTTCGAACTGTCTGCACCCCCTGTTCATACAGGAACATTCATCAATATTTAATAACGAAAAGCTCATGCGTCATCTTCGCAGACCAGTAATAAATACAAACGATTCTCAATGTGCATTCAATTTATAGAACCCAACCCAAGGCATGTGGAACACTCATATTTTGCATAGATTTTTTTTCCTGATAACAGGTAGTTTTACTGATTCCATTATCGCTTTCGCTCTGCTGCATAGTGCCAAATACACACCTTGAAATATGCTACTGTAGTGCCATTTTCACAAATGTAATTTGGATTTTTACATAATATTAACTTTTATATATTTTAATATCGGTTGGGGAAATATTATCAAAACATTCGTATTTCATTAGAAATAACCCTTACTGAAATTTTGAAAGAAATAACGCATCATAATCACACTCCTGGGAATGCCTCCAGGTATCACAGCGTAGCGAAAGGGTTACAGAGAATTCCCACCCTTTGGCTACTCTAGCTGGTGTCAAAACGCTTATGTCGCCACTTTACAATGTTTAACCAGGTACCTCATGATCAACTGTGATACATGTCCACTGTATTCTATTCTTTGGTGTCAAAATATTGATTGATAACCCTTTCGCGTCGGATGTCTGGGGCAAAAAATGACCGCAATGCTGGGTAGTAGCGTACATGCGGTAAGATCAAATTTACACAGAGTAAGATAATTGGGAAGATTAAAATACTAAAAACGATATTTTAGTTTAAATAGTGCGTGAATGTGGTGTTTTTTCAGTGGGTAGTCTGAATTTCAATTACTATGGGTTTTCGGTTAAGATGAAAGCATTTCTGTTATTAAAGAGAGAGCATTCCTTGATCGGACACTCAGAACCAACAACGCATTTCATCATGCATCGCATTCTTTAGCTTAATTCCAAGCATATATTTGCTCTTCATCAGGACAGCAGTCGGGATACAGCATTTTATGTTTGTATTAAAAAAACATTTATATATGTGGTTCAAATAGAATGGCTTTGTTTGCCAAAAGGCGATGTGGGTTCTTGGTAAAAAATGTATGACTGGGCAGGCACAAGATGAAAGGATACCGTTTTAAGAAATAAATCATGTTAACAAATAAAAAAGAAGTTTAGAAAGGATTCGAACACAGTGAAACTAATACATCCTGTGCTTTAGGACTCAGAAATTTTGTCTAGTTAATAATAACAAGCATGACATCGGAATATATCAGGTTAATTTCTAACATATGATTGACCTCTCAGAAAAATAAATCTGGGACACTGACCAGTATTGAACGTATGCAAAATACAACAAAAGGCAAAACATTAACATCTACTTCGAAATCATAAGGCTGATCCGAGTTCTCTCCCTCAAAAGTCGGTCGTCTGGAGTATGTTAGTACCGCTATTTAATCAGTTTTATCTAATCAATGTTATATGGTTTAGTCATCACAGCAGAGAGCAAGCAGGGCATAGCCAGGAACTCACTCGGTAGTGTTTTACTCTCCTCCTCTGGAAGGAAATACCCAAGTTTGAGGTTAGTACTGTAGACCAGCACCAGTGACACGTTCAGGAACACTAACATCAAACCATGGGTCGCTAAACGATGAATGTGATTTCCCTGATGTACCTTACTATCGATTTAGTATACTCTAGCTCTGAACAACAAATCGTAGGATTGGTCGGGCGGGTGAATGGGGATCTCCGATATTTTATTTTTCTGTTTTCTTTGGATGCTATCCCTAATCATGCCCTACTAATTTGCTTCTTTTTTTTTCTTTTTTTTAAATGTGGCCACCCATAAACAAATTTTGACTGGATCATATCTTTCAACAAATCTCCTTGCAGCTAATCAGCGACTCTTGTTCCATATATATTCTGCTATGGTACCGTTCGTCCATGTTCCTCTAACTGATGCTGCGTCCAGGTTCTTGGGGATTTTTGGGGTGGCGTAACGAGTCTATGTATAACATTGCAAGGTTTCTCTCTGGGCATTTTACACTCCGTAGAAGAAAGAATAGTTTACAGCTGGTAGAGTACGCATCAATCGGCCGTGTCTTTGTTCTGCCATTCCTACCAACCCTCAGATTTCAAAGCGAAATCCTAACCCATAGGGACAGATCCTTGTCATTAAGGACAGGGGGTATGTTTTTTCTCAAGCTGCACATTATTGAATTCAGCGAACGATGGTTTACGTTGTGTCCTTCTGAACGCGTCGAAGGTGACAGCTAACGCTCTATACTCCAACCTTATTTGTTCTCATTTCTCAGCCAACTCCTCAATTTGATAGATCTCCCCAATGCAAACTTTAACAAGTATAAATTGAACATAAAAGAAGAAATGCTTAAAAAGTTTAAAATTCTAAATAGAACATATCGTTTGCAATTAATAAACTTAATAATTTCCAATCATCTTTTCTATACATATATAAACAACTATTAAAATAGACTGTTCCACTACATAAGAAAATATATAAACTAAATATTAAGATAGGTTAAGAAAAATAATTTGAACTAGTTACAAATGAACTTAGAATAAGTTCAAATGAAACGACGACATAGATTAATTTCATGCAAGTAGTCCATATGTTTAGGAGTACATTTCACACCTGAAATACAGACGTTGAAATAAAGTGGTAAACGGTGAGTGTGTGTTCGGTGAAAATTTCTTCACCAATTATGCTTAAGGTGAGTGTTAACTGTAAATCAATGACTGATACAGTGAAAGTACCAGCCATTGTTACGACAGACCATCTACGTTGTGCCACCTCACGACATGTATACCAAGTGTAAGTGTTTTAACTCTAATTCATAGGCCGGAGAATATTCAACTAGGCCAGGTTCCCGTCATAATTTTTGTACTTGGAGACGAGTGGAATATCAATGGAAGTACCAAAAGATAGGCACAGTATTTCAATAGAGGTAGCTCTTGAGTTCATTTCCGTCTTATCAGTTTGTGTATTGATTTCACTTAAACGGTGGTTTCTATTTTTTCGTTCACTTTGATATTTTCTTCGTTGGGAATTTCCGTTGTATGAAAAAAAAAAAAATTTCAACTGAATTTCACTTAAACGACTATGTAGTTTTCTTTTTCGACTTGGTATATAGCTATACATTTCAGAACTAGGATATTCCAGTAAACCTAGCAGTGTTTCTTGATCAAAGCAGATAGTTTGCCACATCTGAAAAATTTTCTTTTCAGTTTAGTTTTATGAAATTTTGCATTTACAGGTAAATAAACACCCTTTATAATGCGCATATCACACCACGCTATGTATATCATGTATGCTCGTACAGTTTTCAGAGGGGAAGCTGGCCTGGCCTAAGTGTTGTCGATGAGGGTGGTGGATTTTGGTGTTGGCAGTGAACACCCCGGTCTGTCCCTACCTAGTCCGGATGGCTTGGGGGCGTAGGGCGTGGCGAGACGTGACGTATCATGTCCACTACTCCGTAGCGCTTCGGAGATGGCCTCGGTGTCAAACAGGAGGGCAGGGTTCATCTCATCGGTGGTGGGGTAACTGAAAACATTAACACACACCATGCTCAGCTCGCGTGCATTGTATCAAGACTGCCTGCCCTTTTGACAAATAGTTCTTCTCATTATACTGATTACCAGTGTTATTGACACCGGGAAATGAGGATGACACTTTTTTCAAATATGTAATCATTCTTGATTCTAAGGTTTAATGTCGCAGCACAATATAGCGATGTTGCATGGTAGAAGAAGCAGGAACCGAAACAATGTACATCACCTGTACATTTTTTGCATTTTTGAATACATAATTGTTTGATTTATCATTGCTTCGTTCCTTAAATCATGCAATTTGCATTTAATAAACCCCCAGTTAAAAGAGGCATTGCCAATTTTGAAATTTACCTACATTTGGAAATACTAAATCTTTCCAAAGAGGTTGGAGCAGAAACTCTTATCTGAAGCCTTCATTGTAAGAGTATTTCTCAATACAATTGAATGCTTTGGGTCTGAAATAAATTCTTCAATATTTGTACATAAACTAGCTATTTGTCTTCTGGGTAAAGAAATATATCTCTGCTTCCGAATGTACCTTAGCGTATGCACACGCCCCCTCCTGGTGTATGGAATCAATTGAAAATGCCTATATTTAGTGCCATTAGTAGATATAACTAATCAAGTCATCCTCATAAAAAGTACAATGAGATGATTCCTTTAGTCTGAAAACGATTAAAAAGATGCCAGTTAGTCTTAGAACTCATCATGTAAGAAGTTACATGGGTTGATAAGGTACAGGGAAAGCAGATGGTGATGATGGGGTTCTAGAGTTTAATACTATAAACTCCTGGGGTAAGAGACCGAAAGGTGAGACCGTCTGGCAGTGGGGTATGCGGTGGTAGGGGTTGAGTGGAGGGTTAAGTCTGAGTCAGGGAATGTGGGGCAGTAGGAGAGAATCACCTTCGTCACTCTCCGGTGTGGTCGGGAAGTGTTCAGCTTTGTAGAACGGTTGAAGTAGCATAGCGTCTGAACAGGAAGCATACATTTGTGTACGTGACATGACGTCACACACAGGTAACTAGTATCATGGTAGGTCAGAGATGACGGGAAGGGTTTTCTTTTAGAGGTGATAAATTTGTAAATTAATCGCACAGTAGCACGAAGAATAAAGACACTATAAGGGCAAGGAATAGCAGGGGTACTAGCAGATTACACATAATATGTAATATAAAGCTACCTGGTACGATATGATAAATATACACGAGAAACAAATTCTCCCGATTAGACAAACTCTATGATTGATGACAGATGTTTGTGATATAAAGGGGTGAATTCTCAGGTATAAACCGATTTTTCTCTAAGTCTATCTCAACGAATCTCAATAAAGGAGGTGAAAGATCTGATATACTGAGGGTGTCCTAGGAAGGTCTTGAAGAGAGTGAGAGAGAAAATGGCAAAAGGGGTGTGGTCAGGGGGCTTACTGCCTATCAGGGAGCAGAAGGAGGACATAGATCCACGAGAGGACCAGGACAGGCGGAGCTGACTGCCGGCTGTACTGGAGCCGGGGTCACCAAGGGCGGTGAGGATCACTGCTCGGTCAAAGAGCTGCTCAGGTGGCAGGAACTGCTCATCTACCAGGCTAGAAATGAAACATAGCAGGCTGCGAATGTACAATACACTAAGCATATGAATACCGATGGGTTTAAAACAACACATAGTCAGCAGCGAATGTACTATGACTCTAAGTGATTGACTAGTGGCATACAGGCTAGTAAACAAAAAGTTAAGTTAAGAAAGTTGCGTTGTTTCATAGACACCATCACACTTGTAGCCATTCTTAAGAATATGATGTTGACTAAGTTGGAATACTGCAGCTTTGTATACGATTCATTGAGTGAAGATCAAAAGAAGAATCTATAGACTTTGATAAACATTGCTTTGCTTACATGCTTTAGGAATAAAAGTAATACAATATCGATGATATGTTGCACCGGGAAACATGACCAAATGTTCAAACCCTATCTTTTATGCACTGGTAGGCAGATGCTGGAGATTTTCTTATGGATATTTTCCTCGTCAATATACAATTTTACCCCCTTCCCCCCAAAAAAGGAAGATAGTAGGCAGGACTACGGCGTAACTAGCTACTGAAACATGGATTAGAATGGGTAGAAGTAGCACTCTATGACTAGCTGTTCTACAACAATGGGGCTAGTAGGAAGGAAAATATGCAGTACAATGTATAAAATTACAAGGTCACACATAGCGACTTTACTACGCACATCACTGGTTACTCAACCACATTCAGGCTAGGAATGAAACGTAGCAGGTAGTCTGCTCAAATAAGCCAATCTTGTAAAACAATTTAACAGGCAGAGAATATAATTCACGAGAAAAGTCTATAATCAGCGCCGAATGCACTATGTGACTATTTGCTTGACTACCAGTATGTTCGTAATGAAACAAGCTCGCACTGAAAATACTATATGATAATGCTGTGAATGACGTGTTACGACTTTCGTATCTTATAGATCTTAATATATCAAAGTGAAACACATAATCCTTCTGTTATATCTATGATGGGGCACATAAAAACATTGATTACTCCTCATGACTTAGCTACGGAAGCACATTCAATTGTTCGCAGTCAGTACGAAACAAACAGAATATTAAGAAAGTATTTCTAATCTGTCTTGTCGTCGTATCCCCGTTTCACTAGCCGAAGGAGTCAGGAGAAGATGATGGCGTGGCGCGGGGGTGTGAGTGGGTGGGTGGAGGGGCACTGAGCTCACCTGGAGGCGGTGTTGTGTCGGTTAAATGCCATCTCGGGCAGGTAGAAGGGGCAGTGCTGGCGCCGCGCGTCGATCACCGTGTCCACGTGCTGGCACAGCGCCGGAATGGCCGTCAGCTGCGACATCAGATTGATATAGGCAGCAACCAGGGCCTGGATGGCGCACTTGTGAGTGATGGGTAAGGGCGCCGTGCATGCCATTTGCTGCAATTGCAAAAGGAAACACACATAAAATTACTGAAAAAAAGTTTTTCAACATCGGCTGCGTTAACAAGTGTTTTTCGGTCACGTCTTAAATTATAAGTTCAAGAAATATGAAATTTTCTTAATGTGATGATCAACATTACTTTTGTTACCCCAGTGGTGAAACACACTTAACGTATTTACAAAGATTTATTTTTTTATCATATATATAGCTCACAAACAAGGAAGTCCCCACTCTACTTTATCTCTTCCCGCTTGATGGTAAAATTAATATCTTACATGTGGTGATAAAAGCCGCCTTTAGAACACATATTTCTAAAGCTGTATTCCTCTTTGTGGTTCAAACAGTATGCTATGTTTTCGAAAGAGTTAGAAATTGACATATCTCTCTTTCTTGTCACCCCCTCATTTAATTTGAGATACGATGTGATAGTTATAGCGTATAGATATAGAGAGGATAGGCTCTTCTTGGGGGCTTATCTAAAAATAGCTCATGAAAAATATAATAACGCATGGGGGTATAAATAGAACAGAGTCGGAGAAGATAAGAACCAGATCATCCGACAAATTAGATATTAATAAGCTACTCGACCACAAAGTGACTATGTCTACATAATCAGCCATATATCGAGCAATATCCCTGTTGAACTCTCAACCTAAAGGAGCAGTATAGAGGAAAGCTTTAACAAAAATATTAAATGGTTTATTCAAAATGCAATATTACAATTCAATACTACTGACCATTCTCATCCACAGTCATTGGTCAACTTAATGTATCTGTATATAATCATTTGTTATATTCCTATTATGATATAATAACTTGCACTTTTCCTTTATTTGAATGAAAGAAAATGTAATATATTATCAGAAATCTAGAATATAATATGGACATTTTCGTTTCTGCTGCACCAGTCCGTTGCTGATAGATCAGTATGAACGTCTAGAAACAATAGAGGGGTTTTCAACAAAAATGAAATAAGTAGATGACCTACCTGTATACCCAGCGCCAGCCTGAAGAGATCTATGAGTATATCATCTCCACCCATCTCTACACAGATCAAGGCTAGTGTGCAGTACACCGACTCAAAATTGTCAACGCGGTTGTTGACTTGGTGCATGTTCTCATACAGGTGCCAATAAAACAGGTTCCCAGTCTGAAATTAGAAAATATAAACTTTTATCTATAAACTGTTCTTGATGGCAATTATTTAACTAACAAAAACTTTACACGACACGGGTAATTTCCTTCCATCAACGTAGACGCTACCTTAGATTGGACACTGTTGCTAGTATGACACCATAAAAGTCACACAACCCCAGTAAATTTATATTTTTCCACTCAGTGGAAGCAGCCGTGCTTAGGCTTGGACATGAAAAACATCTCTGGTTAGGGTAAAATGAGATCTGAATATGATTTATAGAATTAGGTTTATATGTTTTTGTTATTGCGCAGCCAGTTCTCTAGCAAACAAAACCGCTGCCTTCCCTTACTTTGCGCATGAACATGATGTCCTGTCGCGGTGCCTTTTCCACGGTCAGGTCCAGCTGGGCGATGTCCTTGGGGATCCGCACGTTCCGCAGCTTGGCCTGGTTGTCATGTCGGTCAATCAGCGTGTGTAAGATCTCCTGTACGATCCGGCGGATGCCAGCATCGTTCACCAGGGACACCCGGAGCAGGGGCTCCAGGAAGGCTGACGGGAAGGCGTTCACCATCAACGTCGTCTTGTACTTGGTGGCCACCTTGAGCAGCGTCTTCATGAGCATCGTCTGAAGCAGTACGTCTCGGGCCTCGCTGTATGGGGAAACGCGAGCAGATCAGGAGAAGTTCTGAGCGAATCAAGCAGCTCGCGAGCCCCGATGAATAAAGAAGAAACCAACAAGTTTTTTTGGTCAAAGTCGTCGTTCTGTCCGAGTTTAATATGGAGTGATATGAACGAGGCGACAGCCGTGTGACTATCGCATAGCATTCAAACGAGTTGGAGAACGACTTCTTTGACCAAAACGAGTTGCTTTCTGTATTCATCTCACCCTTGTACACACTAAAAGAATGAGTGACACACAGGATATAGACCATGGAGAACGGACTGAAATACTCGTAGGGGCATGGAGAACGAATTCTCAAGCATATTGGAAAAAATACTAGAGGTGAGATAAATGCTTAAATCGTCGTCCCCTCCCCCATCCCCAAATTGGTGACAGAAAGTATGTCTATGTACACACACATATATATATATATTTTTATTTAATGATCAGCCTCCCTACAAAATTATGATCGTTCCGTCATAGAAATAAGTAACAGAACATGTTCCATAGGTTCCATTTGTATCGTCAAATGTTCAAATCAATTCATAATCAACGATCAGTAAAATTGCAATTATAAAAACAAAAACGAATCTGCTAGGGAAGTGTCTAAGTTTACCCTGGC
This sequence comes from Alentia gelatinosa, assembly GCA_950022655.1. Classification (NCBI taxonomy): domain Eukaryota; kingdom Metazoa; phylum Annelida; class Polychaeta; order Phyllodocida; family Polynoidae; genus Alentia; species Alentia gelatinosa. Next base: position 158,459,033 of record OX465579.1, read on the forward strand.
AACTCGGTGTCTGTGGGTAGAGGTACTTTGCCCATGATGAACATCATGATTTCTATTTTCTGGTAGTCTGGGAGATTGTTGGCGAATTCACCTGTATTGGAAAAAATGTCATAGACTATCAGTCATATCTACACCAATAACTTGCATTTCAAACCACATGGCTAGTTGCAACCAGAATCTACAAGAACTATAATCTCTAGTCAAACCGCAATACACATAAGAATATATAAAAATGTAGATATTCAATAGGTGGCATTTTCACACATTTAGATGCTAGGATCATTCTCGGTATGTATATTTATATAACAGCTTCCGAGAGTAAAATGAATCAAAACCAAATCTCGTAAAGAATATAATTAAATCGGACCAGCAGCTGTCACTTAGGCAGGAATAGAATGATCATAGTAACTCTACATAAAAACCATGAATCTAACTTTGATGATTAGCAATGGACAAGTTGACCCCATCCAAAACGTGAGAACAGATAACAGAAGCAACAATGAAATAATATGAATGTATGGATATGGGTCACAAGAGCAACAAAGGTCAAATAATAACCAATAACACAAAATAGTGACGGCATCATGACATTACTTTCACAACCCACGTATCCTTCTTCTGTCAGAGCAGAATACGCGTTCATATGTTTCAAGTTCACCACTAGTTATTGTTTATTTTTAGAAATATGAGTAAGTGTAAAAACGCCACAACTCCCAATTGGTCTTGTATTACAGATGTTTTTTTCTAGATAGAGATTGATCACAGTATAAGCATTAAGTTCTCTGGATGGTTTGAAAGCTTCAATTTCAGAATAGAGTTACATGTATGTATCCAATCCCTGAATATTAGGTCCGATTATTAAAAGAGGTTTTCGATTTATTGACAATATCATACCTGATAAAACTAACTATTTTTAGTCTCACTACTAAACAGATGCTTTGGGTCGTGCAGCTAGGAATGTGTAATCTAGATTGTATATGTGATCCAGATTATACAGGATTACAACAACGCTAATCACGTGCTAGACTCTATAATAGATCTGTTTGGAGGCAGTATAAAGAATGAAAAAAAAAAAAAAAAAAAAAAAAAAAAATCTACAGAATACGCACCGATGGTGTTGATGATGGCTTCCTGGAAGTTCTTCTCGTCGTTCATGCGTTGGGGATCGTCTGACTCGGTGTCCACGGAGACTCGCAGGTGGCGCAGCAGCGTGTTGAACACCTCGAGCACGGAGGGTCCGATGGAGCCGCCGGCCGCGATCAGCACCGTCTCCGCCAGCACGTTCACGATGGAAGACTTGATCTTAGGGTCGCGCTTCGAGTTCTCGTCCAGGTGCGACATCAGCATCTGGACCACTACGTAGCCGTACTGCGCCTGCGTAGAGCAAAGGAAGGGCGCGAAAGTTATTCAAACATCTGGCGAAAGGGGTTCAGATTCCGGAAAATTACTCCACAGGAATACCGTTTCTATATATTACTATATACCTGTGAGCGAATGTCTATGACACGCTACCCGCGGGGTGGCCGTTCTCGGTAATTTGTCAAATGACCTAAAACGGCCATCCATACGGGCCCAGTAACCATGTTTTCTCTTATTAGCGTTAATGCAATTTACAGACGGGAAGTTTAGTCGTTGCGCCATCTACACCCTTGTGGTGCTCGCTGGGAACTAAAAAGTGGAAAATAGAGTGTGTTGATTGGTGGGTGAGCTCCTCCATCGTCAATACCCAGAATACCATCTGGAACCCTTCTAGAATTTTGAAAGATTACAGAACAAATGTATCGAAGATTTAGATTTTAGGTAACGTGGAGTCTATACTATCATCGAAACATGTACAATTTCTTGAAATTTTCATCTCTTTCCGATTGAAATGAAAACCCTAAATGTAGGCAAAATCCTACAAACTGGCATCACTGTTTACAAAACCTGATTTTTCAAATTAATGAGATGTGGATAGGTAACCTCTGACTAAGCCAGAAAAAAACATTGATAGCTTTTTCAATCTGCTGTACATCTAGCATGTCGAATAAGCTAGAAGATACTAACAACATAACGTCCCCATTGTACATTTGAACTAGGATATATATGCTATTGAAGAGGCTGTCTTACAAATAGATATCATTCATATTCTGTCGTAAATGTTTTCGACAGAATTCCATAACCGAAAACACAAATTTGAAGTGGTCTTGTACATGAAAAAATAAAACTTCTCGGATACCTACCTGTACTGAAAACATTATGATCTTGAAGCATTTTACGGCAAAATCATTAGGAACCCAAAGTTTGTGTTCATCCAAATGCCTGCAATTAAAAAAAGGTGTAGCCAATTATTTATATAGCCAATTATTTCATTTTTATCTTATAGTGTCTTTTTAAGTGCCAAGATATGCACATCTTTCAGCCGCTTCACCACAGCGCAGCCAAGTGATACTTCGAAAATTGGCAGGCTTGGGGGTGGGGGTACGGGGGAACTTGGCACCACGTGCTCAGCCCTTCCGCTGCAACCGACAATTAATACCTGGTGGGAAAATACTAAACGACACCCCATCCTCTACAGCCTGTGTCTCTATTTGCCAACTCTTGCACATAGCTCGTTAGGTTACTGTGCAGTTCTAACCAGTACGGTTTACCAAGATAAGCACACCGGGTGACCATATACCATGCTGCCAGAAACCACGGACCTGTATCCAAGTCCGTGCAGAAACTTAGAATGTATATCACCATAAAGCATGAGAACATCAGAACCGCTCTGAAGTAAATGTTAAATGTATGGAATTCACTGCTATAAAAACACAGGGTTTACAGTTGGGGTAGGGCAAAAAGATTGAAAGCTGCTAGGCCCCTTAGCAGATGACCAGGGATCTAGTGCTAGACTGAGGCAGGGTACCAGCAACCCCGGGGTTTCCACATTCTAATATAACTGGAAAAATTCAACAACCCAGAGACTATGCGAATTTATGGATAAGGTGAACATTTATGGAGTATTTGCATGCGATAGGTTGCTTTATTGATACAATATGTTTTAATCATTTAAAGTTTCTGTATTGAAAATGTTGAGGGCATGTTCTTGCCACAGGCGAAAGGTTGAAAATCAACTGAAAAGTGGACGTCTTTAAACCCCGAAGCTTATGATTACTGTTCACCAGTGAAGGGTATCGACTATTTGATAATACCATTTATCCTGGCTCACGACCGGGAGGGGACTCATTTAGTATCTGCGTCGCAGTTTCTTTTTGGCTCGGGGAAAAGGTCATCTGATGTGACATATATCCGATCACGTGATACGGGATGGAATGTCAAAATCTACGTGTTAGTAAAACAGACAGGTCACTGCGCCAAATGAGAGGTGATACATAATATCATTGATAAACATTTATATAGATATAAGAATAGGGGTCATTTTCGGTTTCAGTATGTGATATTTCATCACGCCACATATATGTGACCATATTGAAATACGTTCATGTCTGTTTTTCCTCTGCTCAGATGTTGATTATCGGCTAATCCTATCACAACCACATACAAGTATGGTTCCATTTTCCTATAGTATCTATATTGCTATGCATCTGATGTATATTCTGTACAAACGTGATCAGTTCAACTGAATTCATCTAAAGATATAAATGCACCCACCCTAATATATCATAACAAATCATCAAATATGATGATGTCTAACGTTCATATATCTTATCAAAATTTATTCTTCTTCAATCCAATAAGTGACTTATGTAAACAGTTTGAATGGGCAGGTGATGGTTCAAGGAAGGGGAACCTACGTGAGGGCAGGTTTGATGACGGCATTGATGTTGCCGTATGAGGCGCGGCACACTAAGTCCCGGAACACGGTTTCCGCCACTACCGCCGGGTGGTCCTCCTCCTTAGGGCTCTCTGGGTCTATGGGCAGCCCTCTGAAAATAACGGACACACCGTATTAATCTTTTTTTGATCAGGAAGTGTTTATTCAACAAATAGAAAAAAATGAGCACTCGTCCCTGGTAGGGTCGATCTTCCGTCCAACATCGGGCTTATAATTAATACATAAAGGGTAATTATGTCAATCTTGACGTAACGTCAAGATTGACATAATACATAAAGGGTATTGCAATTACATAGAAAGGGTTACAAATACAATACAAGGCTGGACATAAACAAGTACAAGACAGAACAAGTACAAATCTCAGATGATTTTCTCGAGTTCCAGCAAGTGTGGATATTTAGCTATATATTCTTTCATATTTGATTCTAAACTATACCTATACATTCTCAGTTGTACACTCTGGGGAAGTCTCTCCCATAGCTTAGTGTCATTTAATAGCACTCGTAAGAGTAACAAACGTAACAATTGATAGCATTTATACAGATTATCCTCTGCAAGAAAGAGGATAACTGGTAAGGTTTCAATCTGATTATGATGATACAAATGTAGACAAAAGCAATTAGGAGCCTGAATCGACTGGCTTAATAAGAATAGCTTTTTATGATAATGTTATTATGGCATAAAACAATGTAAGAGCGTCTATGAATCAAATCTAGCGGTAGGATACGTACATATAAAAAGACAATTTCGGATAATAAAAGTATTCACCGGACGCGCCAAAACAACGTGGATTACACCATAGTTGGCACCGCGTATAATGAGTAGATGGAATGGCACGCCATTTAACCGTCTATTTCTGAACATTATGTAGTTAAAAGTTTTGGGGATATTACCTCTTGTGGTAATATCATCTTCTATGCCTATTATGAGACGACTAACAAGACAAATCCTTTTCTGAAACTCGCAGTTCCTTTTGAACAATCTCATTGATAGACGTTTATGTTCCTCAACAACCTGGGTCATTTGGGTCACGGAAAATCCCATACCTGAAGGTCAGAATAAATATCTATTCCTTGAACGGGATTGGAACGTCGTGCAGCGGTAGGACAAGAAACGGAAACTTATGTACCCTGCCATATTCACTATGTCACTTCTTTCATCTAAATTTATTTACATTCATTTATTGCAAATACATTGTATGCATAGCCGGTATAACGGCTTGTCCCAAGTAGGAGTATGCAAACCATCATCCGTGGTTCCTTATTATGAGGGATTATTCTGGCCACCATCCTACTAGTATTGGAGACTGAGACGTCTGTGTATGTGAGATTGGGTGTGCGACAGGGAATAGAGTGTGCGTGGGGGATTGACTAACGCGGCTGCACTTAAGTGTCTGTATGAATAAAGACACATCGACGATCTGAGACATCTTCCCTTGCTATCCACGCATGTAGACCATATCGCAAAGGTACCAAAGGGAACACGTTTACCAATGGGGGACAAAACAATGTAAACATTGTAGTTGATTTTACCCATCAATTATCTCGTAACACTTTTTTTCATTCAAAAAAATTAAGTTCAAGAGAATACCGGTTGAACTATATATATATATATTTTTTTTAAATGTTATATATTTCAAAAGAATCACATTTTCCTAAACAGGGGTGGGGGTAAATACGAAAGAGGTCTCTCTATGACAAAAAAGGAATAAGCCTCATACATAATAATATCACAGGTTCCGACACTGCATTGTGGGTCACTATTGCCACCAGCGCCCATCTGATAAGACCGCAAGGCCTTTTCGTGATATGGTTGGATATTGTTATGAGGTCTATATAGAAGTCTTATTGTAGAGATTCTTTTAGAATATAGCATAACAAAATCATTTTACATCTATCAATCCTCAAAAATCCTAGACACTATCATTATGTTTTGTTTAATGAAAACACCTAACTGATGTACCAATATCACACAGGACTTGGTTGTCATTATGGCAGGAGTATTTGATAGTAACGGTAAGACAGTCTGCTTCAGTTATATCAGCTCCAAGTTACCACACTGGGAACTGCCTGAATTCTATCTCGCTTAATCAATGAGCCCCATCGATCTAAAATTTATAAGGAAATAATGGAATTTCCTGGATGTTTTCATAGGGTTGATTAAACTTCGAGAATCCTTTCCCTTTAATACCTGTCAGGGACATTTAGGAATACCAGCGGGTTACTAATAACATGGACTTGGATTACCACACAGGTCCATGCTGATAACATATACAATTAACCTGTCAAGAGTGAGATAATTATTAATAATATTTCTCCTATTTTGATAAACTTATTCTTGTAAGATATTAATCTATAAGTGAGCCTTCAATATGATACGATTAGGATTAATCAAACAATATTCTTTAATTTAGTGTGTCTCAGAATGGGTGAGTTTCCGGGTGGACTAGGAGGGGTCCAGAGCCTGCCAGGCAAACGGCCAGATGACGAGACTATAGCGGGGTTCTGAGGCCAGTGAACGGAGGGGGTTATGTGAAGTTATCAGGGGCAGCAGAACTACCACGGGGCGAAACGTACACAATCACCCCTTATCAGGGCGTTATCGCTACAGACAGCGGGTGACGATCAATATCACTACCCCCCCCCCCCCTCTATACACACATACCCGCCCAACACCGATCATCTTGGGTTCCACTTGCCCATCACTGCCCTTATAGTGTCCAGAACTTAGGCATGGGCTCTTGTTGTATTGAACGGTAAAACACTGATTTGAATAGGGCCTTCTTTTACGTCTCATGTACCTAAACATCCTCCTAGCTCAGTACAGCTCTGCAGTAAATATAGTTCCGCCCAGAATCGTTCTTGATGTGAACATGTAGATATGCACCTGCTATCGACAATAGATGTCGTGTATTGTGTATATGTGTATAAGTATAACTAACACAGGTCTAAAATTTTGAAATAACAAGAAAAGAAAAAAAATAGATATCGGAACTGAATTTTTAGCTACTTTAAGTGCGTTTCTGGCCTCGTGCGAGAGCTAAAAAAAAGTGACTGTTCTCAAAAAGAGAACGAAATGAGGATGAGAAAACGAAGTCATGTTTTTAATGCATTTAAGAGGGTGCGCCGGCTAACCCGTTCTGAATTCAAACTTTTTGGGTGTCAGAGTGGTGTTGACTGGAAATGACACGATGGCCGAGTGGCTCCAGTGAGCTACAAACCTCAAATTAAAAAACAATATAACGCCTGAGGGCAATAGGCACGGGAGCAAGCAATTAATTTCGGTTTTAAGCCACAAAAAGCACCCTTGGTTAAAATAGTAAAATTAAAGCGAAGTGGTTACAGGGCACGAAGAGCAATAAAAAAATACTTGGAGGTTTCGTCACTTCATTATCGACCAATTTAACATGCGGCAACTTTCACATGGAGCGGTGCTCACTATCTACACACAGCGGTAGTTTCACGTGAAGAGGTGAAGTTGAAGATTGATTACAGCTGCTGAATCAATGATTATAATTACTCACATAACATAACAGGAGTATCTTTTATCTTCTACACACTTTAGGTGATAGCAAACAGTTGGATATTTGAAATGGAATCCATGATATATCTTTGTTATCATTACTAAGTCTTTTTTATGGCCAGCTAGACTGACTCTTTCCTACTGCCCAGACGTCGATCGATAGTGGATAGTGGGTGGCCTGGAATATATCACGCTAGTTATAACACACATCTGAAGTGTCTTTCCCTAATTTAGATGGTTAGAAAAACTTATATCGATAAAGATTTACAGACGATTATATTTCTCCCCATCCCCAGTACTACGATCATTATGGAATGAAAGACACATTGGTGACAATTCTAGAGAACCAATAATCTGTACAAGATAATGTTGACGTTCAGCGACATGGTTCCTGACATAAGGGATCTATGGGACGGTATACAACTCGTGCGGGTTGTGAAGCATACGATCCGTATTTAATGAATCTTGTCATTCTATTTATGTCTATGAAAATCCTCAAAACATGGAATGAAGAATACCGTATCGGTACACGAGGAGAAACGGCCGCTTATCTGCAGTCCTCACATACCTGATTAACATTTTCACTCTAGGGCGTATTCTGCCATTACTGGCGAACAATGCCAGGCGTTACAGTGTTTGTCAATTCCTCTGAGAAGTCACATACCAACGCGCCAAATGATCTTTAATACATGTGTATGCACTATTGAAGCCAATTCATTTGCAGACTGACAATTAGAATATTGCCAATTACTTCAATGAAACTACCTCGCTTAGAACTAATGATGTATAGGGAACGTAACCTTGCTTTCAGGGAACACATTGAGTCTCTCTCGACGAATATATGACCATGACTATCCAATCGACGAAGTACCCTATTCTATGAATATGGGGATATTTTTCTCATCTAATAATAGACAAAAGAAAAAAGGTTCTCGCTTTACAAACTGCAACAATACATTTTCCATTTCCCGAATATTCCTACTTTTATTCAAAATGTGTGTTAGGCTGAAAGACGGTGTGTAGAGAGGTTCGATCAAAGGCTAAAATGTCGTCTGTTGCACGCACCAAAAAATGCACTTAGTGGGAAATCCTGTGCCATCTTGCCGTTATTTATTTATTTTGATTACACAACGTGCACCACCTTTAACACTTTGCTGCCTTGGTGGAAATATCTAGATTGTTCTAGTCAAAGGGTTAAGACACAAGTACCATGAAGCAATTCACTCTCTGAGCAGCTTGAGGCGAGTGGGCGTGCATCTTGTTGTTGCAGGGAAATCACTGTCTTTGATCTCTACTCTGACGTCACAGTAACATGTGTCACGTGCCAAACGGGTGGTTTCAGCAAACAGTGAAGGGTGAGGTTCAAATGGGGATACACTGCAACTGGAGCCGCCCTCACAAATACAATTATTACACCAGTCTGCATCTGACTTCGTAATATATGTGTACAGACGATCAACCTAATCAAATGTCCTTCACCTAGATAGTTCTAATTACGTTAAAATAACCGAAAAGGGGAGAGGTTGAAAAGGTCTGCAAGCATTGATTGACTAAGTCAAAGGGCAAGAAGTGGGTTGAATCACAGCAGCAAAAATCAATGTTTAATGCTCTTATGTACTCCCAAGAGTGCAGTAGCAACAATCCATCTAAGTGCATCCTACCGCAACAGTAAACGCTTGTAGTTGACCTGTCTGATTCAGTTTTCAATGAAGGCAACTGATGGGGCGATCAGAACCTCAATTCTATCCAGGATTACAAACTAAATTAAAGTTGATTTCAAACATCCATTTTCTATTATCATCTATAACGCAAAATAAAAAGGCATACTTATCTTTTATCTAATCCAGGTAATGGAGATGTTTATAGAAGTTTTATCCGGTTCAGTTTTATCATACAACAATATAATTGTTATTTACATCAGAACTTCCAAAATGTCAAAAGCAATATCAGAGTAATTACAAATGAGCGTCTCGAGAAGGTTACTTCAGACTAAAACCTACTTCGTCGTGATGAAACATCACAATTCCATGGTAATTCCTTTAGTCACACGGCACAAAACACTGATAGAAAACAGTTTGATCTTTGACTCTTCACTAACGAATACCTGGCTGAGTGTCTGGCCTGCGGCAATCAGGAATTCATTATCAGGGATAGGTTAACAAATTCAGTACCTAGAGATTCCTGGAAGCGTTGTGACCCGAGGTATTCTCAAACTCACATTTGGGCCAGGTGGATTATATGAAAGGGGGAATTAATAATGATGTTACCCCTCGAAATCATATAACTTACTCTTTTGTTCAGAGGAGGCATTTTCCTGTCACATGAAACTTTCAACAATTACAGACTACATTTGGGGAACCGGCTCCAGTCTGGCTAAGGCGAATAATGAAGCAGTTTGGGAGGCGACCCTGCAGGCTTTACTGAAGGTCACTAATTACCAGACGTGTGTCTAATTAACAGGTTTTGTAGCCACCTGGAATGGCAGAGACGCCGAGCTGCTCGGCGGGCATAAATGTGAATGTTTTACCGAGTGGGAAGTTCACTCAGATTTCCACTGGCATGTTGTATTAACTGGCACGCCTGAATCCGACAGGAAAAGGCGGTCATGGCTGCACATATCACGCCCTTTAACAGTCTGTAATGGGCTGCTTCGGCTTTCTGAATTCCCCTTTCCTCATGGCAATGTCGCAATATATATTAGCTAAGAAGCCACGAACTACCGTGCCGTTCTGAATCACACAATAAGACAAACTCAGTTACTTTAACAAGAAGAGCTGTCTGTAAATGCACCTGTCGTGCACAATGCAGAGACGTGCTTAGCGCCCTGAAGGGGTGTGGTGTGAGAGTGGTCGTGGTGTTGGAGTAGGTGTGGTGTGGAAGTGGGAGTGAGTGTGGTGTTAAAGAAGCCGTAGTAGGGAGTGAGGGCTTTACGCTGGGATGATGCATGAGTAGGTAGTCTTTAGTACTCATGCCACACAGATGAGGCTGTGGGTATGGGGGTGAGCAGAGGCTAGGCCTGGGCTAAAGCATTGGGTATGGACATGAGGATAGAATGGGTTTGATATATTCTAAGCCTGAGCTTGAAAACAAAAATGGATCGAGTGTTATCATAAAACAATGATGTCTGTGACTTTGAGAGAATAGACTTGAGAGCATATTTTCGCTATACACTGGGTGTAGGCATGATGTGGGATGGTAGGCGGGATTGTGGGAGATCGGGTGGGCGATCTGAGCAGGATGTGGTATGGTAATATGGAGATGTGTGGCATGGACTAATTGGTAGAACTGATAAAAGTAGGCTTTCTGTGGGATCGGATGAAACATCTGAAATGGATATGCGAAATTCTACTTCCCAACCTTGTGCCCCCCCCCCCCCCCCAAGAATGTAAAGTTTTCAATTTGTATCCCTTTCTATTCGGCATAGGACTGAAATTATAAAACATTTTACCTGTCAAATTCAGATTTGACTTAAATTTTTCATTCTTGATTCAGCGATTCAGGTGCATGACAGGCAGCTAGGGGTTTGCATGTCGAGTGGGCATTACTGCCTACAGCGTCGGGGAACACGGCAGCACCACAGTCAGGTTTCTGCTGCCGCGGTTAACGCAGTCCTGCAGTGGATTTTGTTTCAACGATACCTGACGCTCGCGGTTTTAATCAGAATTTTCATCCATAGATCTCTTCTTGAGGTTCCTTAACTTTGCCGTAATTATCTTTTTTTTTCATATATATGAGCGTAGCTCTTTTATCTTCTTTAAGTCTTCTATCTCAACAGACAGTCATCATGTACAATATCATATGAATTGTGTCAGTCAATAAGGTTAGATCTTAAGCAATGCATTGCATTTGTAGTCGTCAGATTCAATATGGTCCTTCAATGTCCTTATAATATAGCATTGCTTTGTCCACATTCGTAATCCAACCGTCATACTCATAAAAAAACTATCTGATGTAGTATTGTATTTGCAACAAGGACAACTTTGCCTTACTTTTTGTGTTAGCGAGATAGTACATCACTGATAAACTATTGCTTACAGTTGAATGTGAGGTATTATCTGAGCAGGATGAGTGAGCTATTGGGAGAGCTTCTGGGTAAAGTCTGTTTCGAAGATTGCAGCTGAGCTTTATGAGTGAAGGTCACAAGGGGTCTAAGGCATACCACGGGGTCCATAATTAAACAATTTCCTCACCAACAACATGGCGGTTGGCCTCATGCAGACAGCGATAAGCTTCAGAATACCACGTGTTTGTGCCAGGGCTTTTACGCTGGGATTGGGAGTAATTCCGCGGTTATTACTTCGTAACAACTGCTAGAATTATGTCACCGGGAAATGGGTTCTGTAAGATGAGGTGCCGGAAAAACCATGAAGGAACGATTGAATCTCCTTCTTTATCTATTACTCAACAGCTCCCTCCATTTGCAATTCAGAGATAATTACTCAGGTAATTTAAACTGCCTGCGGCTACATTAGACCTGAGACCCAGCCCATACATTTATAGATTAGGACAACCTACAACAGCTACCTTACAGTACTGTTACGATAATCCAATATGTGTCGGACCTCATTCATTACCCTTGAGGCGGTGCTGCCTGTAACCTGAATAATAAAGCCCATGCACCGATATTTGACAGAGTAGGCGTGGCAGAGAAAAGGGTGGGTGGGAGCCCTGTGGTGGGTGGCAGGAGGGGTTAAGTAAGTGTGGAAGTGGGTGAGGTTGGAGCCATGTAAGACCCTCTAGTGGGTGGCAAAAAGGTTGGGAGGAAATCCCGGAAGACCCTGCGGCAGGCAGCAGAGGATGCGGTGGGTCCCACAATCCCTGTGGTAAGTGATGGAGGGGTTCGATAGGTGTGGCAGTGGCTGGGGTGCTAGCCATACAAATCCCCGTGGTAGGCGGTAGGCTCGCAAGGCCCTGTGTTGGGTAGCCGATGGGTGGGGTAGGTGTTCGGATGAGTGGAATCGAAGCCCTGCAAGGCCCTATAGTGGGTGGGTGAGGGGTGGAGTAGGTGTGGCTGTGGTATGGTTGGAGCGCCGGAAAGCCCCGTGGCTGATGTGGGGGAGGGTGGGGTGTGATTCCGGTAAAGCCCCGTGGTGGCTGACGAGGGAGGGTTGCTGTGTCAAGTCTGCATTGTGTATACAAGGGCACTTAATACACGCGGTTCGTTATGTTGCCCTACCCCAGGAAGGGAGTAAACAAATCCCCGGCTGAGAATTGATCCAGCCCGGGAGACTGGCCTGGTCCCGGTGCCCGCCCCATATACTACTCATGCCGTGCTGCCGGGCTTTGAGACGTGTGTATTCCCAAGGGGCTCTCCCCGGACGAGGTCCAGGCCATTTCAAAGGCTGCTGACTGCACACTACACATTTCATATCAACGTCCACGCGTTGGAGTTTCGCGCCGCACTAGCTTTTGGGTTCATGTTCCATCGATATCGACCTTTTTGTATGGTTGAATGGTTGATGAATTTTTACTCATCGAGATCGAACCCTGAGAGGATTGGGTTTTACAAAACAAGTCCAAGTTTAATGGCCTTAATGAAAATTCCCCACCGTTCATACTGCAGCATGCCACCTTCTTTGAATGCTCACTGTGAATGGCGCTGTACGAGTTTTGGACCGGCCGCCTCATATATCTCCATGTGCGTATCTATCACTGCGCATATTGACTGACTGTCCGAATATACATTGGGGGAGTGCCGAAAGGATATCTGGGACTTTTTCTCCTGTTTGTACTACAACATACAGAGATGACAATATACACCCATTCAGATACACTCAATATATCTGCCTCCGAGACCATATGTATTGAAATGCTAGCCTTTTAAAGCTTGCTTCCCTAATGCGGCCAAAATTATTTTGTATTATTTGAAGATATCATGAAGTAGTACTCTAGTAATGCATCATGATCGCATAAAATTGATCATCAAGCGTAAAATGGAAATCAACTAGTGATAATTATCAGTATATGCTTTTTTTACATGGATGTTGTTTACAATATGAGTCCTTTGTATAGATTAAAAAATGTTAATCACAAAATATCTGACATTTTATATGAAGTCTAAATCTCTTGCTGCGGAGTCGGGTATACATTTCCTGGCACTTTACACCAATGTTCCTTTCTGTTATTCTATGGAGTGGATTGCAAACAAGACTGAAACGCATTACAAAGCGTAGGTTGTAGCACGCGGGGCAATGGCTCACTGGCCTGTGCTTCGAATGACAGACAAATAGATGTGTTTATGATTCTCGCCTGTCCTCTGCATCTCATATCTCTAATCAAGTCGTGATATTTAACCTGGCTGCTGCTACAGTGTAAAACACCCCAAACCACCCTACCCCAAACCACGTTAAGCTTCTATTCCTCTGTGGACCACTTACTAGACCATAAAACACATGTCTATGTAAACACCCGGTGTTGTCTATATTGCCGGGTCGGGGTCGGGACATTCTACAGAGTGCAATCCTGGCTCGTCGCGCTTCGCTCCCATGCCTGAATTATTACCGCGGGGACCTTATTGATTATACAAGGCTCTGCCTCGATTCTCAACAACTGCCCGGCCTCATAGCAATCACCCCGCCCCATAGGACCGCCCACACACACAGCCGAGGCAATAGAATGTTCCTTAATATTACGATGTGGCTTGAGCTGAATATCCATAGCCAGAGCAGCTCCTTCGGTAATGACCACAGACCAATGTTTCTCGATGTCATGGGAATTCTATCTAGTGATAAATGCATTAATTCATCAATAGGAGCGGAGCTGGAGTTTGGAGACTGACCCTCGGGGAACTTCTATGACTTGCCGTTTTACTTTCGGTGAACAATCTTGCCAATACAATGATAATGATGCCTATTTTATATCTTTTAAATGAAAATTAGTGGGAGTGACGTATTGATGATTTTTATGGTATATTTTTAGGACATTGCAGCAACTAGTCTAAACATGGCGAAACTAGATCTTTAAGATATTTTCAGGATTTTCAAAATGAAGATGTCTTGAGTAAAACTGTTCCAAATGCCACGGATATATCAAGCTGTGGTGAAAAGTAATACGCGGATTCGAGTGTTTTTCCCCCTGTATAAAGTCCTGCACTGTCATAACCACCCTGATAATACCCCTTTCAATATCGTAACATAAACCAAAAGCTCTCCGCGAATTGAAGGAGCAGTTCCGAAATCTAACCTATGGCACTCGCATTTCTATCCTCGGTCGCTACCGAATACTTTCATTTTTCTACAGCGACAATATTCCCTGGACGGGAAAGCGTACTTTGCGGGAGGCAACGAGAGATCAGTTGGCGGGAACGGTGGCCGGGTGGGCCGCCCGCATCACGAGCCAAGATAAGCACAGCTCATTAAGTGAGAACCGGGAGATCAGGCAGCAGACGTCAGGCATTTGGGAAACAAAACACATTATCAAGGACGACGCATGAATGCCACGTCGGCGGCGCTATTCCATTTCAACAGGATTTCGTTGGAGTGCTCCAGCTCATCGGAAAGAAAGGGCGTCTGTTCAGATTTAATGTGCACCCACGTCTGGATGAAACCGTGCGGGTGAAATAGCGAGGAATCAAAGGCGCGGGAACTCTCCTGGTGTCATTCATGGGACATCTGGTGGTTTCCCGATTCCAATGCATGTTACCATAAACACGTCAGAGTAATTAAACTCTATGGGAAGGGGTTGTGAAGAGTGTCATAGGATTAATTATAACGAGTGAATTAGAAGATCCTTCCTTGATAGACTACTTGAATTGACAGACTGTTGACCAATTGAATGTAGGACATGTATAAAAGGGTCACACTATCAAATATCAAGGCGACAAGTTCATAAAATAGACTGTATAGAAACAGCCCAAAGAACATATATTTTCAGGTGGCTCTAACAATTTAACCTTCCCCAGCTCTAGAACGCATGTATACTTTTCTAATTTTCTATTCATATTTCATGCAGCTTTTAATACTATAAATAGAAACTTATATTTTCGAGAGAAACCGCTGAAACAGGGAGACTGGTTCCCGTCATTCAGCACTGAGAAAAACACAATGGGAGTTCACAGATATTCATCAATAAATACAGACGCGTACAGCACGCATATCGCTTTGTCAAATAGGAAAATGCTGATGATGCAAGAATGGAGGGAACGGCACAAGCAACACGCACATCTACGTTTTAATACAAAACAAAACTGGTCTAAGACTCAGATATCTGAACACAAAATGACGTGTTGAGACACACATAAATTTCTAGTATTCTGCAGTGGTCTCATGTCGTCAGATTTATTTACACCAATGGCGTTTCATGAAATATCTGAAATAAAGATGCAATAAACCGTTGGCACTTTTCAGATGAGCATCATTTTGACCTGCAACAAAGTACTGGTACCTGGCAGAGAGAATACCACTGACCTCATCAACAATTCAATGATCGTGAGAGTGAATGCTATGAGGAAGTCACAATGTATATAGACCAATCAGTGGGTTGACTTACCTTGTGTCCTGCATGTTGAAAAGCAGGGAGGGGACGATCTTGTTCATGTGTGTATGCTCCCATATGTTGGTTTGCAGTTCATCACTGACCGTCTTTCGGACCACCCCTTGCAGCCCTCGTAAGCCTGCTGCCCGAAGCCTGGATAGCGGGAGAACACTCATTAGGTAACTCTTTGATACTTTGAGAAGTATTGTTATAACCACGTAGTTAGAGGTATGACTCTTGTGACGCGCCATCTCGGCAAAAGTGACACGTCATTAAAGAAGACAGACAATCATTCCTGAACCCAGAACTGTATCATATGTTCACCTGACAAGATATGCAATACTTGTAATATACAGTAGTGTATATAGTTATTAGACTTATCTAACGTTAACCTCAATAAAAGAATAATACCATATCTATGCAAGGACAAAGTACAATGCGGTGGATATAGTTGAAAGCACTTTCCACATCTTTGCTATCCAGTGTCGATTTTATGTTGCAAAGAAATAACCTAAAGCACGTGGACATATACGAATAAATACTACTGAAATGATGGGACGGGGAGCCATATAGTCCTCTAACTCTGTATCCACGTTGATTATATTCTCAGGAAAATCAGGGTATCCAGCCTATATCTATAACTTTCAATCAAGAACACTCTATCCAGAAATGTTTGTTTTTGTTTGTTTGTTTTGGTAGTTTAACGACCAATTTGTTCAATTAGACTCACTTTGAATTTGACCGGATCTATGAGATGAATGTAGGAAGAAATCCCACCCCTACTCATTTACCGAGGTGAGAGTTCTTTTACTTCCCACACCACATAGACATGGTATGAGAAGGATTGGCCTTTGATATAGCAGTAAATCTACCACTGCTGGGGGGTGAAGGAGAAAAGTGGCTGCAGTGGGACCCGAATCAACAAAGTCCCATGCTCTTTACCACTGAGCTAGCTCCCCACCCACCCCGGTCGCTTTAGTTATGCTTGCGTGCAAGCATATCCGGTCTGCACCATGAGGAGGTGAGGCGACCAAGAGAGTGAACAGATTGGTAATTTATGTCCACCCCAGAAATGTAAAAGTACAAATTGGCTGATATTTCATCTGGTCACTCGAGAACTCATGTAAAAGTACTTACTGGGAATGTACATGTACATCATATGGAACCTGATTTTCATCGATAATATACAAAGCTCCAAGATAAATGTCTAGTAAACTGCTACAGGAATGCCAAGGCCTTTCTGTCAAACTTTACAACTGATGAGTATTCAAATACTTTTAGATTTATCAAATAGCCTATGAGCAGGACTCAGGGAACATGACCGATGGGTGGGAAAATACGCCTAAATGATAGAGATTTGCACTCTGGATGCCAGCTGTGAATAAGGCAGTGAACACAGCACTTGATCCTAGCTCCTGGATAATCGATAAAAAAGCAATGACCCAAAGACCAGCTGCGACGTTACCATGGGCCACAAGCTCCTGTTAAATATTCTGTCGTGTATTTCACTAAGCAGGATTTCTCCACCTTCTCACATAATGCATTCCTGTTGAATTTACTTCCTATACAGCAACAGCAAGGGAAAATAATCAATTGTGCATCCCTTAACTTGTCAATTTCTTTCCCAAAACAGATGTCACAAGTAAGGGTAGCTCAGACGATAAGGCCAGGTCAGTACCTGATGCAGAAGGATGGTCTTCTGAGACTGAGTTCCCGTGGCATATTTGAACATTTGAAAATGAAATAATATATTAAATGTCATATAGGCAGCGGTCTTTTCACGTTAAAAGGTAATTTCGTCTGCTTTGAAGGGCCTTACATTCTTCAAGATTTTACCACGTAGTGACAGCAGCAAAGCTTAGTGACAGTAGCAAAGCAACGAATCATTTTCATTATGGAATGAAATTACGCGCAGAAAGAAAGCCATAATCAGCAGAGAGGTACCTACGTCTCGAGGTACTCTCATACGGAACTCATTCCCTAACGGTGTCCCTTTATAGGGATTACATATAGAGAAGGTTAATGCCAGTGGACTGCCAATGGAGAATCAAACGCACAGCGTCTTATCTGACTTGAAAATTCAATCAGTGTAGCGGTGCCAGAGGCACCTTACGGCGTGTCTCAATCATTATATCTTTGTCTTCATATACATTCTCTATATATCCTATCTTCCTCGTAACGAAGGTTATAAATGAGGATGATCTATTCGTTACAATAGAATCAATGAGACATCAAGTTAGCGACATCTGACCAGACAAGTGGCTGTATCTGGCGCATGAATTCAGAAATGTATTTGGTACTTAAAGAGTGCTTTAATTGATCCTTGCATAGATACATAGTTATCTATACAAATAACTATATTTACTAGCAGGATCCTAACATTTCCTATTTATTAACCCCTCCCTTCCCAAATACGCATGCAATTACACTGAAAATGTGAATCCTGTACTTAGCCGCCGGGGAAGTGGGAAAGGTTTAACGCGGTCTTTGAGTAGGAAATAGTGGGGCCCATTCTGCACATTATCTAAGGGATTAATCCATTCATGGCAGGTTCTAATTTTGGAGTCCGGGGAACGGCTGTAAAGATTGTATTAAAGTGAAATTCCTTTGTTTCTGACGCATAAGAATCTCCGAAAACCATCTTTAAAAACAAAGGTGTACCAAAATGCAACACCAGACCTTGTGTATGCATGGCGAATACCTCACGACATCTTTCATAAGTAACTTGCGTCATTGTCCGCCGTGAATGGATTAAAAGCGCGCTATTCCCTTCCATCCATCTATAAACAAGAGCCTCATTTGTAGTTGCGTGATATGAAAATGAAGCTACAAATGGGCTGAAGACTAAGTCTCAGAAAGCCTCGATTTAGCCATACCTATTACATCACCAATATGGATACATAAAATACACCTCAATATTCCACAGGACTCGCGTCTAGTTCTTCATAATGTATACAGACATTACGCCCGTCTACCTGAGACCCTTGCGATGTCCACTTAAGGATTATCTGACCACCTGGTCTTTCCACGCCAATCAATGCCCGGTGGAGACATGTCCACTCTATGATCAATAGGGTCACAAGAGGGTCAGTCTGCGCTGCGTGAAATAAGGTGGGGGGCACTGACGGGGCCGTGATTCCAAACACTGGCCGCCTCAGCCCTTCTTATTCTGTGATCTACAGTCTTTTCCCATCTCTCTACTCCTTCTCTCCACAAACCATTTAACCGGACAAGAATGGCACTGCTGCCATCACCACCCTTAAGGACTCCCTCTCAAAAAAGTCCTTCGCAAGGCTTGCCCCCCACTTAGCCCATATATATTCTCATTGCATAGGTTACTTAGCACCCATTCTTCACTGCTATTCGAACCACATAGTTTATCGGAGAATAAAAACAAAAAAAACTTAAGAGTCTGTTATACTACTCACATGTAGGATGTGACCATGTCTTAAAGTACTCATAAATAGAGCCTTCAATAGGATATCACTATATTTTATACTACTCAGAGATAGGATATCACCATATCATATACGACTTACAAAAAGTGCATCACCGTTTCTTATACTACTCACACAGAGGATATCCTCATGTCTTTGACAGTGAATACTTACAGGCAGGTATTCACTGTCCCTTTTACTACTCACAGATAGAGCATTCACTGTCTCTTAAGACCAAAAGATATCCCACGCCGATTGTTACTAATCCACCTCTTCATGGCAACTTTGTTTGGTCAGTGACAATCGTTTTCAATTTTGTAGATGTATAACACTTCATCGATTGGATTTTATTGCTCACCCAATGGCCTTTGGGTACAAGTTACATGCGGGTAATGCTTGACCTGAGAAATATCTAAGATATATCTTCTGATACCTTTCACCACTCATGCATGGTACGAAATGGATGGTATCTAATCGAATGTTATAATATCCCTGCATTACTCGAGTTGTTTTTGAGGTACTATTGCACTTAATAAACCACTATAGATTAAAAAAAGAAAATGCTTACCTGCCTCATCAATTACATGTATCAATAAAAACCTGGGTGAATCTATTTCCTTTACTGTAAATACACCACCAGTGATCGGAAATATATTCCTATCTCCAAGGACAAGTTGCGAAACCCTCCCAGATGACACTTCTCAGCATGCACTAAGATTCATTTGATGAGCTAATACCATGCGACGTGTATCTCCATTCTCTCTGCTAGAGCTTTGTCTGACAAAAATATTCAATAGAGGAAAAATCCTACCACAGGAAGTATGGTGGATGAGATATCTCATGCGCAGACTCAGCTGACACAGGAGGGTATTTAACTCCCTTCCCCCTGGATTTCCCTCTGCCCACGTAGGAATCCATGGGGCGCCATACATAGGAAGGAGACGTGTCTAGAGAATAGAACACTGTTGATCGGTCGTCTGTGAGACTTCTAGTCATCTTTTACTGTTGGCTTCTGCCAGTCATAAACCTCTTTCCAATTCACACAAGGCTTATCAATATATGAAAAGAACCTGGCTAATTAACTTGTCAAATGTCACTCCTTTACAGCACTTTGTCTCAATCTATTTTCTGGAGGACCTTGGGAATTTTAGCCCACATGAACGACGACCGCTAGACCACGACAAAATGCCAAGGCCACACAAAGACGTTGTTTTTCAGGATGTGCCATAGTTGCTATAAGTAATGGCCTTTAAAGAGAGAATTTCTCTGCACGGTGGATGGCAACTGTTATTAGATACTTCACTGACAACATATAACAGTGTTGCTGGAGCGTATGACTTGACCATTTAACCCGAAATTATTTCCATTGTGTCTTCAATCATTTATGGCGCATGCCATCCACTATGGGTACTTAGCATGATGCTCTACAACCATCCCATCACAAAATTACCGACACACGCAGAAGCTCCTAGTATAAATGATAACCTGAAATGATATCACTTATGGGAGTGCGCCTCTAGTGGCGCATGCAGTTCTTCCTACAATTTATTCATAGTTTACGATAACAAGCAAATAGTAACAGGGAAAGGTTACCAGCTTGAAAGGTTTGGCATCTAAGACTTAATATCAGTAAACACTAACAAGACATTGCCAAGTAATAAATTCTAAAAAATGCCATTTCAAAAGGCAGAGCAATATTGCAATGAGATTGAATTTATGTGCAACAGTCATGCGGCTGAGGTTTTATCTCCGTAACCCGCAGTCCTACGTGCAATACCGATTCCCCCCTTTGGTTGGTGAATCAACCTAAATCAATATCTATTATTTGGGAGAAGTCCGCCATAAGTTAATCCATACAACAATCAATCATCCACACGACTAGAGGACGAATCCCGTGAGAAAAGGGTTAAGCTGAGGGAAATGGCTTCTATCACGAGAAGCCACGTGCGTGTCCAACTGTCACCCGTCCGATACACACGTCATACAAGTGACAAGCATGTAAACGCCAGTCTACATGTACACAGGGCTCCCCAAGCCACCCTTCTACAACTACATTATCCACACTCGTAGCGCTCTGAAGTATTCGGAAGGGCTTTCTGATACTTTATACTGCAGAGTGACGTAAAAAAACCGAGGTGCCACAGCCTTGAACAACCACAGTTAGTCGGGCATGGAAAGGGTGCTCTATCAGCTATGGGGCTTCAGATGGCCTGGTAAGGCAACGGGAATCGGCGGGTAGTACTGAATGAGAGCTATATCTTTTCCGATATGTGTAAAAGACTGTATATCCAGGGATGTCAGTGGGACTCAGAAAATATTTGTCACATGGAATTTGCTGCCTCTGAAAAACATGCCTAAAGAAAACATGAAAAAGACACCAGTGCCAGTCATGGTGTGGGCCTGAGGGTCTGTGTGATGGTTCAAACCACTGTTTTATTGGTGTGAATTAGGCTGAACTAATCTCTGCTTTAGACAAGAAAAAAAGAATGTCATATGCGGAGAATATGAAAAATTTTGAAGTGCATGTTTGCATCGCGTGTCTCTACTCCTATGAAGGATTGAATAAATACAAAGGCTAACATCCAATGGATCAATGATAAATGGGGAAGTGGAGGGAACATGGGCGTGCAGGAGTGCGACATCAAAGAAGAGCTACCCTTAATGAGTTTATATAACCTACAGGGTCCTATAACAATTCCAATGATATCATGTCCTTATCATCATATGAAATTAGATTCTTTATACAATAAATCTTTATAGCAAATGGAAAACTATTTCTCGGTGGTAGATTTTTATCGACAGCCTTCATACAAAATATCAAGAACAACATTGAGCCGACACGTTGTGTCTTATATGTAATAGTTAAGGTACAACTGGTCAGTGTTTACCGACTCGGAAATTGTATGCAGTACCTGCCCCCTGTGCATTGCCCGCCCACTACACGACCAGAGAGTCAACAGAGGCCGGACAGTACCAGACAGGTTAACCAAACACTCCTGCATTATACTAGAAAAATAAGACAAGGTCCTAAATATACTGTTAACGTGGAACGTATACCAGGAGTTTTGTTCGTTGTAACGGAAATTCCTGTATCGTCATATTTACTGATTTTAAAAAGGAACATATACACGTATACACACCTGTCAATTTAAATCTTCTAAATCGAAATGAGTTTAAAGGTCATCGGAGTTGGATTTTGATAGTTTTATATCTTACCCTTTCTAGGTTCTGGGTACTTAAAAACATACAATGTGGGAATTCGTTATGTAAACCATCTATTTATTTAAAGACAATCAATAGAGATAACCAATAACACCTAAATATACCAAATTACTGCTTCAACTCTTCTTGGTCCACAATCGAGTCTCTGCTCTACGGGATATTTGCATGATATTGTAAAATCACATTACATTTAATTCAGTCTGACATACAAGGCAGGATGCAAGGGAAAGCCTGTCTTACATATACAGTTGACATATATTAGATAGCCACTAAGATCAGAGAGAATCTGGCGGATAGTGGGTGGAGAGTTATATCTCCTCAGACTGAAGTGGTATTGGATGAGACGGGACACAAATTCCTAGACAGACAGTACCACTGTGTGAGAGCTGAGATGTAAATGACGTCCACGAGGACCAAGTGGGAGTCAGAGGCAGGTAAAGGTCACAGATGAGATGAGATGCACAGAATAGTACACAGAGAACCATTGCGTTGGGAATAGTGAGCTCTTTACATGGATCAGACCGAGTGTCTATCTCAACGAGGTAGATATAAGGTTTGATAATTTGCAAATTCGGTGAATGAACGAATAAATCGATACATGAAAAATAGATAAATGGATATAGGAAAAAATAATTGAATCATCTGCCCAAAGACGACACACTGCATGAATTCAGTATGACGTGCTGTCAATGAGATTCATAGAAGCGTCCCCCCTGTATGTTTATGTTGATAAAGTATGCGAAACGTATCTAATACCGGGACGAGAGTGGTCAACAAACTTATTTTATATGTGGCAGGTTTTTTAATTAGAATCGCATTATAGATAAAACAATATATTATTATATACCGGGGCACGAATGTCTCAGGTTTATGCCCCAGTAGTAGTGATTTCATTCGTCAACACTGTGGCGTAATATATAAAATACTACCCGCTGTACCACGTGACCACTCATTCTCCTATTTAGTGAGTTGTAGAATGGTATTCTTAATGATTTCTAGGTATATAATAATAAAAAGACATAGTGAGTGTGTCTGAATGGAATCTGTACCTCGATATTTTGGTCAGAAATACTCACCTCATTCTTCGAATTTGGTGAGTATTTCTGACCAAAATATCTCTGAACAGATTCCATTCAGACACACTAACCATGTCTTTCTATATTACAGAAATACCGGATACGTTCAGGAGTCTTTTGCATACAGTACACGGTACTTACTGCTCATGGTTTTGAAACAGGTGGTATGATGGGAGGTGTACAATAGATCCAATACGGTAAGTAACAGCTAATAAAAAATATGGATGCGATAACAATACTAGGCGAGTGGAGCAGTCTTAAGCACCACACAATGTGGGAGGACAAAGTTGTATGCCGAGTAGAAAATGGCGACATAACAGAAGTCAATACAGATCGTAGATGACGTATGTGCAGGTCTTTGACTGGCAAACCGGGGTTACAATAGAAAGACAACTATATATACTAGTGATGGCTTCTCTATGACTCATGTTACCAAGACTGAGTATATAGGACAATCCTCAAACCATCTTCACAGTGGTCCATCCCCGCATGTCGTCCTGATCCTCATAAATCATCTACATTAATCTTCTCTTGAGGGATTGAAATGAGCTTCATTCAGACAACAGGGAAAGGTCTTTTTGGTCGGAAGGATGGGGAGTAGTGAGATTTATACCATGAACGGGATATGGGTGGGAGAGGAGAGTGGAGGTGTTGAGAAAGGAGGCGGAGCTCTCAGAGGAGGCTGAGGGAAAGATAAGGTGGGTTAGTGGGGGGTCGGTGGGTTGGGGATGGGGGTGTGCGGCAGACAAAAGATGAGGGGGTGATAGTTGGAAGGGCTGCGGCAGACAGAAGAAGAGGGGTACGGAAACTACAGCAGATAGACGATGAGGGGTGGGTAAACCGCAGTAGACAAAAGATGAGGGATGAGGAAGCTGCGGCAGACACAATATGAGGGGTGGTGAGGCTGAAAAAGATCGTGAGGCTCCAGCAGACAGAAAATGAGGGATGAGGAGGCTGAGGCAGATATAAATTGAGGAGTGGAGGGGTGGGGAGGAAGAAGACGGGTTTGAGGGATGATATGAGGGCAGCCAAGGGAAACAAAAGCTGGGCAGGTAGAGAATAAACAGATAACAGGAGGTGACAAGCCGACAAATTATGGAATTCCTAATGACCAGAGGGAGTAGTAGGCCACAAGTCAATGAATCAATGAATAAGAAAATGTCACACGCACCGAGGATGCTTGCACTGATGAACGGCGAGTGGTGGTGGTGGGGGGGGGGGGGGGGGGGGGGTCGGAGGGAGGAGGAAGGAAACAATTTAGTGTGGATGAGGTGACTGAGGCGGAGAAAAGGCATGGTGAGGTGAGGTACACATGCACTCTCCCCCAGATCTTTCGTGGCGTTAGCGCTGGCTTAATTTCTGCCTGAACCCAGTGATGTCATACGCTGGTTCTCAGGGTATCCACTAAGGACAGGGGGAACCAGCCAACTTTCAAAACAAAGCAACTGTCAAAAGTTATGCAAGTCAAACAACTGACATATCATGAGTATGGAAATATTGTTAAAGGAGTTTCACAGACAACCTGGTTGACTCTTTTTCATACTCACAGTTGATTAGACTGCCCCTTCAGGGGAGCACATGGCATTGTTGACAAAACAAAGCCCTGCAACACATGAGGTGCTTTCCACTATAGAAAATAATCCCAGAGTCTGTGTCTGGTTTGAAATAAATAATAACAGAAATTACCATATAAATAACTTCATCTCTGCTGGGAGAGTGGTACACATGACACTGGAGAGAAGGCAGTGCGCGCCAGCATACATTGGCCATTTTAAAATAAAATCTTGAGAATTTTCCACTCATTATCATTCTAGAATCTTCTCTGATAATTAAAAGCATATTCAAAGGTTGAGATACCTGCAATATTGACCTCTTACAGGGAATGGTATGCTGAATTGCATCATGTGGTAATGTGAACTTGGCAACAAATTAGCGTATATTTCCCTCGCGAATTTCTGAAAACTAATTGAAATTGGCCCTACCTTACCCACAGACCTACAGACCTAGCATCATGACATATTGTGACGCATACTGATGTTAAAGGCCATATCCAGGATATGCAATAGGAGATCGGCCTCTTCAGATCAGTAGCATTGAATTGAACTTACTATTTTATATCTAAATGCTGAAATATGCCCACTCTAGGAGGTAGTGCAGTGGATACTGATACGCCTTATTTGGACTGCTGGTGTTATGATACACCTCTACCATACCCTAATGGTGGGCGTGACAGCATCAAGCTGCAGAATCTCTTTAGCCTTCTTCGTGCACTTAGATGATGAAACCAGTATCTCGAACCCAATTAGCCTCGTACAGCTGCTTCATCCGACCTGCCTACCTCCCAACCCGAACGTGCGAACACCTCCTGAAAGAGAGGGTGGCATGAACAGCGGCACCGCTCCCTTTGAGTCACGGTATATCTCACTCGCGAAACCTGAGTGAGCTGGTGGGCGAAGAAGTAAATCCCAGTGATGGTGGTGATCACTGAGCTACGGGAGGTAGGTAACTCTAGGAAATGTGAAATCCTGGCAAATGATGAATACGTGGTTAGAGTTCACAATAAAGGGGTCGGCAATCTGCATATCCTTAAAGCAACGGGTAATCATTGTCGGTTCCTGAACAGGTGCTGTAAGGTTTGTCAGGTTCACCTAGCATGAATCATCTATGTTTCGATGTTGACTAATTTCACGGTGGATTGAATGGTTAATGTCCGGGCAATACACCAGAACAATATAATGGACAGAGCGGATCTATAAGAAGACGATGACAGGGTAACTAATGTGATATAGGAGAGTGATCTTTCTTTGAACCGCTAAATATGCCATGCTACCCACCTCTTCTCCTAATGTCAAGACTTTTTGGATTTCCTACATCAATTTTAATATTTCACATGCTCCATTGGATGATGTCTAACTTGCAATTTTTTAAGATGCCTTTCGGGTCTATTCTCTATAAGACTATATCTTGATCAATCACTTCCTTCTAGTCTATTTCATACACAGTAAAACCCCGCTTAAGGGCATACCCTCCATTTCGAGTGGCCCCTTAAGCGGGGTGGCCCCTTAAGCGGTGTTGAAATAAACTAAAAAGAAATTCTGTTCCAAGGAAATTATCCCCTTAAGCGAGGTGTCCCAGAAGCGAGGTTTTACTGTATAGAAATATGAAACAATGTTCTACTTGAACGCTCTGCTTTGTATTACTTATCATATAAAACGATACGATCTAACGAATATTCAACATCATTTTCCAATCCGAATTCCAGAACCTGATATAACATTAAAACCTTATGTACAAAGTATTAAGTGACAGTTCTCGTTCAATCGATTTAAGAAAACGTAGAAGCGTCGGAAAAATAGAAATAAATGATACAACAGTTTTTCGGTTGTATGGTATAGTCATCCTTACAATGAGTACCGTTCAAAATAGTGACCAACGCATATTTGTGATACAGACATTATTTCATTCAACCTTTGGAAACATCTAATCATACATGTGTTAACATGTCATGTATTATTCGTAAAACTGAAGGGTACAACGATTTACAACGTATGAAATATCACAACAGCTACTATATGCATACCAATCAAACACAGTACTTTTTGAAAAATGTGGGAAATAAACCATGCTTGATTAATAAGCGTTCAATAAATGACCTGAGTTAAGGTCAGCGAAAGACAACACAATCACTAGAATTGTGTAACTTTCTGATAATGGTGCCTACAATAATGATTGGCGAGTAGTAAACGTTTTGAATTAAGTTAAACCAAAGAGATGGTTAAAAGTACTTGAACACACTAGTCTATAATAAATCCACAACAAAAATCTCTTTAATATCAAGGCGGACAACATTCTAATATTTATTGAATATTTGATGAGGTTAAACAGATAGGTAGAGTGTGGGAATACTCTTGTAATTGCATTCTCAAATCCAAAGTTGCATGCTCCCTACCTTAATGTTTGGCTGCAGAGGTAAGAAGATTGGCAAAGTCATAAGCCATTCATGATGCTTAGCTAGCTAGATCCATTCTGATCTCACAAGGAACCACACTCAAATAGGTGTGTAAAGATTGCGTTGAGACCACACTAACTTTAATTAGCATTCTTATAACTTTAATCACATATGAAATAACATATAATGTGCATGTAGAGTTCAGCGTTCCCATTTGATCGCCATTTTGTAATACTGTTTTCAAACGACAGAAGGGTTTGGGAAAAGCAGCGCCTGCCATATTTTAGTGATGCTTGTACTTACTTGTCTCTAATTTCCGGGTTTTCGTGATTAAAGTGGCACATGGTGCTGAACCTACTGACGAAGAAGTCATATCGTCGATGATATGAGGGCGTATCCTCTTCGATATTGGCGAATTTTACAAACTGCAATTCAAAGAAGACATATTTGTTCAGATAAACGGGAATGAGAAAGTACAAAAAGACAAATCAGTCAAGTGGTTGTCCATGGCTAGTATATATCAAGAGTTCCTCCAAATATCTATAAGCTGTCTCTTTTCTAACCTATATTATTAGTGGAGCACTAGACAAATATTCTCTAACACAGATATATTCATGAATGAAGAGGCTATTCGATTAGGGTTCAATTAAGAATTCATATTCTCTGGAATTGTCATATCTTGAACCGTTCCTAGAAATTACAAACTGGTTTACACCCTCTGCCGATCCCTAGTGCCATGAGAGGAATAACACAGTCCAAGTATCATATTACAGTAATAACCAAGGACCCAACTACATTAACTCCCCTATCTTATATTGTCTATTCCTATATACCTATGGCTGTACACTCTATGCTTACACCACGCTCTGGGGGGTGGAGTAACTATCTGATACTACCCAAGGTTGGTATACTACCCAAGGTTGCCGTATACTACCCAAGGTTGACATTTAGACCAATCAGATTGTCTCTTATTAAACCACATTTGAAGGTATATAGGAATAGGGAAACCAAGTACCAGTGAAAGGAAGTCAAAATTACTCGGTAAGGCTTGGAAAAATTACTGCCCGCGGCCAGGGCCTTGGGCAGTAATTTTTCCAAGCCTTACCTCGTAACTTTGACTTCCTTTCACCGGAACATAGTTTCCCTCTAATCTATCACATCCTGGCGCTGGTCACGTCAAATGTGATACATGTACTATTACGCCACATGAAGTAAAAATTCACGAAACAAAATTATTGGAATTTTAATTCCCGAAATAAAAAACCGCTGTACACATAGTTCATCAGAATATATCAAGAGCATTTACTCTGACAAAAGAAATGACACAATATTGGGAAGACATGATGTATGGTGGAACAACGTGGCCGACTTCTTGTAAATTTTAAATGAATCAAAAAGAGAATGCTGATTAATGAATATGTAGATATAATGACTTACCGAGCCAGTGGCCAGACACTGAAGATCTATTTCTTTGCATTCAAGGAGCTTTTGAACCATTTTGAGGAAACTCTCGACAAACAGATTGAGACACTGCGCATGACAGGTTACCAGCAGCGTATCCAGGGCCTCCATGGCTATTCGTACAAAGCTGAAAAAGCAAACGAAAATAAATTTGTGAAATGCATTTCAATTTAGGCAACCAGAGTTTCACATAGAGGCACATTCATGTCACATCTTATATGAACAAGTTATATATTTTCCATGTCAGGAGAATATCAGTAACCCACTTCTTACTACATTACAGACTCAATACATTTTGTAGTAATCATATTTACTATGGGAGTTATTGCTATCATAAGCTTGTGAACTTACCCGATACGATTTCTAGCCACGTCCCGACTTAAGCGCTGTGCAAGGTATTCTCCAATTCTATCTAGTTTTTCTGGACACTTCATAGCAAAAAATGTGAGTTTGTCCATATTTGCTTTAACCAGTCCTTCCTGGAAATTAAAAAAAGTATTGAATTATATAGCGTCAAATCTCGAACAATGTATCAAAATCATAAATTGTTATAAGAATTTGTCGTCTCGGTATGAAAACACTGTTTTTAGAGAATAAAAATCTGACACAGGCGCACTCTAATTTGGACATCGGGGATCAGCCTATTATTGACAACACACAAAGAATTGCGAAAATAAAAGGGTAATCGTTCCCACAGCATTTCTTGCGTGACTTACTTTAGCTCCCTCAGACTCCGGCAGAATAACAACATTTTCATTCTATTTTTCTAATTCTAATTCACGATAAGGAAATGTCTTTTCATATACGTTGACAAAGAAATGATGGCTGACGAAATGTAAACTATGAATGACTGGGCTGAACAAATTAAGCATAACCAAATTATATATAAAAATCTCTAACTATGTGCATGTAAATCGATTAATTTTGTTGGTATTGTTGACAAAACTATATGGTCTCAGCAACAATCATATCCTATAAAAGTCTCGTGATCTACGTGAAGAGGATGGCAGGAAAGTTAAGTAGTCCCGATGATGGACCGTGATTTGAACCCTTTACCCTGTAATCCCCTGTGTTCCCGCACGTTACTGACGACGCCATGCTATCACCAAGCACCGCGTCTCCTAACTCTGAGCCTGAAGTATTCATTTTAATGTGTGGGATCTATAATTGTAAATTTGCATCAGTGTTAGACGTGTGATTTCTCTTCATTCAATCCAATCAAAATGCTGGTCTTCTCCAACAGAGAACCACCTACCTGTGGATTATCGGGGAAGATGTTGTCCACAAGCCGTTTGTAGCGGGGTTTGAGCGCGGCACAGCAGCCGCAACATGCTGAATAGAACGTAGACAAAAATAATCATTTAGAACAATCAATCTCTCTCACAAACTAATAAGAGAATTCTCATCAAAGGCTCAAAATCACAACAGATATTGATTTTTTTATCTGTATACATCTATGGTCGGGAACAGCGATAGACCACTATATGAATTGTCCTAAAATATTTTTCATATGTGCGTTCACGGAGGAAGCAAGATTAGACACACTTTCATGATAGCAAACATGGAAATCCTTATAAAGTGATATCAATTGATAAAAGTTACATATTTCCCCCTCTCTGCACGTGGGAATAGATGGTCTCAAGACCAACACAACGACTCCCCCCCCCCCCCTCCTCCTCAACCTTTTTTTTTACTTTAGACAAATACCCCTGTGGATTCAATGCTTCAACAATGAATAGAAATTCATTAGGTAAAAGGATCTTTAGTGACTCGCTTTAAAATCGCAACCTCTGAAATTCATGTAAGTTACGATTCGTGGAGTGTTGCAAATTCTATTGCGATAATGCAGGAAAAAAACCTTCAAAGTCTTACCATGAATGCTGCTAATAGAGCACGCTATCTGATGTGAAATCTAAGCTACCTAAACACTCTAGACTGGGAGATCGTGTATTTGTTCTGGTGCGAGCAGATTGACAGTTACAAATAAGGATGATGCGAACAAAATGGGTAGACGATTTAAATATGGAAACCATTAAAAGGGATTGCGCATGCAATAAACATAAGCAATTCAGCAAATATATGTACCATAAGCTTAGCATTTGCACAATCCCAAATAAAGTCATTTAGACATCGTAAATGAAAGTAAACAAGCCAATATTATGCTATTACAGCAAAAATTAGGGATCCAAAAGCAGGTAGGTATTTCGTTTCAACAGAATACATGGTGCATATAGAGCGAAAAACTATCAAGGAATCTAATGTGTTGTATCAAATGAACAATTTTCTGTTCTATATATGATCTTAAAAGGGAGATGCATTCCAAATCATCGTTGGTTACCTGGTATCGGAACATCTGAAAATAAGAGGTCTTTTCTTTACAGTATGTGTTCATCTCTTAAACAAATATACGATATAAAAGGCATACATTCATTCCGAAGACTGCACATTTCAAAGAAAACACTGGACGCAGACTAAAGCTTATACAATAGTGATCATGAGAGCCACAAATCTAGCGGTGCCCTTGCCATTCCCCTGAAAAACCTACAACCTCAAAATGACTCGATATACTGCAAATATTAATTAAGGTTTCCCATATGAATTGAGGTAGGATCTTTCCAAATTTGTAGTATATAGCTTTCTGAGACATAATGCAGTAAAATGACCGTGATTTCCTACCTTTGCATTAGTTCAAAATAATAGAACAGCCAGTGTTTGTAAAATCTATCTCAGTACCTTCAACAATCCTGGCTAACCGATAAAGGAGACATGTTTAGTTAACAGGTTATAGTACAATGAAGGAGGCTTTGTACTACATGATTTCATCCCATCTCATTATTAGTTTCGGTAGCATAGGTGATAAACAATATCGATGTTGGAAATTATATTCCACCATTATTCAGCCATTAACTGTGTATGTACACACACCACCAGAGGGACTGGGCGGAAGAACGGCTACGCCGAGCTCAGACATTTATGTATACAAATGATACCCTAATGAAACTGATAAAAAAAATATTTAAAAAATGTGGGAAAATTTCCTAATATGGGGAATTCAAATGCACTCTATGATCTCATACAAGGGGCGTCAGGCACCCGTGAATTCAAAATGGCCGACTTGAGTTAGAAGGGGTTTAAAATGGTGTAATGAGTTGTACAAAAAAGGCTCCAGAAAGTGACAGAAAGGAACAAAACAGGATTTTTATCATCAAAAAGGATTTATTATTCATCTCTGGAGGTAAGAGAGCACGAACATGCACTGACATTGACAGGATTTCTTATAACCAGGGAAGGAATTTTCTGTACTATGGGAATAAGTTGTGCTCTCTGACTGTATGCCCGGCAGTCAAAGTTTCTTGGACTAGCTGCCTGGTTGATCCAGGCAGCTCACTCTTCTCCATATTATCTTATCAAAAATCTTTCCAGGACTTCAAGGAGGCTTTGTCCAGGAGGCTTTGTCACAGCTTTCTGCTCCTAACAACAGCTACAGTGTGAAAGACATGATATGGATGGGACAAAACTAGGATACAAACATATAGAATAATCAGGGAAACAGTCACCTTTTTCTCACTCTCACCTTGCCCACTTCTCTTCACGTCTTAGTTTTCTCATTCTTTTTCTCATCTGATTACTTTTTGCATTTACTTCTTTCTGGCATTTCAAAGATAGTTTTAGGAACATCAAGACTAACAATGGACCTTGTTTATATGTTCTCAATGTTCCCTGGTTCTGATACTCATGTTGAGGGAAGAATGAGAGGACTTGAGCATTATAGTGACCAGCAGGTCAGGTCATCATATTTTTGTATTTGGAACAGGCACCAATGTTTGATTTTTAGCTTGTCCACCCATCTGTTATAATCTTTTTGGTGTGACTCTTTTCAAATTTGCCATATCACTTCTCTGAAATAGGGTAATGACAGTCCCTTTCACCTCATCTATACTCTCTTTGAGCTCAGGTACACTTTGAATGTGCTATGGAATAACTGTCTAGTTGCACCTTTTCAGTGCAAAATCTGTCTCCGAGCTTGCAAGGTCTTCAGGCAACATCTTGAAGGGCGAGGTTTAGATTTGACATGACCCTTTCTTCTTGATTACATGAGTTTTGTACTGGAGCACACTCTGATCCTATACATAGATCAATGTCAAGCTTCTTTATAATGTAGATAATTAATAGTTAATGATCCACCACCTCAATAGAGAGACTTCATATGATTCTGGGATTTTACACTATAGAAATACCAACAGTGTTAGTGATACTTTCATGATCTGAGGCTAAAGACAATGAGTTTGATGACATTAGCAATTTCTTAGCACTCAAGTGGAAGCTGCTGTTTCTGGCTCTTCAATGTTTGTTGTCACAAAAAGACAGCATATAATCTTCAAAATTGAGCAAAGCCTACCCACATTATGTATTTTTGCATATTTCTCTGAGAAATCACCCATCGCAAACTCTGTAGAGGCAAAACATTTTTTGGGGGGTAGTGTAAAGTTTTGCTAGGTGGGAGGGGGGGGGGGGGGGCTTAACCAGAAACACATCTATTCTTTGGTGGCCTAACTTCATCTCCGTTTTTGAATGTGGGTAAGAAGTTATGCCCAGATATCTTGGATTTGGGGTGAAAGGTGACAAAGGCATTGAAAAGATTGGTACAAAGAGACTGGAACAGACTCGATAAAGAGGTTCAAACCTGTGACTCATTACAAACATTTAAAAGACTTATAAGCAACACAATAAAGTGATGGATACTGGAAATAGAAAGACTTAATTGAATGGGAAACTTAATATAACTTCATTATCTAGAATTATATGAATGAAAAAACTCATTATTACCTCATTACTACTAATAATACATTTTCTGTATCTTTTATTCTACTATCTGTATGTACTATATCTTATATACTGTATGGAACTACTCGATATGTGAATCACTGCATTTGTACAGATGACCTTTTTGTTACTGAAAAACTCATGTACATGAGAGTGAAGAATAAACAACTAAAAAAAATATCATGAGACAGGGAGAGGGAGAGGTGCCCACCCTGCGTTTTCCTAATGAGGGGGGTTAAACTTTGTTCATTCCTCGCCTCCACCTTTTGGGACTTTCAGCCAATGGTAGTGCTATCTTTACTGGATTCCACAGTACATGGCATAGATTTACTATCACTACAATTACAACACTGGCATGGCCGGCGATGGTATCGATCTACCTAAGGTTGCTCATACATAAACGGCTTTTCGCTTCTGTGACCTTTCATATATTCCACTTCCTGTATCTTTTTTTTCATTGCTTGGTGATGGATTATTGGGAAAATAGTAACAATTTTGTATTGGTCCAAGTTCGCCTTGCTTTGAGGCCTCGCGTAACTGGCCTAATATCACCAGCATTAACAAAGTGACTAAATGATCAGATGAACGGAGCCCTCTGGTACACTAGGAAAGAAAGGCAATGCGATCGTTCGGCCAAACTTTGCACCGTCCGAGTGACCGCCTATGCATTCACACATAGGGTGTGAGTGGCGGGTAGAAGTGCAGAGGTGTTGTTTTCTTCCAGACAGGAGTGTTAGAACAAGTGAGGACACTCTCAAAACAAAAACAGGTTGTCCAAATTTCAGAGTTGATTACTGTCTCAGTGTTTAGACAGTTTAGTTGCTTACAGAGGTTACACAGTAACATACATTATAACACATAACTGTGCCGTAAATTTATATGGCTAAATGTGTCTAGGGAGGTTGAAAACACAGTGAGACTCAATAAATGAAAAAGGATCTTAGATATTGAAAATGAAAATAAGGATTTTTATAAAAGTGGAAAACTGCCATCCCTGATTCTCTATCTGAAATAATATTTGTAATGATACGTTTATCATTATCAATCATGATTTTTACCTTCAACTACAGGTCTGTATTGTAACAAATATGTTTGAACGAGGCATAGCTGTAAACCGGTCTTACTCCCACAATTTTTTTTTCCAACCATGGAGTGTGTAAAACAAACTACTGGAACTAAAAAATATGCAAATCTGTATTGTAAAAAATGCTTGATATTAAAACAAAACAATTTGTCTATTCCCATTCATCTTCTATATATTTCTAAAATATAAAAATTCCAGGAAAATATAATAATTTTGAACAAATATCTTTAATCATGAATCTCAAACCCCACTATTATATAATGAATTCATAAACTATGAAATGGAATACCATAGAATACGATGCAATCATTTTATTGTCTCTAATCATAATCTAAATATGTTACACAAACGTATAGCGCTCATACACTCAGTCCTCCAATGATAAAGAATACGTGTATGTTACTAGGTGTATGTCTGGCTGCACGCATTGCGTAACCAGGCAGATAAGGCGCGTCACCGGCCTGTGGAAAAAGGCCTATTGTTTATCTTGAGGAAAGATCATTTCATAGGAAGGTAATTTCTTAAGAACTTGATTTGGGGAGCATTGAGCATTTCCCTTTTTATGTTTCATGAAGGTAATAAATCTTAATTGACTCTTAGTTTCTCCAGTGTTCATAAAAACACAGACACTTCGCCTTAAAGACGCTTCTTCTCTATTTCCATGGGGATCTTTCTCCCTATGAATCTGATATACCTTTTATGGGGACTCCATTGGAAGTTCTCAGAATCTGGTAATGTACTACAGGACTGAGGGAAAATTTAGTTCTTGGACAACAGCAATTTTCTACCTTTCTTTTAATGCTTTTGCCTTACTTAGCATATATATTGAGACTGCGATGATGAAAGAAAGAGTTTTTTCCTACACGTGTATTCGGGTACAAAATGACATATACATTTAATCCGAGCTCGGTCTCTCTGAAGGGATATACTTTTTACTAATAGGTTATTACGCATCGCTGACCAAGGCCCACTGGAATGCTGCCATAAGTTATAAGCTATCTAGAAAGAAGAAACACTGTAGGTAATTGTGAAACTGGGGCATATATTTTTCTGTTTTGTTTTCAAATCCCAGCACCGACGTCGTATGATTAACAGCACAACTATATATACTAGTACCTGTTTGTACATAGTCATTAAATAAGTGCTACATCTATTGGCAAACCATGTGCTCATACGTCTTAACCAAATGAAATCATTATTTTCTGGCATTTCCATGCTGGTGATTTTGTACCGACCAAAAACTCCACTGTCTGTTTAAAATTAAAGTTAAGAAAATAAGCTAATCAGTGTTTTTAATCTAACCCATAAAGGAACACTTCAGCAAACTTATAAGATGACTTCAGACTTGCAACCATACAGATTCATATAGGCGCGCACGGTCAACACCTTCTAATGTGAATGCTGACCGGTTTTTTTTGTAGCACTTGAGAGGTGGACCCCGTTTTGTCTACGGGGTCAATAAGAGTCACAATAGGTCTATAAAGCTCGACTATATGCATGTCGTAACTGGTATACCAGTAAATCTGGATATCTGGATACGTTGAAAGTAAAATTGACGGAGCAGTCATTTGTTCATGCTATCTATAGTCACAATACTCACTACCTTGGCGACATTGATGATAGAATAAGAACTGTTGGCTAGGTGACCACAGTTGCTGTTTTTTCTGACATCACCTTTCTGGAGGGGGTTTCTCCAGTATGGTGTGATATATAAAAGCGAAATCCCTGTATGTCTAGAACCTTTAAGTGGTTTCAGAAAATGCTCTCTATGTTCTATTTTGAGGATGCCAATAAAAAATAACTAACGTTAAAAGATATTGTTAACTCAATGGCAGAACTGTGTAATGGAGAATCAAAGAAAATGTGACAGAAACATGTGTGCAGAAAAATAAGATATTAAAGTCTTGAGATCTAACTTTTTTCTCCATATATATTTTCTCGCCAGATTTTCACATTAATAAACAGGGCAATGTTTTGACCTTTAAATTTCACGGATTTCAGAGGTCGTAGTGAACTGGAAGTTCACTGTACATGACATTACCTTTACATGTAGTATCTGGTACAGCTTTTATGAATTTTGATTCAATACTATTCTTTCACCAACCCCGAGTAACAGCGTGTGTGTGTGTGTGGGGGGGGGGGGGGGGGGGGGGGGGATCGACTAGACTAAATTTTGGAGGTTGGGTGGGCTCAAGGCGTCCACGTTTTCGCGCTGACAGCGGGCTCAAATTATAAAAGGCTCAAGGCGTCCAATTCCCCTTTCAAAAGGCCTGGACAACAGAGTTTACTTGAAAACATCGGTACTTGTAACTAAATCATCGAGTCACCAGTCAATTTAAGTCACATATTTCTATACCTTACCCAGGTTCTTACCCAGGAAAGGTTGATTTTCAGCAAAATCAGAAGAAACCGTGTTATCAAAATTGTCTAGATTTTTTAAGTGCTAATTTTTATGCTCTATAGTACACGATTGACAGCAATACCTTAACAGTCATAAATTAGCCACTGAGCATGAAGACACATCTCAGTAGAGGAACCTCACTCCTAAGGGAGCATTCATTATTTATAGCAGGGGGGGAGGGGGTTGCTCAGCGAATCCTCCAGAATAAATTGCCACCCACCCCCCCTTGGAAATACCTCCAAATGAAATCCCCCCCCCCCCCCCACCCCGGAAAAACTTCAAAGTAAATTGCCCCCC
Source organism: Alentia gelatinosa (assembly GCA_950022655.1). Taxonomy (NCBI): domain Eukaryota; kingdom Metazoa; phylum Annelida; class Polychaeta; order Phyllodocida; family Polynoidae; genus Alentia; species Alentia gelatinosa. The sequence goes on from OX465579.1 coordinate 158,496,595, forward strand.
CCCCCCCTTGTAAATACCCTAAAATAACCCCCCCCCCCCCCCACCAAGGAAATACCTCAAAATAAACTCCCCCCCCCCCCGACAAATACTGTGATATACATCCCCCCCCCCTAGACAATAGCCTTAAATCAATTCTTTCTCATATACACATGTACATGTACACATATATAGTAATGTTAAATAGATAAAGCAAGGTGAATTCTGGTATGCACATTTTAAACTTCTATGATCAAATCCTCTAATACGCAGCTATCTGGCCCTTGGGAAATGTGGACTGCTAATGATGGTTTAAGAGCAAAGGCTGCAAACTGGGTATCATAGTTATGGGATTAGATATCCACCATCTAGGAAGTGAACCCTAAGCCTGTCAGGACATGCTGGCATGGGAGCTTATGTACCTGCTGCTCTGAGACCTATCTTAAGGGAGACAGTGGAGGCACTAAAAAGACAACATTGCCAAGCTACAATGCACAGCGATCACCTGGCATTGACCATTGAGCTGAGTATGTATACTAATACAGTGGAGCTGTAATACAGTTAAATATTCTGCAGGCATTTTTTTGATTGCAGATTGCCAGACCCAGGAAAGGATATCCCACTATTTGGCACCAGAGCACAGGAAAAGCCTCGTCTTTGCAGGTAGAATGCTATCACATGAATGCGGTCTATTACAGATGGTAGGTGAATGTTCACCTAGCTTTTGTTACCATTTACAATAAAACAAATACTGCCAATTGAATTAATGAAGATCAAATCAGTTTTTGTAAGATCCCTGCAAACAGTGACCACACAATGTCAGTTGGCACTCTTTCCTCATATGTTGTTGGTCTGTGTACCATAAAAATGTGCAGCAGAGGCCAGATACCCATTATTATCACAGATAATGCCATAGAAGAAGGTGTTGCAAAGTTTAGAAAATCACTGGTTCTGATACCAGTTACTACATGGGAAGAATGCAGGTTTTGCTGTTTTCTGAGGATGTCCTGACAGCTATGTAATACAATCTAATAGTAAATTATTTGTTGAATTCGTGGTGATGTATGTAGGATATCTGCTAGCAAAATAAGGTTCACGAATAAGCAATTGAAGGTAACATCTCTTGGGTAACATTACTGCAGTGATTTGGGAGTTTGATGAGTGAATTTCATCAATATAATCATTCATCACAGCAACTGTCATTTACATCACATTTTCTTCAGGCAGCTGTTGTTTTGACAAAACAAGGACCTGCAATAACCCTGTGATAGTCTCTGCCTCAATAGGCCAACAATTTTGCTGCTAACTTTAGTGAGATGATCATTGAAAAACATTGCAATGAACATCATCTTAGAAAGGTTCTTGCATGGCAGATTACAAGAAGTCTTAGTATGATGAGCCCTCAGTCCACAGACATGGCACTGCCAGGTGTTACAGTACCTCACTGATAAGTTATTATCAACTCTGCCACAATTATACTTGTATACTATACTTGAATATATATGTAAATTTCTTAATTATGCTAGAATAGAACAGACCCTATTGGCCTCTAAATAGTATAGATTATCCAAAATACACAGTTCTAGATCCTCTTATATTGGTGAATCGCAAAAGCGTAAATCATTGAAACTGAAACGCCCCCCAGGCAAATACCGCGAAATGAAACGCCCCCCCCCCCCCGGCAAATACAGCAATATAAAATGCCCCCCCCCCCCACCGGCAAATACCTCTAAATAAATAGCCCCCCCCCCAGGAAATATCCTCATATAAACCGCCCCCTGCCGTAAATAATGAACGGTCCCTACCTTAAAGTTCTAGGAAATGAAAGGAAGTGGTAGAGACTTACATCTGATGTTGGTTACACCGCTAATGGCACTTGTACAGTGTGCCACTGTAGACACTGTAGTCACTGTGTGTTAGTATAGAGTAATCCAAACAATGATTCCTTGGTCTTTTTTAACATCTATCTTCAAGATTATAGCTTCAACAGAATAACAGGAAACAAAAGGCGATTGTTGACATTCCACGAGTACTGAGTGAGACTGAGAGTCTGAGAAACGTGAATGTTGTGGTTAAGCTTCGTCAGGGGGAACAGCCTTTTCTCGGTTTTGGCCCGCAATCCGCTGCCAAAGGTGCGTGGATGTAACAACTGTGTACATGTTTGTATTTGAATAGCCATGCTATTGATGTAAGGATATATCACTTACCCATTTTGGTGTCACTGTTTCAGCACAGACCACGTAAATCCACACAAACAAGACGTCATTCAAGACCACTCCCCCCTCAGATCACCATTTTCGCCGGATGCCCTTAGAATACCGGAAGTAACGCCGATGCTGCCATCTAGCAGAAATGATGGTGACGCGCCCTCTTGTGATTTGATAGGCAAGTATTCTGTGCAGACGAATGCCAAATTCACACGCTTTTCTCTGCTTCGTATGAATTCGTAATAATATGGCTGGAAGGGCATCCATCCAGACTGTTCGTCAGATCATGAATTGGATGACGAAAGCAAAAGGATTTGACAGAGTATGTGACAAGGTGAGTATTTCTTGATAAAGACTTCAATTTAATCATTTTCTCTGCTACAAGTACAAGCACATCCATGAGTGATAATATAAGAATTATGCTTAAACTTTGACCCTTCCGACCCTCTCCCGCCCTCTGTGAAACCCTAACACCAAGCATTTTTCTACAGTTTCTGCAATGATATTAGATTGTTTTGGGGATTTTTTTTTGGGAGGGGGGGGGGGGGGGGGTGGGTGTCAGGGTGTCAAGATATTAAACCATTATTAGAGGACTAGATCTAGTATCGGGTACTTATTTTAAGGCAATAATACAGTGGCGCCACTTGGTGATTGTCAATTCATTCCTGGGCCCTTTTTTTTCCTGTTGTGCAAGTTGAGACCGTTTGAGGGGCAAGCTGTTTTTCAGTTGTGACGATCTTTAGGGAACTCGAGTGAAATGATCCCCAAAACGGTCTCATCCTGAGACCAGTTGATACTTGTTATAACTGAGGTGGTAAACTTATGTTATCATAGTTTTCCTGTGGTTATTAAAGATACATCCTACAATTCACAGTGCCAGTGGCACCACCTGGTGATTTTCAAATAATGTCAGTTATTAGTCAAAACTGATTTCTTGGGATTCATTCTAATTCTACATGAGTTAATTTAACGTTTTGTCAAGTTCATCCAATCTTTATAGGCAAAATAGGCCAATTAACATTTAATCGATTTACATAGGAAATGTACTAAAAAATGTGGTTTTCATCAATTCTTTCCAAAAACAAGGACGGTGACCTATGATTTTTAAAACCTAAACAAGTAGTATCCTATATGTACTATATTCTGTGAAAGTTGGGAGTAAATTGATATGATTAATAAATATCAATATAGCTCGAGGCGACATCCTAGTGATGCTACCTTGAATGGCAGTTTAAAGAACTGCCCCTAACCACTGTAACCATAGGCATAGTGCACTGACAGCTGTGGCATTATAGTGTCAACAACTATATCCCTGGAGTCTCTACAGTGATCTGTGGAGGATGTGTACAGTATTATACTGGTAATATCTAAGCAGTGAGATAAATGTTCTGCCATGTGGGATAATTTAGTCAAGGTTTCGCCGGAATCGGCTCATCAGGCATCATAGTAAGCTTTCTGGTTATCAAGGTGATCAGACTGAACAATTGTGTTGATGTCTGAGCTTAATTATTCAATATTAGAAGTAGTATTGTGATGTGTTGGGAGTTTAGTGGAGAAAAAACCTTCATACTACTAAAATGGAAATGTATCACAAAACAGCTCCAATGGGGTTTATTAATCCGCCGTATACATATATAATTTTTAGACGAGGTAAAGGTGTATGATCATAACCCCTAATAGGAAACTGTTGGGTAGACAGGTGTGTCTATAAGGTTCATACCATCTGGGATTTGAGTCCGTAACTGGTGTATCCAGTTTTTCTCGATCTTGTTTCTCAATTTGATCGAGTGTGTACTCTCTGGGTTGGAATGTATGAAGTCCACTATGTGGATCTTCAGATCTGTCAGGCCCTGGTGGTCTGAGGTGTTGAAATGTTTACCGATATCGGTAATTCTGGCAGCAGGCTCTCACCAACGGCGTATAAACCTCAATAGGCCGTTAGCATTGACGCACACGCCGGGGAAACTGGCACAGTCGGTACCGTGCAGTTAAACGCGTCAAGGGCCGTTGACACTGCCGTCAGAGTTCCATCAAGTGCCGAAATTTTGTTTGATGGCACGGGGGAGGGGGGGAGGCGTCCCCCCCCCCCCCCCCCCCGAATACGCCCCAGTTTTTTTTGTGTTTTTGTTTCTGACTTTTTCATCAGTCCCGACTTTATACTGTACATTATATTTTGTGATATATTCTCGGCCAGTAGTGGAAGACTTTATATGCCCGATTTGTCTAGTCTAGTGCAATAGCGACAGTTTTTCCTATCGCATATGTTGTAGGTACAACCTGTTAGCGCTGCTTTATGTAGGGTCTTCCTATCTGGGTGGTAGTCTAGTTTAGCCCGGACCAGGCTCTGTCTCAAGGTGGGTGGATTTCGCATTGCAACTACCGGTCTGTTAGCATGTATGTGCTTGGTTCTATTGGAGGAAGCAAGTATAGGCCAGTTGGCTTTCACAATCTTCTTGAGATTGTTGAAGGTAGGGTGGAATGTGGTGACCAGGATGGACATGCTTTCCTTTTCTGGGGTTTGAGTGGTGGTGGGTCCTGTGAGGTTCACGGGCTGGCTGTCAGCCTTAATGAGGCTATGTGCCAAGAGGGGCCTGGGATATCCCCGAGTTCGGAGGTGGGCTGCTCTCAACAAGCTGTGTTTAAGAAAATCTGTTCTTTTTGTACATATGCGTTTTATGCGTAAGAACTGATTGTATGGGATACCCTTTTTACAGTGTAGAGGGTGGGCCGAAGTGTAGTGTAGGTAATTGTTGGCATCAGTCGGTTTGGAATATAAGTCAGTGTATATCGACCCGTTTTCCATTTTGACTGTTGTGTCCAGGAAAGCTATTTTTCTCTGGAAATCTCGTGCATGAATTTTATGCTCATGTGTACCGAATTCAAGTGTTTTATGAAGTCCAGAAGCTGGGTTTCTCCATATGTCCAAAGGACAAAGATATCGTCAATAAATCGTTTCCACAAAAGCGGTTGAGTGTGGTAACTGTTCTCTAAGTGTCCCATGAATAGGTTGGCTAGTGTCAGGGCTACTCTGGTGCCCATGGCCGTGCCACCTATTTGTAGGAAGTTCTCCCTGTTGAATTGGAAGTTGTTGAGTTCAAGGACCATACGTAAGAGTTGTATGATACTGGTGTTGCTGGGCTGTAGTTTGGGTATGAGTTTGGAAGGGCAATATTTGCCTTACCAGTTGGCTACAGCTATCAGGCCTTCTTCGTGGAAGCTCAAGGAGGGGGGTGCCCCTCTTTGTGGATTTTTGGGAGGAGGTAGAAGTTGGGGGTTCTGACCTCGTTCGAGATTACTAGCTGTAAGGATCAGTATGATAATTCCCCTGCTTTATGTAGACCTTCTAAATATGTGTTCACCCGAGTGTAGTTCACTTCACTGGTGTCAGAGTCCAATTTCCCATAGAATTTGGTATCTGACAGTTGGTGCTGTGCCTCGTAGATGTAATCAGTTGTATTCATTATTACAACTGCCCCTCCCTTGTCTGCTGGTTTGATGACTATTTCATTGTCTCTACTCAGGCTCTTTACTGCAAATTTTTTGCTCAGTGAAAGATTCGGGGGGGGGGGGGGGAGGGGGAAATACAGTTACTTTTGGCGGCTTGTAGTTCGTTGAGAGTGGCAATAGTCTCTAGGTTGGAGCCACCCGGGGGGGGGGGGGGGGCGTCGCGAGGTGGTTTTCCGAAAGACTCAATGGCGGGCTATCTCTGTTTCAAAGGACGGATGGTGGTCTGTCTGTTCAGAAAAGTATTGTTTCCATCTCAGATTATTGTGAAATTTTTCTAGGTCCTTTCTCTCCCAAAATGGGTTCCTCAGGGGTGGGGCAGAAATTTAGGCCTTTGCTTAGATAGCTGCTTCATCAGGAGATTCCCGTCGGCTCAATGTGGGTGGGCGTTGTCCCTGGGGTCTGTGATTCTCGAGTCGGGGTGCAGTGTTCTGATAAGGTGCGTTGCCCCAGTTTCCATTGCGGTTGGGGGCTCGGCCGCCACGGCGGACTTGGGACTGAGGTCCCTGCTGCTGGCGGCGTTGGCCAAAATGTTGGTTATGTTGGTATTGCTGGTCCACCCATAGAAGCGGTGATTGGAACCAGAACCAGTTATCTGGTGGTGGGGCTCGTGCTGTCAGGGGAACAGGGCGTTCTGGGGCAGCCGTCAGGAGGGTAGTGCTGGTGGAGCGCTGTGTCTCGGCTTTGCGGGAGAGGCTCTCTGCTACCACTGCCTGGATATCCAAGGCAGCCTGGCGGCGGATTTCAACGATGGCTTCTTTGGTGGGTAGATCCTCTGTGATGGGGGGAGGAGCGGTCAGTCCTGCCGCCCAGCTCGTGATCAAGGATTCTGCGTTTAAAGTTTCCAGCCACTCCTTGCGTACTGAGGCTTTAGTGGCGGATTGAAGGGTGCTCTGCGCCTGTTTCCACAGGGCCTGGGCTACGGGCGGGAGCAGGGCCCTTGGGGTGTCGTCCTCCTGAAAGAGGAAGAGATGAGTATCATTTTCCCTGTCAAGGCATATTTTGAAAGCCTTGAATTTATTGATTAAGTTGTATAATTGGTCATCAGGATTATTCGATGGCGGTGGGGGATCACCCCATTCGGGGGTGTGCGTGGTCGTGTTCATGAATGGTGACAACGGTTGTGAGAATGTGTTCGGTTGTGTCAGGATGTTGGGTTTTGCCAATGGTGGTGGACGGTTTGGGGTTGTGGGGGTTGACTTGTATTTCTGCCTCCCAACATTCGGGTCTAAGGTTAGTTCAGCGATGCATGAGTGTGTTGTAAAGTCCCCGCTGTAGGTGAGTACGGGCCTACTCAAGGAACAAGACCAACACCATTCGCTGCTGAGTTCATACTGAAGCTTTATTATCATTTCTCCTGCCAACAGCCCACCGGCTGCCAGCGTCTCTATGGAGACCGTTTCCAAGGCAACACGCCAGCAGGCCTCTCCCGGGCTGCTGAAGTAACCCATGCTAAAGTATAAACTATGCACATATAATTTGGATCCACCACCATGACACTGTTAACATCATTACAATGATTACACAGGTCCTCACCTCAAGTTTTCAAGTATTTGAAAATAATACGAAGACAAAAATTGTATGACGATGGGACCACAAGTATAAAGGGTACCTATAAACGATACATTACCAAAAACCACTAAAGATATAAATAAGAATAACATTTGTAAATAAACATAATTACGATCCATCCACAGGGACGATAAACATTTTACGTATTTTGTGTTCATCCTTACGAGCTAGTTCAGTTCCCATAAATATGTCAAACCATATGTAGTTGCAACACTAATTTCTAAAAATACCATACTTCACGATTTCTAGACACAGTAATTGTTATTCAATCATTTTACGTTCATCTCCCCCCCTCTTTGAACATATATTGGACCGAGCTGACCTATTTCTTATCTTTTCTTTCGACCACTTTTTCTCCCTGCCCGACATTACGATTGGCACTCATCACCATTTCTCTCATTCTCGGTGTTACAGGAGGGTTCACGACATCTCTCATAGGGATCGATACAGGTTCATTCACATTATTCTCGATAATGATTTGGGGATGATCAGGGCCAACATTGCCATCATCGTCGTCGACAATTTTCTTAATACACTTATTTTTGATCCGGTCGCGATTTGCATATATCGTCACAATGACGGAGACAAGTACCACTACAATAGCAACTATACCCATTGACCCTCCGTAAATAGAAAACCTGTTTGTCCTATCCCACCCAAAATAGTCCTCTTGAACGTCGGGCAGAGCAATAATCGGTATTTCGTTCCGTCTTCCCAATTTGAGTTCTTTAACCGTAATGGGGTCTAACGCCTTAGGCCAGGTGATATTTAAACGAGGCAGTTTCACCCATTTCTTCGGTAGAATAGTCACGTTGCTAGTGCCAATGGACATGCCCTTTACCTCCCATTCTTTACTTTTCAGACGACAAGTTCTATTCAAATGGTATAAGCCTACCCCCACATGATTCACGATCTGCGGCACCTGTCCCGAACACAATTTTCTGATGGTGGCCTTCTTTCTAGATACCACAACCACTGAAGATGCATCATCGATCAATCGGTATAATTTTGGATCCTTGGACCCTGCTGAGAAGAGGGACACATTACAACGCTTCGGATTAGCCATCGTTATCATTTCGGCCTCGCATATACTCGGATAGTTCATAACAACAGGTTGACATACCTTAGGCGCATCACCTACACACAGATCCGTCATAACCTTAAAAGAGTCTTTTGAAGCCGTTGAAATAGCCACTAGTTGGTTCCCCACTATTTGTCTATCATATTCCGAGTTCATGGGCACTGGGAAATATTGAAGTCTATAATTCAGAAACACCTCTTTTTCGACGGTGACAAGGGATATCTGGTAGACCATTTGAGAGTCCTCCCCTGATTGAGACCACAACGGTAACACATTCATGTACCTATAATACCAGTGTTCATTTATGGCGTCGTATCCCAACTCTGTCATTAAGGCCAGGGTTTCGCGTAGAACTTTCGGTGGTAGAATGTCTCTGTTTAGATCGTTACGCTCCAAAGCTAAGAACTGTCTGTTGAATATCTCTGCCCTTCTGATGAAATCGTGTGATAAAGCTTCCATCATTTCGATGTGGCCCTCGACCATTCCATAGATTCTTAGATGAGTTAGAGCCTCGTCCAACCACGACATTCGGCGGGCCAGCCTATCCGATATACGATTCAATTCCTCGGTGGCCTGATTAAGTTTGTTAATGTCTTCACGGTCTTCTTTCACAAACATCCGAGTTAGATTCATGACCGATATTAGTTTCTGGTGGTTGTGTCTCACCGCAAAAGATGATCTTTGTAAACTCCTTAATTCCTCTTTTACCGAGTTTAGATCACTGGTAGTCGCCAGTCCGAATAAGAATTTGATGGCCTTTCCCACTATGTTGATTAATCCGCGTTTTGGTCTGTCACTGTTTGTGTTTTTGCTTGGGCCTGTAGTAGGGTCCACCCTTCCACAACGTATTAACTCCTTACCCCAAGTGATGCGGTCGTCCACCAGGTTCATCCGCAATTTCCACATATCCCTGCGTTTGTCTTCGTACATGGGTTTGAGTTGATTAATCACATTTTCTGTGTCTTCTTTCCATTGTTTTAGGTCTGGTGTTTGTGGGCGTTCGATGGTGACTACCAACGACCACGATCCTCCAATAATTCTTGAAGATCCGGCTTTAGTGATAATTACTCCATCATTCACAATTCCCTCCATTTGCATATCTTGAGCGGAATAACCCACCGCTAAGCACACGATTCCCAGTATCCAGGCACACCACATGTTTCTGGTTCGTTGTACTGTACTCATGTATGGCTATTTCAATCGGTATTTCACTGTTTGCCTGCCAGATCGGAGTGAAGGGCCTGCGTATGGTAGCACGATTGTGGAGCGACCAGCGCCGGCTTTTCCCGCCTGGTTATCGCGTACTCCTCCAGTCGCTCCCTTCACCCCCGTTTCCTCCTGTCCCCCATCTGTTTGTCGGGGTCCCGCCCCTGTATCATCATCGGCTCCCCTCGAGCCATCTGGAAGGATGTATTCATCATCATCATCGCTTTCAACATCTGGTTCGCCCCCATACAGATGTTCGCGCCCCCTATCCTCCCTTTCAACGTTTATCCCCTTTCGGGATGTGTGGGTTCGCGTTCCGAGCCAATCGGAATCGTACTCAGAATCCCCGTCGCTATCGGTCCCTCGACCGTTCTTATGTCTTTCTGAGTTTCTGTCGGACACCCCCGTATCTGCGTCCGATCTCTCAAATCGGTTCTTAGGGGGTTCACTAGCCTGTGCCCGAGGCCCGCCCTTCCGGCCTGCTGCGATCCCACCTGCTCCTCTCCTTAACGTTCCCCTCGATAAGGCTTCCCCGTATCTACGCGTATCGTCGGGATAGGTTCTGAGATTTCGCGCTCTGGCACGTACCCCCAGTGCCTTGTTCATATTCTTTGAGTCTACCGGGTTTTTGTCTAGACGCAAACGATCTACATTCACAGTCTGTATCTTCCCGTCTGGCCCTCTAATCGCGGCGGTAACGCCATTGGTTCCGATAACCATGAATCCACTTTGAAATCGCGGATCCAAAGGAGCCGCAGCCGGCTGGAACAGTAACACGTAATTCCCTTTTTCTAAAGGAACCGCCCGGGGACGCCTATCCAACCTGTCTTTGTTCCTCTTTTGTTGGGATTCTAGATTGTTCTTAACTATTACGTATGCTTGTTTCATTGCCTTCAATCTGTCATCCAGAATGGCTGTGAATGATTCGTGTGAGGCCCCTCCCAGATTAGCCGCAACGGGAATGGGTTCTCTGCCATACTGCAGGAAATATGGTGAATACCCCGTAGCCGCCGATACGGCTCTTCGATGTGCCATCAGGGCTGGTCCCAAAGCACTCTCCCACCTATTTGCCCTGGCATCTACCAGTTTGGCGATGATAGACTTTATGGTACGGTTGAATCGTTCCGTTTTCCCGTTCGATTGAGGGTGATAGCTAGTGGTATAGTGTACCTTGGTACCTAGTTTGTTCAGGTATGTTTCCACTGTGTGGTTTTTGAATTCGCACCCCCTGTCACATATCATAATCGCCGGCGCACCGTAGCGGGGCACGTATTTATCAAATAGAACCCTAAACACCGATTCAGCGGATTTGTCGGGGATCGGTTCCGCCTCGGCCCATCCCGAACAATGGTCTATAATCATCAGGCAATACCGGTTCCCATTCTCAGATATTGGCATTGGACCAATAAGATCCATACCCATGATTTCGCCCGGTTGTGTAGGTATGGGCATATTTGACGCGGGTGGGAATAGTCTCTTCGTTCTGTGAGCATTACATACAGCACATTTTTCAAGTTGTACAAAAACTTGTCGAGCCATACCGTTCCACCAAAATTGCTCATCTAATCGTTTCATAGTTTTCTCGACTCCCATGTGTCCTATTCCTTCGTGGGCCCGCATGATTATTTCGTCCGTTAGGGATCTGGGGACTACTAATCGTGGTTTATTGTCATTCCCCCCTTTCTTCCCTAACGAATATACTATCCCATTGTGCGTCACGAAACGTCCCCTACCCTGCTCGGCCCACCGTTTTTCCCGCGTTTTCGTCTGTCCCTTCTCGACCTCTGTAGGACTCAATCCGCTGTGTTCCCAGAAATCCCACATCACCGCACCCTGTAATCCACCCTTTTTCCTCGGCGGTCTCGATAACATATCGGCCCTTACGTTTTGACTCCCCTTTCGGTACTCTATCGGCGCCCCATATTCAGCCAACGTAATAGCCCATCTTTGGATTTTGGAATTGTTAATCTTTGTTTTGAATAAATTAATAAGGGGACGGTGATCAGTTACGATGGACAGGATGGATCCCCAAATATACGGTTTGAATTTCTCTAGGGCCCACACCACTGCATAAGCTTCCTTCTCGATAACCGCCCATCTCGATTGCACCTCGGATAGGGTTTTGGACAGATACTGTATGGGTCTTTCTACTCCTTTCTCATCTTTCTGAGTCAGGATCCCCCCAACGCAATAATCGCTGGCATCGGTGTACAGAATAAACGGTCTGCTAAGGTCTGGGAACGCCATTACTCTGTCTGAAATTAACTCGTTTTTCAGTGCATTCCATGCGTCTTCTTCGTGTACCCCCCATCGGAAATGAGCGTTCTTCTTTGTCAATCCCACCAGCGGTGCGGCTATTTCGGAGAATCCCTTTACGCACATGCGGTAATAGTTCGCCATCCCCAGGAACGACCTAACGTCTTTTATGCATTGTGGCGGCGGCATTTCTCTTATTGCCTTCGTTTTCTCGGGATCGGGTGACACGCCCTCTGTGCTCACAATGTACCCCAACAGTTTGATCTCTGTCCGTCGAAAAGTACACTTATCGGGGTTCGCTGTCAAATGGTTTTGCGCCAACAATGTCATTACCTCTTCTAAATGTCGGGTGTGTTCGGCCTCATCTTTAGAGAAAACAATTATGTCGTCTAGATACACCAATACTGATTTCGAAATCAAAGGGGACAATACCGAATTAATGTACCTCTGCCAAACTGCGCCACTGTTGGCTAGTCCGAAAGGCATAACATTCCATTCAAAGAGACCCATATGCGTAGCCATAGCCGTTTTTTCCCTACTCTTTGGATCGATGGGGATCTGCCAATAGGCCGACTTGAGATCAATGGTCGAGAACATTTTCGATCCATGTAGTTGGTCAAATATATCAAGCACCTGGGGCATTGGGTGGGCATCCTTTTTGCTTATATCATTGACCTTCCTATAATCTACCACACACCTGACCGACCCATCGGATTTCGGCACTAAAAGGACGGGCGAGGACCACGGGCTTTGACTGGGCCGGATTATATCTTTCTGTAGGAGTCCCCTTATTTCTTCTTCGACCATTTTGCGTTTCTGTAACGGTACCCTGTAAGGTTTCTGGTGGACCGGGTCATGACCGGCAGTATCTATGGTCATTTGTACCCCCTTCCTCCTAAAATGCGGATCGATCTTTCCCGAGAAAACCTCTGGGAATTTCAAACGCCACTCGTCTAATTCGTTCAGAATACCTTCAACATACCGTTCTCCCCCGTTTTCCGGTCCCCACTTATATTCTTTATTTTTCAACATGATGGTTTTGTTGCTGCAATCGATGCGCGCGCCTAACATACCCAGAGCATCAATGCCCAACAGCATATCGTGTCCCATTTCCTCTACCACATAAAAAGGGATGGATTCACCTAACAGATCAATCATGCATACCCCTACAGTATCAATGACATGTCCAGATAGAGATTTCAAACGCTCACCCTGCATCAGGTTCATCTCCTTAACATTTTTCCCACACAGTGTTTCGACCATCGAACATTTCATCATCGATCGGCATGCGCCAGAATCGGCTAGAGCGATATATTCCCTACCTCCGATGTCCATTCGGATATTCACTCTGCCGTCCGGCGCACCATTTAGTTTCCCGAATAGAATGCCGATTCCTCAGGTTGGAATTCCTCGAATGTCTCCATTCCTCCCTGGGTATTATCTTGGTAGACGTGACAATCCCGAGCAAAGTGTCCATAGTTTCCGCAAGTGAAACATGGTCCTCTTGGTCCTCGTCCCGATCCATTTCCGTTGTTTTGATTTCCTTGGAAACCGCTCCCTCTACCTCGTCCCCTTCCACGACCTCGCCCCCGTCCTCGTCCTCTGGTTACCGGCGCGTTGAATTGATACACTATCGGAGCCGAGGTTCCTCCCTGTGGCTGTCGTGCCGCGGGATCCGCAGCATTGGCGGGGCCCTGGTTGCTTCCGACACCGGCCATATTCTTCTCTTCTGTCTTCGTCGGCGATGTTGCTCTCACTGCCGCCATATTCTCCTTTCCTTCGATTCTTTTATCCACGCTTTTGAGGGTTTGTTGTAGCGATTTCATGAGATGACACAGTTCATTCATCGGGTCCTTAGGTTTTCCCCCATCACTGTCTTTGTTCTTGTTTTTACCTCCAGATTCGCTCGCCGCTGCCATGGCATTTTCTTCTTCGGTCTTAGACCTCCTCCCTCGCCTTTCCGTCGCCTTGCTCGCGCGACAAGCGAATTTCACGGCTTCTTCGAGCGATGAGGGGTTTTGCATATCCGCATTGGACTGCACCAACCGGTCTGACAGTCCGTCGATGAAAGCATCAATTACTCTCTCCTTATTCAGGATTTCGTTCAACTGGTCTTCTTCGTACGCTATGCGTACCGCTTCTGAGAACCGTACTCCATAATCTCTCACGGATTCGCCTTCCAACTGGGCCATCCTGTCTACTTTGAGGCGCAGGTATTTCTTCTCATCCTCTCCGAGATATGTTTTCGAGATTTCTTCTTCCAGCTTTTCCCAGGAAATGTCTTCCTCGTTCCAACTGCTGAGTGTCGTCTCAATAAACGTAGCCAATCCACCTTGGGCCAGGTACCCGACCATCTGTATCACCAGTGTTTGGCTCGCACCCGTCATTCGCTTGGTATATCCTACCGCTTCCAGCCATTCACGTAGGTTTTCCTTGTTCACCCCATTGCACCGTCCTATGGATTTGGAATACATCTTAAGATTGTCTCTCGTTTCCCTATTGACGTCCAAATCCAATCTTAACCTGTCCGCGTCATCGTCAGGCTGTTGGTCTGCCATGATACCTCTTTAGTCGGAGACTTTACAAGTGTCCTGTTTCTGGTAAATTCAGAATCCTGGCAAGATCGCCAATGTAAAGTCCCCGCTGTAGGTGAGTACGGGCCTACTCAAGGAACAAGACCAACACCATTCGCTGCTGAGTTCATACTGAAGCTTTATTATCATTTCTCCTGCCAACAGCCCACCGGCTGCCAGCGTCTCTATGGAGACCGTTTCCAAGGCAACACGCCAGCAGGCCTCTCCCGGGCTGCTGAAGTAACCCATGCTAAAGTATAAACTATGCACATATAATTTGGATCCACCACCATGACACTGTTAACATCATTACAATGATTACAGTGTGCCCAAATCGTTAACATTTTGATCGGGAAGGTTTGGGCGGTTGGGGGTGTCCGCTTTATTGTGTGTGGAGTCTGCTTTATTGAGGGTGTCCGCTGCATGCGTTAGATAGGGGTGTTGTTGTTGATTGGCTTTTGTTGTGGTGTCAGTGTCCACATGGATTTGTTAGATTCAGTCAGGCTGGGCCATTCGTTTGAAATCTGGGGGTTCGTCCGTTTGGGCTGCAGGGCTGGAGGGATATATTACCCTGCTGCCATTCGGTTTGTGTTTTGTATGCTATCTAATAGCGGGGAAGAGCAGGCGGCCGCTAGTGGTTTATTCGTGTAAGAGGCCTATTCCACCAAGGAGGCACAAGCCCAGGCCAGGCCCCTTGTGGTCGCCTATTGGCGATCGGCGGCAATAGCCGGCCCAAACCTCCCACCGGCGGCGATAATCTGCTTGGTGGAACAGCTCATGAGAGCTCACAGGCCCCACACGGCCGTCCCCTGCTGGCCACCGTGCCTCCAAAACCCCGTAGCCGGGCAGTATCGGCTGACCTGTTGGTGGCCGCTGGCCGCCGGCCGGGGACAATTCTCGTGCAATAGCCAATTTTGGAGGTGTTCCACCAAAATATAGTGATAACCACAGAGAAGGCTGGGCGGGCGGCCGGGCACTATGAGCGCAACGTCCCCTGCAAGCCCTGCCAGAGGAAAACTGATTCATTTGATTTTAAGCCCCCGGCAGGTCGGCCGGCATGCCAAGAGCGTGACGTGGAGAGCTGTTCCCCGGGCGCGCGTCAACCGCTCGCCCGCATATACTACGATATACACCGTCAATACAGGCCCGCGGACGGTATCCCGATACACGGACACTGATATTTCGGATAGTTGCGGCAGTTTGGGCAAAATATAAGCACCAGAATCAAATATACACATTCATGACATCAATCCTTATCTTTATTTACCTTCATTGTTCGATTTAACCTGTAATTCCGCTGTTATTTGACGTTTTCTGACCGTTCCCGTACAAATCCTGACACACTGCTCTGCTTGATACGCAACTTTCGCGGGTTCAGAGCGTCGTAGTGTTTCGCCGCACGCCGCGCCGCCTATCGGATCGATAGGGAACCGCGGGATTGCGCATTAGTGCAATAGCAAACCCGCTGCGAGTGTAACGCCGCGCCGGGTCCGGCAGGCACTGTGGGCCCTCGCCGGGCACCTTGTGTACACCTGTCGGTCGCCTCGTGGGGCTTTGGTGGAACAGCTCCTAGAATTTAGGGGTTATGGGGCGGCCGGCCCCGGCGGCAAATGTCGGGTGGAATGCAAAAACCCGCCTGCTGAGGGCCTTTTTGGTGGAATAGGCCTATTAGCAGGATCGGCCTATGAAATTGACTTGTCAATCGCTAACGCGAAAGTCAGATCTGGGTCTGCGTGTTGCGACGAGTTCGCTGTCATTGCGCTTTTCGGATCGATATTGCGCATTGTTTTTGGCGTAATTGCGCTTAATTCATTGATTTTTAGCGAAGGAGTTGTTAAATGGGGCGAGTTCATATGTTCTCGCTCTGTTTCGGCCAATATGGCAAAGCGTTTACTCAAAGATATCCCCGGAACGAAGCCTGTGACATCGCGAGTGAGTTTGTTTGTGTTATGGTCCAAGGTTGGTGGAAATGATATCGCGCATGCACGTGTCATATTTGAAAATGGGATCTCGGCCTTACCGGCCGTTGGAGAGTCACAAGTTGGTTCAATACATGCGTTGATTTGATGATTAAAGGCCCCATTTGTGTATGATATGGAATCAATCACATTTGTGACTCGGTAAAAAAAACCCAGAAAAAAATGATATGGGTTATACTATGTGAAAAAATACTTTTTAGAATTTCTATATATTCTAATATAAAATTATCATTATATTGATCTATAAATCAATAACTAACACGGTGACCCCTGACTTTTAAGTTAAATATGCGCTCTACAACACTTTGAAATCATCATATTCAAGTTTGAGGAAAATGACATGGGTTTTAATTTTCAAGCCAAATTGTTCGATATGCCTTTAAGATCATGATAAACATTTGTCTAGACATCTGAAAAATGCATGCATTGCACCATTCAGGCAGCTTGTGTATGACCTACTGCAATACTCGATTTTATTTGTCTAGGTCACTCCATATTTATAATTAACAACACCCATTCAAAAAGTAAAACATATCTCACCTATGGAATACTCAACGGAAAATTATGAAATTTTAGGATTGGATCAAATGGACATGGACAATTATTCGCTGTAAATATGGTCTAATTTGAATAAGTATTTGACCAGTAATCCAATATCATTAAACACAAGTCATCATATCGGTCTATAGTCTCATTGCACCTCATATCCAAACAAAGTACAACACCACTTTCATCGCACTTTTTTTGTCATCGTTCCATTGGTCAAAATATTCCAATGCATGAATCTGTCATTTAAATACTCATATCAATATTCCTTCTCACTGACTATTCAATCCGATGTAGTTCCATTCCTTATTCACAGTGTTCTGAGTTCCGGCATGTTCACTTCATGTGCTCTCTCTATGAGAGCTCGTTACATGAATGTCAGTTTTCTAGGGACTCATAGAGTAGAACTATACACACACAATCACTCCCTCTCTAGGTGACCTCACTCCAGGTAGTCTGAGGCGTCTGATACCTGCTAAGCAAACTGATCGCTGTAGAGCAGCGAGTGGCACTCACCTGTTCATTGTCCAGATGTTACCTTCTTACTGCCTCTCGCTCAGTGTGGGCAGCACTGAAATATACTCAATCCAACAACCTTCTTCTCAATCGTCAGAACATCACCTTACCAACCACTCTCCTTATAAGGAACACCATAATTCCCTATGCTATAATACACACATAATAAATACAAATCTTTGGTGATTTTCTAACAAGCACGTAGTGCAACATTATCTTGGCATCAAAAACAGAAACGGAAAATCCTTCCCATAATCCTGTCCCTAACCCTTTCCCTATCCCTAACCCTAACCCCTATCCCTAACCCTAACCCTATCCCTAACCTTAACTGTACAACTAAACATAAGTGGACTTGTTTTCTATATATGGCCAAATGTCACGGATTGTCGCCAAATGGACAGGGACAGGGGTGAAAAATAAAGATAGGAGTATGTTCAAAACCTTTTATGTGTGAGTAGTGCATGGCCTAGGGTATATGTTGGATATATGAGGGTAGGTTAAATACCCAAAGTAAATATACACTACTGGGCCAAAGTTTGGTTGCTATACACAGTGTGGAAACGATTGACTCCCTGTTTCTGTACACTGCATTCACACTGTTACCAAGCCCCCTCCCCATTCCTTAAAGTAGAAACATGTATAGGATTATGGTACAAAAT
Organism: Alentia gelatinosa; assembly: GCA_950022655.1. Taxonomy (NCBI): domain Eukaryota; kingdom Metazoa; phylum Annelida; class Polychaeta; order Phyllodocida; family Polynoidae; genus Alentia; species Alentia gelatinosa. Next base: position 158,514,670 of record OX465579.1, read on the forward strand.
AGTCTTTTGGTCTACCATAAGAGATATAAGCTTTATAGAAAATATCAGCTAGGGAGTCAATCGTTTCCACAGGGAGTCAATCGTTTCCACATTCCCAGATATAGGTTCATAACTATGTACAGGGAAGGAGTACGAGAAAGCTGGTACCATGTGAAGTTACCTTGATATAAGGGGGTATTTATATGAAATGGACAATAGTTAAATACAACATGCATGTTAGCTATCACTGTAGGCTGGGAGTCAATCGTTTCCACACAAAAACTACACAAAACAAGTAAATAGGCTACCAGTGCTATCATAATAGAGTTAGATATAAATTTTTTTCATATACAAATATGTACATGTTAAGGCTTACCAAGACATAGTTTATTCCTGTCTGTGCTGTAGGCAGATATTGGGAGGGTTGCTTCTTTAGGGAGTCAATCGTTTCCACACTAAAACTACACATGTACATTTTGCCTTGCAGAGAGTATACTATCCTGCCCAAAAATTTGTAAATGGTCTGAAAAAATTCCTTAACCTATGGGGACCCAGTTAAGAACAATAATTGTCAACATTATTATATTTTTCTACTAATGCTGACTGTTGCAATTATGGTACATTCATTCTATCGTGAAAAAAAACCCTCTTTTGGGTAGTTTGGCCCTCCTAGCTCCCTTATTTATGATCCCACATAGACAAAACTATGGTTCCTCTTCAAGGTCTAACCAGGCCCGACCAGAATGCACAATAAAATCATAGATATCTATTAAAGTTATTGTCTCATGAAATGGAGAAGCAATAATGGGCATTTGACGACGATCCATGACATCTGCCCATCTACTGTTTTATTTGTCTAAAAGCCAACTAATCAGACCTCTCCTTTAATATGAAAATGTCGTATTCATAAGTTTCTGAAACTGGTCGAGTTCTCCAATCGATTTCTCCAAAACGGGTCGAGTTCTCCTGACAATTATGGGTCGAGTTCGTTTAGGGTAAAGTTCTCCAGTAACCCCTTAAACTAGGCATCCTATCTCCTTAAATTAAGCAGCGGATCTGAGCGTGGTTCGCACGAAAAAAAAATACCATCCTGGTCCTCTGCGCTGTTTATCCCTATGTAAAACTCGACAGATGGTGAGCAAGTTCCAGCGACCTGCACTACTGATAAGAGTAGTATTATCTAATATTAATTATTGTTACGACATATTATGATAATGCAATACTGGCAGAATTTCGCTTATATTCAAACACAGCTCTGTAAGTCAATCTAATTTAGACTATTGTATACATCGAAGCGTTAATCATAAAACTAAGCTTTGACCATATAAAAGCTTTTCTGATCAGGAGTGGGGTCAGTCTAATAATATTATGTAACAATAGTAATATAAATAGTGCTATGTACCACGGACCTAGATAGTGATGTTACTAGTGTTATGTATCTAGCTCGCATCCAAATAATCCCAGTTGTACATTGGAACATAAAGATATAGTACATGTGTATAGATATACATGTTTGGACAACGGACCAACAGACTAACATTATATAATCATATCATAAATTCTAGTTTCAAATGTACTTAACAAACCATATGAATTTTAAAAGCTGTGGAAGCTTGAAATTCTACCAGAATAAATTGCTGGCATTTGGTCTGATTTCCCCTAATGGTGCGAATTTGATTTTGCATCGCTTCTGCAAACATTTCATGGTTGTAAAGGTTGCTTTAAGGAGAATATTTTCAAAATACAATGTTTCCATCCCGGACACGAAATGCATTTTTTTTTTCGAGAATGAAAGGTTTGGATTGATCAGATAACACGCGTTTTAGTTTTATGTAAATTGTGAGCTAAGAATAGCCATTCTATGAAGTGTTATGACGAAATCGGTCAGTCGGTACCAGATATAGATCAAACCGTTTCTTATGAAATAGTAACGAAGAAACACTCTTTTGATGAAAATTGCAATAGCATTATTTATAAACGGAAACCATGACTGGATATGTGATAAAATACATTCCATTATCATTATTTAATGTTTCCGAAATATATATGTATATTTCTTTCCTTAGTGAATTGGTTTATTGATTATCTGAAGAGATTCTGATTGCTATTTTGATTTTGTTTAATCTGATTTTGTAAGTACATCGTATTTCAGTATTTGACATTGAAAGTCCTTCAGCAGGGTCGCCATACGTCAGGGAAAATCCTGGAAACTTTTTATTTTTTCAAGTTCGGTTAATTGTAAGCAAATTTAGAAATTTGTTAGGGAAAATGGGAACACTGACCCCCTAAATAACAGTTAAAATTGACTGTTGCTAGGAAAAAAACTAGAATCTCTGGATCAACACTTAAAGAACTTGCCACTTCTGGGATCATTAGATCTATGTACATTTAAGTCGAGGCTAAGCCCTTCTGTATACCACCAACGCTACCGTGTGAATGCCGATTTTATGCAAAATCGGCTGCGCTATCATAAGCAAATGTTGGTGGTGTGACGTCACACTGCCAACATCATTATTGAGGCGATGGTGATGGGGTTACAGTCTGATCTTAAAATCGAAAAATATTATAAATGAAATAAAAAGAAGGTTTTACGATGAAAATAAGGTTTTCAGGGCTATTATCAGACAGATTTCCTTGTTTTACTTGTCAGGGAAAAGGGAAATGTATGTCAGGAGAAAATCCGAAAAATATCACCGACATTGAATTTCGACATCCCAAGTTTGTGGCAATCCTGGACAGTCATTCATTTGCCAGGAGAGAACCAATTCTGGTGGATATGAATATAGGTTTTCTTTTATGCTTCAGGTATTACACTGAATATTCAATGAAAGAGGGATGTATGTGATGTATTAGTTTTAGTAAAGATTATCAGAAATCCCGGGGTAGTAACTCCTGAACCTGAGTTTTTGACTTCATTAGATGAGATCTAGATGAAGAACGCATCCCACTCACCCAAATACTTGTTAAATATTCCACTAGTTCATGACCACATACGAAAGTCTACTTGATATGTCTCTAAGGTGACAATTTCCCTTCAGTACAAAAAAGTACTTCTAACAAGATAGAAGTGAGATAGGTGAGTAATTTTATATCCTGTTTTCACACATATTATCGAATTGCACGATTGGTGTAACTGCATCTACCTTGTAGTAGAGGAATAGTCCTCAAGAATACTTAAAACAGGCCACCTCACTGGGTAATGATCGATTTCAATAATGGGATAGGATGCACAATGCAAATTAGGGACGCGTGATACACAAGGAGGCTATGAGCGCCAATTTTAGGTAAAAACCTCAATGTGTATGCATGGGAAGAGAATATTCTAGTGACTGCAACGTCCCAACAGTTTCCTCTGATATACAAGCACTTGTTAAAATACAGATCTCATTATTTGTTCTGGAGGTGGATACTATGACGCAATTGGTAGCGCACTGGACTGTTGTATTCGAGGTCTGTGATTCGGATACCTCTTCTGTAATACCTTTCTACCCTAGACTTTGTACCATCAGAGTTTTATCTAGGATAAAGATAACATTCAGAAATATTCTACATACACGTATGATTAACAGCAGTGAATCCTAAGTTAGTATAGTTACTACCGTTGCACCTTGAATACTTGATTATGGGGTATACGTGTTGATAAAGTATCGCAAGACTTCCGATCACCGCGTGTTTGGGCTCATGTCCCAATTCTTCTCACTCTCATTCTTGATTCAATAAAGTTACCATTGTTATGTTTTAGGATTAAGATAAGAAAGCGAAACATTAGAGGCGACATAAAAATCAGATTTTGTTTCAAAAACCAAGGATCGAATAAATTCAATATACACCGGACTGGTTGCATACTCTGTAATGTATTTCTCCCGTTCAGTGCTCCACCGCAGTATCATAGGTTCTGAAGAGAAAGAGAGTGTAGTATTGTAAATAAAGGAATATCACCCCAAAACAGCATCAGAAACCTCCCCTTTTTCAGAGATGTAAGTTTTCCATTTTTCCGTGGAAATCCACTTTTTCATATTTAGTATATGTAATTTCTTGTAATAGGGTCAAACAAAGATAATATTGATTTAGCCTCATTTACTCCAATAAAACTGGTTTGAACCTCCCCACAGACACTCAACCCTATGTCATGGCCGACAAGGACATATTATCCAAGTTTTCACGATATTTCTGAGGCAGAAAAATCCATATGAAAAAATGTTTCCACTTTTTTCCCTGACCCCAACTGACATCCCTGCTTTTCAACGATGGGTGTGTGGTACTGATACTTATGTTGCAGTTGCGAGTGGTGTCCGTGGAAGAGGGCCGCGTGGTGTGTGAGATGACCGTTGAGGAAGAACACCAGAACAAAGGGGGCACACTGCACGGGGGTTTCACCGCCACCGTTGTCGACGCCATCTCCACGGTTGCTCTCACCACCCAAGGCACAGGTGCGCCCGGCGTCAGCGTCGACCTCAGCGTCGCGTAAGTCCTCTCCCTCTTCTAAAGCTCAGTGATCTACTTTATGAGAAAATAAACCGTTTCCAGGCACTTTTCAGTGGTTTATGTCATTGAAAATCTGTGGCTGGTGGTTGGTTAAGGTTTGCAGGCTTCTTTGTGATCTATGGTCTAATAGGGGGACAGCAATTGCCGATCTGTTCTACCTCTTGGTCACCTTGCTTCCTCGTGGTGTTGACCGGATATGCTTGTACGCAAGCATAACTAAAGCAACTGGGGTGGGGAGTCAGCTCAGTGGTAAAGAGCACTGGGCTTGTAATCCCAAGGTTGTCGGACTTTGTTGATTCCAGTCCCACTGCAGCCACTTTTCTCCATCACCCCCAGCAGTGGTAGATTTATTGGTATATCAAAGGCCAGTCCTTCTCATACCATGTTTATGTGGTGTGGGAAGTAAAAGAACTCTTACCTTGGTAAATGTGTAGGGGTGAGATTTCTACCTACATGCATCTCATAGATTTGGTCAAACCCAAAGTAAGTCTAATTGAGCAAATTGGACATTAAACTACCGAAACAAACAAACAAAAACTTGTCGTGGAGTAATGATAACAAAATTTTTGCAAAGGTGATGTGTGCACCTCAGTAAAGACTGTTGATGTTAGAAAGCCAAACACTATTTCTGTTTCCTGGAAATTGCATGTACACCAGCATGTTCGATTTTTTACTTAATCTTAATGCAGGTACCACTACGTTATGCTTCAGTGCACGCGGGCGACAAGAAGATATTGAACACCATGATATTGGAAGCCAAATTACAATCTACTAATAATACATCTTGTGCCTTACCATAGTTTGTGTTGCAAAGCCAGATAATGGTCACTTACAATTATAAGTCGTCAAACCATCTGAACCAAAGTATAATTTTGCATTCATGCTCATCAAATAAAGCTTTTTCTCTTAGGTACATGAAGGCTGCCCATACTGGTGAAGAGGTGGTAATTGATGCCACCACACTAAAAGCAGGCCGCACATTAGCCTTCTGTTCTGTGGACCTGAGGAAAAAGTCGGACGGCACTCTCATTGCTCAAGGGAAACACACCAAATATATTGGTGGCTAATGCCTCATATTACCACCGCTTGTATATTGCAATTCCCGGTTTTTACATGTGAAATATCTCTACTATAGGATGGTTTGAAAGCGTGTGTTAAATACTCCGTTGCTATCGGATCTAGATATTTATTTTTCTAATAGCATCTCACTGTATGCTGCTGTCAAAGCTGTACATGAACGTCCGAAAACGACAGTTTTTCTCTGCAACCCGATTGTACATTTTATGTATAATAATTGTATCTGGATGTCAACTTTGTCAATCTGAAAACAAATAAATTAGATACAAATATCTGTTCCGTGATCTAGAGAATGAATTACGTTTAACATTTCATCAATGTCATTGTAATGTAAACTATTTAATCATAGTTCTTGATAGTAAACAAATAATCTCCAGAAATTTATGAATATATTGTCACCAATCAGTTTGCATAGGTCTATATAGGAAACTTGATTTCATAAGTGCGTCTGACATATAAACATAGATAGTTTTAGACTTGAGAAAACAGAGTACATGAATAGATTAATCTGTTTATGTGATTGAGCTCTTAGGTTCTTTACCAATCAACATGATTCGTTGAGGCTTTAGCTGTGTATACATACGATGGACCCTCTACAGTATACATGTACTCTGTTCACTAGTGCAAGCGCTAATTCATTTGAATGTATTGTAATTCTGTATGTTATGAATTGGAACTTTTTAGTAATACCTGGTTATCATCATTTTGAAAATAATCTACTTAAACTAGAAAATTCACTGATTAGTGATAGTCCATATGACGCAACATATGGGCAGGTTGTACTAAGGTTGCTGCCATCTTATTTTCATTTGGTGACCTACCAGCCAAACGGAACACGTACTCCAAGAATGCAGAGTCTGTGATTATTGCGACGACAAGTATTTGATATAATGTTCAATCATATATACGGTAATAAAATAGCTTTATTGATACATAAAGTGATGTACAAATAATCAAGTATTACAACTACAATATACATATAGAATAAAGAATTGGCTATATACTTTTATTGTGAATAATATATTTTGTCATTTTGTTATTATACGACACTAATATTACATATTACTTTCAATAAAGATAGACGATCAAGTTATATATTTGCAAATCACTGTTCTTCTTTATAAGGATAACACCAGCTTATTATATATGAAGATTCCCTTAAAAATACTTTCGTAAAAATTGGGAGAATATCACAAAAAAAAATATACTGACATGATTTATACAGCGGGAAAAGTATATCCATGAAAATACATTGTGTATCTAATATCTTAGTAAATTATGCTTCATAGCTTGCCAGGAAATGGTGTACGTATTCAGCACTGTTGTAGCAAATTTATTTGTCATTAGACCTTTACTTCCGTATTTTCTTTATGTCGTGGTCTTTATATTTCATGCCCTCATACAATCTAGTAACAGGAGCGCAGGTGGATTTTCTGGAACATGTATAGGAAAGTCTGCTAGATATCCACATTTTTGAGTTCATTCAGAGTAAGGAATTTGATAAGTGGGTTATTTATTGTGGACCACTGATTTATCAGTTAAACCCACGGACAATATGGTATACACAAAGAACAGACTTTGCTTACTCTAATATCCGTTGTTACTCTTCATACACTTGCTTACCCGTCCTCCTTCAAATGTTTTGGAAGCTTTCAGTCGGGCACACTCCTCGCCACCTCCCCATTTATACACGATTACCGCTTGTGTAAAGATGGTGAAAGGGTTGGGCTTGTGCGTAGGGTCGACATAGATTTGGCCTTGTTCCTGTGCACTTTTATCTCTCATTGGTTGGGGATACTAGATAGTCTGCCTTGTCAAGGACACTAAGCATACAACTCTCTCCCGTCACGTAGGTACCCGTGCACGACGTACCCGGATCAGATTCTTGCTCGCCATTGGGTGTAGTGCTCTTCTTCAAGGCCCCTCTTGGGGCATTGCAATCTCCGATATTGTCCATTTGATTGCTGGTATGGCTACTGACCACCCACACGTCTTCGTACATCTCATGATCCGTCACCAGACTCTGTCTCTCACCGGCGTCTGTCACTGATGTCTTCCTGCTCCGTTTGGTGACACTGAGGTGGCGACTTGGGGTCCGTCGTGGTTGCGCTTCGTCCAATCTCCCCACAGAGTCCACGTTGCTTTTCGCTCCACGACTGAGCGCAATTAGACCTCTGGCAGGAGAACGTGGTTCCTCGTTGTTATGGACACTATGTGCGGCGTGCGCCGAATGAAGCAGCGCCCCCTGGGTGTGGACGACACTAAGGAGGAGTCCCGGAGAGCGGGCGTCGTCCGGCGAGCCGAGAAGCTCACGAGTCGCTCCCCGCTTCCCCTCCACCTCCCCCTCGCGCCGGCGATGCTGCTGGTTATAGTGATGGCCGAAGCTGATGACGCGTAACCGCCCTTTGGTTGTTGACTCGCCGCCGCATCCGCCCCTTCCACTTCCGCTTGAATCACGACAGCGGAAAACGCCGGCGATGGCGCGGCGCAGTTTGCGGAAGAGGGAGCGCCGTAGGATGATGTAGACCCACGGGTCGAGGATCTGGTTAAAGGCGGCGATACGGACGACGAGAACGTCGGCCGACGAGAAACGCGACGACCCCGACGTCACGTTGGCGATAATCTGGTACTGGAAGATAAAAAAAAATAACGGTGTTAATACTAAAGGTCAATCAACTTGTTGATCCTATATAGGGTCGCGTCAACCTTTTATACACCTGCCATTCATCGACACCGCTCACCGATTCTGACCAATCCGATAGTCGGAATGCGTCGGAAGCAGTCGGTGACAATGTATTACGATACCATCATATAGCCACCCGATTGTGATCAAAGTGAGCTTCCTTTAGTTTAAATGCGATCTGGGTGGTAGACTTTCATAGACAAAAATGCAATGTTTAATAATGGCACTTATTATTTAATGTCGATAAACCCTTTCCTTTTCAGATCAAATATCGCCTTCATCTCCAGGCAGGATTTGTGCCAACGCTAATCAATTAAAAAACTGTCTAGAATAGGTTATAGTTAGTACGTACATTGACAAGTTTGCATTTTGGGTAGCAGCAGACATTCTGATTGCACACAGCAAAAACTAAAGCGACCGGGTTGGGGAGTTAGCTCATTGGTAAGGAGCACTGGACTTGTAATCCCAAGGTTGTCGGACTTTGTTGATTTGAGTCCCACTGCAACCACTTTTCTCCTTCACCCCCAGCAGTAGTAGATTTACTGGTATATCAAAGGCCAGTCCTTCTCATACCATGTTTATTGGGGAGTAAAAGATCTCTCACTGTGGTAAATTTGTAGGGGTGAGATTTCTACCTAAATTCATTACATAGATTCGATCACCACCCTTGTGGTGTAAAAGAACCTTGAGAAAGTTTGGTGAGAACCTGCAATGGTTAACTGGACGTTAAATCAAACAAACAAACAAACGATCCTACATGTAAGCACAGACCTGTCGATCCGAAGGGCAAAACCCTTTGAAACCCTAGAATTAGATTGGTCCCTCGTTATCTAGTCTTAAGGCTCCGCCACACTAGTGCGATGCGATTGTCGCAAGTCAATAAAAAGTAATAAACGGCGGGCGAGGGTCATAATAACGGCGCCACCCGTCGCATCGCACACAATCGCTTCTGTGGGGCCGGGGATGCGATCGTGTGCGATGCGACGGATCCGTCGCATCGCACATCTTGAAATGTTCATGATGTGCGACGGATTCGTCGCACATAACTCCTATTGTATCCGTATATAGATATACTTACACCTATATGTACAACCCTTGTATCCATTTGGATATTTATAGGTTATGAACCTCATATCGATTACATATATAATAATATTATTGTACTAAGATGTCAGTTGGATAAGAAACAAATAAACGGAATTATTTATCATGTGTGAGAGAGGCTCAAATTTATTTTTTCTACCTCAGGAAAGAGTATTATTTTTAAAAGAAAATATGAAATCATTGTATTCTCTTGACAGAATTCTTTTCTCATATGTACTACCACAAATACTGTGACGAATCCATCGCATCAGTGGGGCATACCCTAGATCTTCTTTGCGATTGAGTGCGATGAATCCATCGCAATAGGGGTCATAAACTACGCCGAGGGAGCGTAAAACACATACGACGATCTCATCGCACCAGTGGGGCCGGCCTTTAGTGACATGATAAAACCTAGGCCTTTGTTTTTAAGACATCTTCTCAATATGAATCTGATATCTACTGTTCTTGATTATAATATATCCAGCGTGTGGTATGAACAGACTTTCATAGTGGCACGACCAACCGATGTGTTACATCTTTGGCCGTTGAAGATATGAAATTTCGTTTCAAATCACCTTAAAAATATGTGTATGTGAGATTATATATGAATTGACCACGTGTACATAGAATGGCAAAATTAGGTAATTCATATTCCTATATACCTATGAGCGACCAACCTATGATTACTTAACGCTGCTGGGGGTGGAATAACTTTTGTTTACTGCCCAGGTTGAAGTTACTGCCCAGGTTGACGTTTACTGCCCAGGTTGACGTTTACTGCCTAGGTTGACGTTCAGTGACGTTCTGTTTTTATCGATTTTAGCCGAAAATTGAAGATATATAGGAATAGAGAAACCACGTACCAGTGGAAATAAGTCAAAGTAACTCGGTAAGGCTTGGAAAAATTACTGCCCGCGGCCAAGGCCTTGGGCAGTAATTTTTCCAAGCCTTACCTCGTAACTTTGACTTATTCCCACCGGAACATAGTTTCCCTCTATTCCGAAACGAAAATGATGTAAAGAACTGGAATGTCTTACTGTGAGTTGGCTCATTGGTCATCCAATTATCATCTGCTGACCCTCCCCCCCCCCCCCCCCACACACACACACACTCACCCACTCACACCAGAAAGGACGCATAGAAGGAGGTCGGGGATGGATACGGCCTACCTAATTTCCATAAGGTTTCCCTTAATACCTTGTCTGTAAAGTTTGCTGTACACCTCTTACAGGCTTTGCGAACTGCGAACATTGTAATCTAATGACCCATTACTGATGGAAATAGTAGGGACACCATAGAAATGTGTTTTGCCGACTGCCGTTGGAAGTAAACAGTCTTGACCTCTTGTAGATTTCTAGAATTAGGTCGAAAGGTTTTTGTATTTTTTTTCGTTCCAATGGACCCAAATAGAGAATGCGTGGGTGGGAAAAATCTTTTTGGATCCGCTTCCCAGTTCTCTCTATCCGTGGTCACATTGCGGTGGGTTCAGACGCACTTCCAGATAAGCTTCGTTCAATCATACAAATCAATGGAAAAGGTTTGGGCATTGCCTTTAACGCTTTTAAACGTCATAAGCACGTTCCTGGCATTTATTTCAGCTATCTCAAATTCTACAATAAGAAAGGGGTGATATTCCACGGGAAAATAAAGAAGTGAATTAGCTTAAAGGGCATATTGGTCGCATATGATAGGCATGGGGTGATATATTATTGATGAAGCAACGAAGGTATACAATGGAGTCATCTGAAGCGGTTGTTGTAACAGGCGGAAATGACCAGAGCACACCTGCACAGGTGTGGAATCGAGGGAAGTAATGGTGGAGCCCTCTAGTGGGTAGTTCATGCACCAATATACCTCCTTACCCTCTGGCGTAAGGAAACCATAAATTGACCCTTCTAGAATGGCATATGGGGAATGTATAAATAGACCCCACTTGATCCCATCTTGCCCAGATCCCCTTTGTTGTTGGTTGCTGTTAGTTTTCTGTACCTGTTGTTTTTCTCATTCTTTTTTCTTATTTGATTACATTTTGCCTTCACTTTCTTCTGCAGTTTCAAGAATAGTTTCAGTGACATCAGTACTAACAATGAACCTTGAATATATGTTCCTAATGTTCCCTTATATCTGACACTCATTTTGATGGAAGAATGAGACAACTTGAGCACTATAGTGACCAGCATGCCATCTCATTATATTTTGGTATTTGGATCAGGTACCAATGTTGGATTTTTTGCTAGTCCAGCCATCTGTTACAATCTTTCTGGTATTATTCTGCTCAAATTCCCCATTTCACTTCTCTGAAATTGCGTAAAGACAGTCCCTTTCACCTCTTCTATACTTTTGAATATTGATTCCAGAAGAAAATGCTTGTCAACCATTGAGTTTGTTCATTCCTCATTGAGTTCAAGTACACTTTGAAGGTGCTTTGGGTTAACTGTCATCGAGTTGCACCTTTTCAGTGTAACATCTGTCTCAGAGGTTGCAAGGTCCTTAGGCAACATCTTGAAGGGTGATGTTTAGATTTGACATGACCCTTTCTGCTTGATTACATGAGTTCTGTACTGGAACACATTCTGATCTTATATATAGATCAATGTCAAGATTCTTGATAATGTAGATCATTAATAGTCAATGATCCATCACCTCAGTAGAGAGACTTCATCCGATTCTGGTATTTTGTACCACAAAAAACACCAAGAATGTTAATGATGCATTCATGATCTGAGGCAACAGACAAGGAGCATCATGGCACTAGAAATTTCTTAGCACTCCAGTGGAAACTGCCATTTCTGGCTCTCCCCTGTTTGTTGTCACAAAAACACCATATAATCTTCAGATTTAGCACAGCATACCCACTTAAGTATTTTAATATGTGACTGAAACAGCAACTTAGAATTACAATATCTCTATGATAGTGAGAAAATTAGTTGTTCTTTGTGAAAGCATTCTTTATAAAAAAAAATGTCGCTGTATGTTTGTCCTTATGAATTTTTGTGTGTATTTTCTGTCCGAAATTGCATGTCGCAAAATGTGTAGAGGCAAAAAAGATTCTAGGTAGCATAAGGTTTTTCTTTTTTTTGCCTTAACGTAGACGCCAACTTCGTCACATGAGGCCACATCCCAACCATCTTAGGCATTTCTCCTTGCTTATTTTATTAACCTTTCCAAAATGTCATCATCTCCGATACTCTCTACAGTTTTCCATATTCCATAGATATCCGCATACCTTCTGATCATGATCTCCATAATCACATGCTATTGAATAAGTCCAGGTAAGGTGATTACATGCCTTAGACATATTTAAATGACCAATTCCGTGTATATAGCATTCAGTTTAAAGACCTATCTAGACAGCATACTTTGTAAATGTGTGAGTTAATGGACAATAATATACTTCGGTTGAAGACATGTGCACAGCTTTAAATTACAATTATATACTTCTATAATCCATGTACAATCCTGCCATAAAAACCTCTGGGTTACAGAAAAAAGAGTATTTGAAGGGTCCAAATAGCAGGGGATAGGTCTAAACACGTTTCTCTGTATAACTCATTCATAGCTGAGGTGGATCAACGATATCTAAAGGGAGGAGCGTGCAAGTGGGGTGATCAAATGGGTGGGGCAGGCTATTGGAGGGGACCACACACGTTTCTGCTTCATAATTCGCCCATTGGTCGGGACCCGAAGGGGGTCCGTCCGCCCCCGCGTCCCCTCTAAATCCGTGACTGCATCGTGTCTGCGTTCGTGCATGTAGTGATATCGCATGCTGTTGCATTGACTATGGTGCCCGATATCAGGCCGTCTATTTTACACTCTTAGGCATATGCGCCGCTGACATTATGATATCAAGTACGTCATTGTAGTCATGCAGGTATACCATGATAGCGATTTGGGGGGGTTAGCCTGTTGTTTCATGCAAGACTGAATCCATGACTAATCACATGATGCCCTGACGGGATACCGACATTCATATAAAGCACCGGTCCCCCGCAGGTTTATGAGGATATTCCCAAATTAGGAAAGCTGTAGAGGTAAATAACAATGAAATTATCTCTATATTAAACGTATATATATATTTTTTGTTGTTGAATGACCAAACTAGAGACTGACGACATATTTCCTATCATAATTATTTGCACTTATTTGCCGTGCACTTTGTAAGAAAACGCATGTACATTATCAAGTGTAGGTACATATATGTCTATCAAAGAATAAGTCAATCAAACTGGCTTAAGAGAGGATGACAGGTAGAAAAGCGAATTGTTTGCATGTTTCCAAATATCTAGACCGCCCTGCTCTAATGCCATCGGCTGGGTCTTTCAGCCAAGATACCTTCTGTAGATTTGTTTGGATATTGGTCAGTGACCTTTATACATAGAGAGAGACATATGAAATGATGATTATCCCTGCACCGTGACAATTTCCGGTCTATGTAGATAGGACTAGCTCTGTCTGCGCAAACAAACTCTGTATGGAGGCTCATACAAGCCGATAGAACACTCCCAATATAAAGCAGTAACCGAGAGTAGGGCCTACTTGGGGTGTGTCCCTATCAAATATCGAGGTAGAAACGTGGTCATCATTCCAGTTAAAAATTATTATAACATGTCGGTCCGAGTATGGGATATACATTCGTATAGGAAAGAAAACACATCTTCACAGGTTTGAGCTTAGAAATACGATGATGCCAAAGACCTTATACCAATGAATATTCAGATGGGCTTAGGATTCTATGATGATGGAAATACACCTGTTAGAAAGAACATTGAGTAGTGTCCAAGAATATATCGGCAATATGAGAATCAGATCTAATTAAATCGCAATATTGTGCCTCACGGTGCAAATGCTTTAATAGTGAACCTATAACGCATATATCTCGAATGCATATTTGATTCCATAGATGGAGGGTTGCGCATTGTAAATTTGCACTTCACCTGGAATTTGACAGGTATAGATGCTAGTCAGGCCGTTTCGTAGTCTCTACGCTGATCTGAGGCCTGGGAATCGATCAGCTCACTACTGCCATACGTGATCCATCACCCAGTAGCGTATATTGGTTGGTCATTATTCCATTCACACCCAATGTAGACAGGTTTATCAACTCATCAGGTTAATTGTCATACAGGAGATGCAGAGAGATCACATGCGGCTTGTACTATAATTACGTCCGTCTTTCGAGTTGTCCAGCCCCTAATTTTATAAATTCTCCGAGCTGTTCCACCAAATCCTCTATTTCTGGCCCACCGACGACCACCCGGCACATATACACCACCCGGCGGGTGCCCAGAGAGAGGTTCCACCAAGCACTGCAGCCGGCAGGCCAATGAAGTCGCAGAGGGTTCGCTACCTCCGTCTGGTGGACATTGGGTGAGTTCGCTGGTCATCCAATAGGGGTGAGCCATGTACACCTCCACACACTGCAATGCTCAGGCTGCACAAAACCTGGTGATCGAGCGAGGCACATTAGGACTTGTAGGGGAATGATGAATGCACATTTACTTTACACTGGTTAATGCAGTTTACCGGACAATGAAGGTTTATTAGTCATGATTAGGCTTGATGTTATGATGTGTATAGCATGCTCTGATGCTTAAATTCTGCCACAACTGTCCAAGCTTTCGATATCCACTCGCAGGTTAGTTACTTGTGGATATCACCTGTCCATGTTGATGGAGTCCACTAGAGTAGAGGCCAAAAGTTGTCAATGTGGATCCCGGTGTTGCTCTCAGCATTGCTCTCAGTGTCATCGGCTGGCCATACTAAAATAAATTGAAAGTATTTGGTCGGCTATTGCCAGCGATGCAGCTGACTGGGCAGCTGGGCGTTATGAGCGCAACCTCCCCCGCAAAGCACAGCCGGCGGAAAACCTTCAATGACAACCCTTTTTTTCCCATGGACGCAGACAAGTCCACTTCTCACACAGCCTAATCCGGCTATTTCACCTTCAGGGCAGGGCAGGGCCCAGCCGAGCGCCTTGTGGTCGCCTATTGGTGTTCGGCAGTAATAGCCGGCACAAAGCTCCCACCGGCAGCAATACACTGCTTGGTGGAACAGCTCATGAGAGCTCATAGGCCCCTCACGGCCGCCGGCCTCTCCCCGTGCCTGCAAAACCCGGTTGATGGATAAACGACAACAGCGTACACGTAGTGACTCCAAAATTGAATTTTTACAAAGAAGAGCAAAACGAGTAAATATGAGTTCACACTCCCCATTCTATCGAGGCATTCGCTTATGGAATGAACTTGACCAAAGCACTCAGCAAATTGTAGCCAAAAAGGACTTCAAAGCCGTCGTCAAAGGGAACTATTCAATCCATGAATGGCAATCTCAGCCTATGTCAAGTTGTGTTTGGTGTATGCTACCTCTTACATGCTGTTCTCTTCTGACAATTATAATGCTGTATTGTCATTGTGTTTTGGATAAAATCACATCATCTCATCATATCTCATCCAATCCTGACCTTTTAACGTGCTTTTACCGTGCAATGATGGCTAAGCCCTGACTTTTCACTGTGGAAAAGTGTCAAAATCAGACCTTTTAACGTGCAATGATGGCTAAGACCTTACTTTTCACAGTGGGAAAATGTCAAAGTCTGACTTTTTAGCATGCAATGATGGCTTAAACATGACTTTTCACCGTGGTAAAATATCAAAGTCTGACTCCTTAGCATGCAATGATGGATAAGCCCTGACTTTTCACAGTGGAAAAATATCAAAGTCTGAATCTTTAGCGTGCAATGATGGCTAAGCCCTGACTTTTCACCAAGATTTACGGTCAATCCAATGGGACAGGTCAATCTCAAAGTCTGACTCAATACCAAGAAAAAAGTTTGCAATTTTCACAATGTTCTGACGCCCCATGTATTCAGGGAGGCTTATCATATTTGACAAATAGAGGCCATTAAGTGTGATCGAGCTGTGAAATCCCTTTTCCAGAATAACATCAGAGGACACCGTATCATCGTCATCACTGAAAACATCTCCACAGAGTTAGCCCTTGAAACTGGTAAAACGAAAGACCTGACCTTTGCGGCTTGTATGAGGGAGATCGCCCTCTTGGAGGCTCTGCATGAAATGGTTTTGGGCAAACTTGTTCAAGAGTATTGCCTGACTGAGGTACTGTACCTTCATCAGGGTGGCGGTTGAAGATGACTCTTC
Organism: Alentia gelatinosa; assembly: GCA_950022655.1. Lineage (NCBI taxonomy): Eukaryota > Metazoa > Annelida > Polychaeta > Phyllodocida > Polynoidae > Alentia > Alentia gelatinosa. Next base: position 158,531,137 of record OX465579.1, read on the forward strand.
TCATCACATCTTGTGACCCGTGTGCTGCATGGGGCTGAAAAGCTCTCCACCCACGTCCCTTATCAGGATCCTCCAGTCCCGCTTGACTCCTTCAAAACGATCCTGGACGGGCGACGCCCTCCCCGCAAAAGCCATCCTCCTGATGGAGTATGCAACACTGCTGCGGCAGTCTAAGAGGCCTATTCCACCAAGGAGGCACAAGCCCAGGCCTGGCCCCTTGTGGTCGCCTATTGGCGATTGGCGGCAATAGCCGGTCCAAACCTCCCGCCGGCAGCGATAATCTGCTTGGTGGAACAGCATGGAGAGCTCACAGGCCCCACACGGCCGGCCCCTGCCGGCCACTGTGCCTCCAAACCCCGTAGCCGGGCGGTATCGGCTGACCTGTTGGTGGCCGCCGGCCACCGGCCGGGGACAATACTCGGTGCAACAGCCAATTTTGGAGGTGTTCCACCAAAATATAGTGATAACCACAGAGAAAGCCGGGCGGGCGGCCGGACATTATGAGCGCAACGTCCCCCGCAAGCCCTGCCAGAGGAAAACTGATTTATTTGATTATAAGCCCCCGGCAGGCTGGCCGGCGTGCCAAGAGCGTGACGCGGAGAGCTGTTCCCCAGGCGCGCGTTGACCGCTCGCCCGCCTATACTACGATATACACCGTCAACAAAGGCCCGCGGACGGTATTCCGATATGCGGACACTGATATTTCGAATAGTTGCGGCTGTTTGGGCAAAATATAAGCACCAGTGTCAAATATACACATTCATAACATCAATACTTATCTTTATTTACCTTCATTGTTCGATTTAACCTGTAATTCCGCGGTTATTTGACATTTTCTAACCATTCCCGTACAATTCCCGACACGCTGACACACTGCTCCGCTCGATACGCGACTTTCGCGGGGTTCAGAGCGTCGTAGTGTATGGCCGCACGCCGCGCCGCCTATCGGATCGGGATTGCGCGTTAGTGCCGCCAACGTCCACCAGACGGCAATAGCCTATGAGCACTCGCCGGGCCCCTTGTGTACGCCTGTTGGTCGCCTCGTGGGGCTTTGGTGGAACAGCTCCTAGAATTTAGGGGTTTAGGGGCGGCCGGGCGGCCGGCCCCCGGCGGCAAATGCCGGCTGGAGAGCAAAAACCTGCCTGCTGAGGGCCTTTTTGGTGGAATAGGCCTCTAACTGTCCATGTCCAGAGTCCCGCCAGGCGGCCCTCTCACTCTCCTCTGACGGGATATCTACTCCACACGCGAGGGACTTGCCGTCGTTGAAACGCCTGGGAGGCCCCTACTTCCCAGTTGGTGCTTGGGAGGAATACACCATTTCCCAGCGCTTCCTCACGCTCCAGCCTTCGTCGACAGATCCCGTTGGCCCATGAAACCCAAGGCGGTCGTCCGCCTCTGCCGGTCCGCCCTGAGAGCGGCAGGTTATACCCAGGCCCACACTTTAACGCTTCACAGCTCAGGTGCCCAGCAAGCAACAGACACAACGCCGCTGGCTGACTATTCGCCACCGATCTGCAGTCGGGAGCCACCGACGCCAGATCGGTGAATGGAAACAGAAATACAGAGAAGTGTTCACCGATTAATTTTGCATAGAATATGCAATAAGGCCACCATCGACTGACTTGGTCAACAACCGACAAAGGGGTTTGAAATTGGTGATGGTCAATCAGTTTGGAGGACAGTTCAGTCGGAATGGACCGGTTAAATGTGGCAGAAACATGGCATACACAGTACCCCCAACAGTTTTTAGATAACGACTTGCAGTCGTTGGCCACCATCGACTGACTTTTGGGAGAACCCAATTAGATTATCGGTGCCGTCTTCATTGGCCAGTGAGAAAGGGCTTTCTCTGGTGTGTAGGAAACGCACATCAAGGCCCATGGCACCTGGTAGTCCCTGTCAGGCATCTGCACATACACCACCTAAGCCCATCCCCGAGCCCAGCACTCGACTCATCTATGGCGTGCAAATGACACATGGACTGACTTTGGTTACATCTCATCTATTATCTCGTTTAATATGTTACAATCTGTAACTCTTTTTATATAACTTACAAATGTAATTTCATCGACCTGATTACCTACATTTTATAATACCTCGGTTACTGTTTCTCAACCAAACCTTTATTACAACATTCTACATGTTATTTTACTGTCATTCTAATGTTCTCACATTCATAATTTTTAATTCATGTATCAATGTAATAATTCATGAATAATGTTAATGTAGATAAAACATTATTTAAGGCACTGCAGGGCTCCTCATAATTGGTATGTAAATCGCCGTAACTCATGTAGGAGATTACTTCTGTCGTCAACTGATTTCTCAATAAAAGACTTCTTAATATCAGATACATAATATGTAATATAAACTTTCTATATTATAACAATTTAAGTTCTAGCTATTTGCTACTCACAAATGTTTGTGACATCATGCGTAGTGCCGACTTTGCCCCCTAAAAACACCTCCCGCTCCAGACCGAGCACTTTTGTCAAACATTTACGAGCTATTGTTGAGAGGATTGATCTGCACCAGCAGTGGTTTGTTTACCAGACGCACGAATTCAAATCAGAAATGTGACAGTGTGTGGAAAGAATTGAATGATACTGTTACAAGCTACATTTCACCGTTTGCAAGCATTCTCGCCTTGTGCACACAGTGTCATTTATGCCTGTGTAAAAGCCTATGTTTTGGGCCTTGAAAAACCTGTAAAAAAAAAAGCCTGTAGTAGGCCTCAAGATCTGCAGTGGTGTACTGATTGCGTCGTGAGGTACTTCTGGACCGTGATCACCTTTTTTGTACCTAAAATCGATTGTGATGCACGCCGATATGCGGAGTCTACAGGTTTGTCTACGATACTAGACCTTCCAGACCAGTCTATTATCCTACCCCTAATATAAAATCCCATAGGCTTAACATTGGGTTTCCGTATGCCACGCTCACTGGCATACGGAGTTTTATATGCCACTAGTGGCATACAGCATTGTTATCACGCAATATTCCCAAATCGAGAAGATAGGGTAGGATAAAATCAAAACCTGATTCGTTTTAATCTTGGCCACCGCATTTGGCCCCGGACTTCACTCGGCTTCGCCTCATGAAGTCACTTTGCCAAACTTCAGTCGTGGAATACGGTGGCCAAGATTAAACCTCATCCAGTTTTACGATATGATTTTTGATATTAGTAGACAACCTACGATACAGCTTTTTCATAGGGGACAAATTGTAGACCGGCGGTGTGGACCGTATGGTGATCGCAAATAGGTGATCAACTGCCCCGATTATGGCTGGCCTTATGACGCGATTTTGATTTTCTCATCGGGAGGTGCAATGTGAGCCTACTCTTGACGGATTTATAGCTCAGTGGACGCCGGGTTTAATATGCATTCCATGTTAGCCATTAGAATTGTCCCAATCCCTTAAAGGTTTTATTTATCCTATTAATAAAGATACTATACTGATAGGAAATATAGAATATTGAGGTTCCATATAGAAATATGACAAATCACATTGTAATCTATATTATGTTGAAGTTATAGTTTCTGCCATCGGTAATACAGGTCTGAAAGCCCCGTAACCTTGATTCCCCGACCTGGAGAGCGATACACGCTGAACAATAAGTTCCATTCAAATGTTTGTGTTTGGTTTACTATTTCCCTACATTGGTTACGTCTTTGTATGTTATTTTTGTTTAGAACGTTGATAAAACCATCAAGAAGGCATTTTGGGTCCCCCGTCCGTCAGAAACATTGGTTACTATATTACACATTTTGCTGAAATAGCATAATCGTTTCTCTGAATAATGTTTCCACATCAAGAATTCACAATAATGTATAATTATATGCGGCTCCATGGAATCTAAAGTGCTCTAAATGGAATATATTTCAATATGATCCCCATTTGCATATGCTAAACCGGGTGGACATTGATTCATATGGCATTTTGTAATGTGCGTTTACATTAAAAATATCATAATCATAATGGCCGAGGAAACACTCACCAGTTAATGGGGATAAACATTTATATAGCGAGGTCTTTGGAATAAAATCTCTAGGGCTTGCATTATTTCATAGGAAGTTATAACACATCAGAAATTTGAAATCGTGTCTCGAACAGCTAGGTGGTTTACTAGAAAGTTGAATAATTGTAGAAAAACATTTAAACCTATTATACAATTAATTCCTGCAGCACCTGCGCTTTCATTTGAAAATAATGTAAAGTATACTCAACCAGCCAAACTCTAAGGGGTAGACTAGAATTATATTTACTGGAGATTATTACATTTCTGTACACAGAAAAGTGATTAGTATGATTTCATACAGTTCTACAAAACGGCGTAATCGCTCCAACATCTAAAACAATGCCAAATAATGTGGTTGCTTCTGTGGATACTTGATTATCGGATCTAAAACTGCATCAAAGACGGATATAACCTGAAAAAATATGTACATGTATCACATTAATCAGTCATTGCGACTTTAATTACTTTGTATAGTATGGCAAACAGGGTGAAGTGGATCCCGTATTTCAGCAGCACTAGATCTCAGTCAATCTTGGTTTGCTGAGACGACCTAGATATGCAGGTCTGGCTAAATCCTGTCTCACGGGATCAGTCGCGGCAGAATTAGCTCGAGCAAGCCATGTGGTGCCAGAGACAAGCCAGATAGACCACGCACGGCCAAAATTGCACTCTGCTTTGTGGAACATTCCGCTTTGATTTCAAGTATATCAGGACGACTAGTTCAGTCTGTGTAATTGTGTTAAAGTTGTAACTGGAGAGTTCATAAGCGTGAAATGTCACATTAAGGTACGTACCAAATGCGGAAACTGAACTCTTGCATTCTTCCTACTTTATATGTTGTTGAAAAATTGATATCACAGTGCTTAAAAAAAAAAATTTAATAACATTTTCTTTATTGCATAGCAAGGTTACAGGAAGTTCTTTTCATCATGAGAGTTCTAGTTTGATCTGGTACAACAAGCGGGTAATCCGTCAGCTAGTTTACGGTAGCTGGTCTCAACCGGATCCCTTAGTGAAATAGTTGACAATTGATTTTAGGGGCAGGTATTTCCCCCTGGGTGGTATATAGGTCAGTTAGATATGGTTACCATTGGCTGTCTTTTTATACATAAACACCCCATAATCATTACATTACAGTATGGGTATTGGCAAGTTACTCAGAGTAACAAGATCGGGTATAGGATTTATATACACAGTAACGTAACAGGTTACCTTTTTGTTTCACTCATTAGGTTATACACGGAGGATTGGGACAGTCCCCATCATTGTTTGTCTAATCAGACTCTTGAATTCTTTCAGTGTTTCAGCTTTTACCAAGATGATCCATCAAAGTAGTGCAATGCCATGCCCCAGAATGGGGAGCTACTCTACTTACCCCTAAACATCCAATGGGTTCTAATAATTAACAGATAATCATATAAACAAAAATATTAAAAAAAACAAAAGAAGATGCTGGATTTCCTGGAAATGACGTGGAGCTTGTACACACACATTTAATTATAGTCCACTATTTGTGCCAGGTACCTCTTCTTTTGTGCAATAAAAAAAATCTTCTCTCGATGTGCCGTGAAGATGCATACTTAAGAACTATACGTTGTATTCTCAGCCAATTTCCATGTCGAAGCTATTCTTATAAAACGAAATGAAATGATATATATTCTGCATTCAGAATGCAATCGAAATATAGTTAAGAATGTCTGGTCTTGTTTGACCCGTAAGAGGAACAGTGAACTTAGCTTCAGTAATACTTTTTGATGAATATGCTAACAGTAAGCATGGGCAGCAGTATCTCTGAATTGTATATCCATGCGATAAGGAATGAATAAAGAGCTTTAAACCAAAAAAGGAAACGTCTAATAACAATCAAACTAATTGATAATCGAAGAAAACATTTCACTCATCTATATAAACCAACAATAATCCCAGAATTTGTTATGTATTGAATAGTCTCGGCTTTGATTACATAATGGATCAACTTCCCAATACATGATCTAAAAAGCAATCGACTGTTAAAGAATACGACAATATTTTGCTTCGGAGATTTGATTCATAGGAATATATAGAGGCATGCAGATTGCCCACTGTGAGAATGAGAGAATGGAAATCATCTTTCCACGAGGCCTCATATTGCTATATAATCAGTACATTGCGATCTAGGCTCTACTTAATCTTGGCAAGTCCAGTTTATTGTTATTGCCGACTGTCACCCAGCGTTAAAGCTCGAATAAAATTTGCATTGCAGACATTGATCAAACGATTTAATGTGAGGGGCCTGGACAATGGGCAACATTTCTCACCCAGCGAGTTCAATATGGCGAACTGCCCGGCCCCTATTGATGATGGACGCAGTCAATTCTGCTTCCGTTATTTCCGCTGGGGGAGACCACTTGCAACAGCATCCCTTCCGTGACGTTCATCGTCCTTCACCTCACCATTGTTCCTGACAAGCTGAATCACTTCCGGTGGTCATCGACGGCTCGACCCGTCATGCAGTTTTTATGTTTCCAGTTCGGCTGATGACACAGCCTCAATCTGATTGGATAACGTTGGAACCCCCAACCCAATGAGACGAAATCAGAGACTGAAGGGCCTTCATCTCACAGTGTACTGATAATCAATGCATTTCCAGATACGTGTGCAATTATATTTGCAGTAGAACTCCGCCTAACGGACACTCCGCGTTTACTCTCCTACTAGGGATAAAGGTGTGAAGGACGTTGAGGGTGGAGATACATGTAACCGATTTGTAACTAAGCAACACGATATATAGTCCATTGGATTAATCCACAAGCGTCCTCTAAATACCTGGAATAATATCGCAGTTCCCGGCAGCTATTTGTAGACACGCAATTGTCTCTGATACCAGTTAAAACAAATTGTAATGGTTCAGCATCACGGACGATATATCCGGGATTGCGGTGAATTGCATGCTAGGCGTTATGTTTGTTCAGTGATACATATTGATTTGTTAATCATGGAGTTTTTAGACGGGCGTGTTGTCTTCTCTCAACTCAATTGACCAGGGTTGTAGCAAGCTCACAAAGAGTAATAAGAGGCCAGACCTAGCTTGAATGCTGACCTGTTCCTCTAAACATCTAGTCCAGGTTACTTACTATCTTGGCATGACTACTTGCAAAATTACGAGACCCCGGTAAATCACGACACGTTATGGGTATTCGGCATAGTTATAGGTATTCAAAAATAAGTGAATATTATGGTCACGATTAGGGTTGCTGTTTGGTTTTATAGGCAATCGTTGAATGACTCACCCTGAATGGCATTTAGGTGAAGAACAGTAGGCCTATGGTAGTAAATAAGCAATTGGGATGTGACTCAACATTAACGGAATTTCGGTAAAGATGAATATGAAACAGGGTTGTAAATGAGCAATAGGGTAGTGACGCACCAGGAAAAGGTGTTTCTGTGAAAATCAGGGTTAAGGTTCAAGTTGTTAAATGAAAGGAAGATGAGGTCAGAACGAGTCCTAAACTAAGTACGGATAATGATTTCACATAACCGAACAAATGAAGATGATTGAAATATTGCATTTAACCATTCGGTAATATTAGAGCGACTCAAGGGCATCTAAGTGAAAATGGGAAATGGCTAAGGCTTAAGGACAATAAATGAGCAATGAATAGTGACTCATGCTGACATCTTATAGGCGTTTTATATAATAGAGCACTGTGAGAGGAACTACGAAAGGCGTTAATAATTATAGATGAAGAATAGCGTTGATATTCAATGTAATTATTTATAAACAGCATTTAAGGACTGACTCACCATAAAAGGCGTCCAGCAGCAGGTGAAAACGAGTGTCATCCCACACAGCAACCACACCATCTGCAGCTCCAGGTCTTGGGCAGCTATCTGACTCTCGTGGCGGCCCCTTTTAGTTGGCTGCTGGGCTTCTTGCTCTCCATGTGCACCGTTACGCTTGGCTGCCTCCGGGGAGGGGTGCTGGTAGCTCTGGTGATGAAGGTAGGTTCCGGGCCTCCTTGTCAGGAGGCGTCTGCGTTTGCGCGCCATGAGCAAGAAGATGATAACGATGATGTTGGAAACGAGTGTGGTGAGGATAATGAGCAAATTGATGACAGCGTAGAGACAAGCGTACACAGCCGGCGCTTCCCAGGACCGTGTCCCGACGGCCGCTTCCCGGTCAGGCGCCCCGGCAACAGGTGGCAGGTAGTCCGTCTCGTTAAAGTGGAACTTAAGGAAGCACCAGCTACATGGGAACTGCAGCTCGTAGCGTCCAAAGCCGAGCAGAGGCAGCGCGGCGAACGCCATGGCGAACACCCAGCTGGCAACCAGGGCAGCGCGAACGCGCGACTTCGAAAGGAAGCGCGAACAGAAGTACGTACAGCAGAGCGCGCCGATCCGCTCCAGGGCCATAAGACAGACGATGAGTGGCGTGACGAGTCCAAAACCCACCATCAGGAACCCATGCAACTTACACAGGTCATCTGTGAGGAAGGTCAGCCCTGTGCCATAGGCGGCGATAGCGATAGGAGACGTGCATAGTTGACCGAGTAGGTCGGTCAATGCCAACCCGGCCACCAGCGTGTAGAAGGCCGATCTGCGCCGCTCCGTTGTGGTATTGTGTAGGACGACCAGCGCCAATACATTGCCAAGTACACCGAAGAAGCTCATCACCAGGGGGGCCACCAGTCCTGAGTGCACCTCATCATGACAGCCGGTTGGTGACGCCGTGAAGTTGCCGGCCTCCTCGACGAGCGAGCTGCTCGCTACCTCAGAGCAACTCCCGGGTGGGCACTGTAGAGTAGGCGTCCCTATGCCCAGCTCCGACGCCAGGTACTTGTATTGTGACGTCATCGCGTCCATGTTAAGGCCAGTCGTCGTTTCGGTGGAGAGGTGAACCATTGTGCTTGTGAAGGGTGCGATAAGTGTATGTGATCCTCTTGGAAACTGCAAAGTTATAATCGTTACAACTATAGAAAACTGGCTTAATTAACTCTGCAGATGACACCAATTGGCCTCAGCTTTATAGTATATCCAAAGGCAAATACATGGACAATGATTAGGTTTAAAATCCATGCATACCACTAATTCTTTATCTGGTGTCCTATTGACCAGTTTTGTTCATATATAGGATTATATATATTAATAGTCATACATCAAAATAAGGGGTTGCATACTAAGAAGGAAACCCACGAGATGAAAATAGCTTGTTCCGTACTCCACCGAGTTTGACTGGAGAGTAATTTACGATGCGAAGCTGGGTGAATTACTCTGCAGTCAAACGAGGTGGAGTGCAGACCAAGTTATCTTCATCGAGTGGGTTTCTGATTTTATCTCACCCTGAATAACATAATTTATTGATAAAATGAATCACCCAATTAGCCATTGAGTATTGGGTACACGAACTTCACGGCCGTGGAGTACGAGTTCGTAATGTTAAGCCTATGGAGAAAAATACCGGGGTGAGATAAAGTAGCTTACTTAATTCAAATGGTATTATGCATGTACTTCGTATAACATGTAGTTTGTGTCCAAATTTGATTACACACACATATACATTTATATATATACACATGCATATATAAACCTTAAAATTGGGGACAAGATGAATGTAAACTGATATGGTTTCCGGCAAGGCTATAGCACTGGAGATGCAATTTATGGGAATCAGGACAATCACAGGATCCTAAAAAGTCTCCCCCGCAAACTGCTCCTTTTGAAACTAAAACACATGTATGGCCTCTCTAGGATTAGATGGCTGGCTGATAGCTTGGACGACAGATACTAGACTTTCTTACTTAATGATGAAGTATCGGACTCCTCAAGGGTAGACTTTGGTGTCCCCCCAGGGATCTGTGCCGGGCCCAATTTGGTTGGGCCCTGTCTGTAAAAGGTTGCAGGTGCTTCCAGTATACCGACAATTAACTAATCTTCACGAGCAATTGACATGGTGATGGAGCAATTGCACCTCTTCAGGAAGGAATGAATCAAGAATCAGACTGGTTTAGTAGCAATGGGCTAGCAATCATAACATACCTTATGTGGCCTCATACAAATGTTTAGGGATAGTTTTAGATATCAAACTATGCTTGACGAATCATATGAAAGAAGTTAACAAAACTGTAATTGCAAAAACTTATAGATTTAGGAAAATCAGGCATTGCATTTCGATGAAGCAGATAGGACTGTCTATGTTGTCGCTATAAGGCTTACAATGGAGTATTGCTCTTATGTTTTCGACGGGACCCACTATTCTGACGTTCAAAAGTTCCAGCGAATGCAGAACAGAACATTGCGTTTTGCCATGTTAAGCTCTGTAGATCCCATCAGCATTGATGAATTGCATGAGCAATACAGGGTTACTAGACTGAGTGAGCGACGAGACAGCCAACTGCTTAATATAATGTTCAAATTGGATAATAGGTATCAGATCGGATGAAAAAAAAATCAGATTTAAAGAGTGCTATTTCAAAAGTTCAACCTTTAAGAAATCTCCATTGTACTGTGGCGTATTACTGCGGAATGCCCTGCCTGTGTGGCTACAAAAACAGCTAATAAGCTGATAATGTAGACTGCAAAAGATGACACTCATAGAAATGATGCTAGTAGGCTTACCAGTTTTTGTCTCACTCATCTTATTATGTCTGTCTTTTTTTACCTTTACTTTACATTCTTCATTATGTTAGTTATCACTACGGTGAGTATTCACTGGAAGAACTTTTGTAAAAAAAAAAAAAAAAATAGAAGTGAATAAAAACCTTTAAGAAGGACAAAATGTTGAAGTGAAGTGCTAAATATACGAAGGTACTCCGAGCCCGATGAGAGGAAGTGAGGAAGGGGGAGACAGGAATGGAGAAGGCGAGGTGACGCAGTTTAGAATAAAAAGAAGAATGGAACTTGAGAAACACATCTGATTTTTCAAGGGAAAGAAAAAGATACTGTTTGGTAATATAGACCTACTCCTGGGTACAACCTTTCTTTCACTCACAGAGTAGAATTGTTTTGTACTTGGCGGTTATATTTGAGTTATATTTCTTATAACTCGCTTGGATTATCCTCTCATTATATAGGATATTACAGGAATGAAATCGTTAGGAGGAGGTATATTGATCTCATAATCAACAGCCTCCTATAGTACAGGGACTGCGATTGTATCTTTCCACGTGTATAGTAGATCTCTGAATGACCCGTTTCAGTATCATGGCATATCAAAATACACTATGCTCATCGTCATATACTAACCACAGTAATCTGTGGATCAACACTCCTGTCCCAGTAATGGGGACTTTGGAGGATCAGTATATATTAACATTCACTTATTTAAAAAAAAACAGTTTTGCGACAACAATTACATGGCTCGCGAGATTGTCAGAGTTTTGTCTATGATGCCAATATATAGGTGACAACTACAATACTGAAAGAATAACTAGAAAGTAAGTTCAAATGAGACACCAGAAGTGTCATTTCAGAGACTTAATCCCTTCAAGTCCGATATCGTAAATGACTGATATTTATCAGTCATGGAACTCGCTTACCTCTTTGTTTATGCCACAAGGCACTGGGCGGGTTTCAAGAAAACAAATTCCAGATTGCTCCACTGGTCAGACGGGTTTTGGCGTCATAGTGGAAAGTCACACAGTAATGAGTCTGTAGGCGAGTAATAGAATAGAAACTCCATGCGTCTGCACTGCCGGACAGAGTACAAATGACTGCCACTAGAGGGGCGTCGCCTGTGCCTGCGCGCGAACGTGCTGCTCGTGCAACCCAGTGAAGCGGGAGAGGTGTTGTGTGCGCATGCCCGAGCGTGATGCTTTCTGCTGGAAGTAACGTAGGAGGGGTTGGGTGGTGGCTGGGGATAGGCTATGGGAAATAAAATAGGACTGTGGGAAAGGTCTACCGTAGAAACTATTGTATAGGATCATGATCCAGTATGGAGTGTGTTCCGCCTCTCATGCGGCACAACGTATTCCTTCATTTACTCCGGTCGACCTGTGGAATATTCGGATACTTGAGAAGGGCCCACGAGTTGGGTGCGTGGAATCTCTTAACGTCGAGCTAAAGATTACCTTCATAATACCACTGAATTATTGTGAATTGGTAGAAGATTATTTTGCTATCCGTATGCAAAATGTAAACGTAAATAAGGCCTCTGTACAGTTTCCCATGGAACCTGTTTGCGTCGTTCCCCATTTTCACTTCCCAGATTTTATACAGGTTTATGTTACCGTTATGGCTTTGTGTGATAACTATTGAAGAACAGTATACATGGATATGAGATTAGCATCGTTAAAACACATATGCTACATGGAATTTCACTTGTAGCCAAAGTTCCCCTACCTTTCGCAATTAAGGCCTTAAAAAGATGGAAATGCAGCACTGAAAATGCCAGACCTAGACAAACGCAACATGTTTTGTACAACAAATATGCTAGAGCATTCGTGTATTACATGCTTTGTTTTGATCTATATACTGCCCTGGTGCAGCAATGAAGGTATGATTATATGAGATTGATAGAAGTCTCTAGAGGTGTTCCCAGGGCCAAGTCAAAAGTTTCTGTTACCATCTATTGTTAAAGCAAGATGATCATTTTGACTAGTGAATGCGCCTAACTAATCTGTGAGGGGCCGACCATAAATCATGTCACACTTTTTCATGGCATTTTTAGGACCCCCCACCCCCCTGTCACACTTTCTCACACATTTCGTACCACCCCCTAAAATATTATGTTACACTTTCCGAAACACCCCCCCCCCCATTTTCTTTCTTATGTATGATAGGTAATCATTATCATTTTAGACCAACCAATCATATGCAGTGCTGAACCTTTGATCAAGCATAAATCTAGTTTGGTCTAGCCTGCTCTGGTGAATTACTACCAAAATCAACATCTTCCTCACTGCATTCTAACTTTGCTAAGATGTATCTATAAAGAAATGATTGACCTGAAATTGTTACCTCCTATTCCACCTGATAATCATCTACCCAAAAGTGTCTGATAGGCAGTGGGTGGTGCTTGATTCCATAATCAGCCAAAATCATCAGGTGAAAATGTGGCAATAGGCATCTTAGTTGGGTCCAAATCAATAGTCCCGTGACCGTGACTTCTGAACCTCCATATCTCACCTTCGTTGTGTAGAGGGGACCATTTTGATAAAATTTAGCTCCTATGTCCCTCTGATTAGGTGGGGGATGACTCAATTCATGCGAGGACGGCGCTGACAGCCAAAAACGGTCACCCACATCTAGATCTAGATGAGGTAGAGAGGCAAATAAGGTGTCATTTCCCACTAAACCTAGCATGAGAAATTCAATGAAATGCATTTCAAATTGATGTGATATGTTCTACATCACGAAATTCAGTAAAAGCAGTATTATAACACTTCACAGAGCCCTTATACAGCATTTTATCATATGACTACTTTTGTACACATACAACCATAACATACATCAGTATCACATATAGTTCTCATTACTTTGCACTATTTCAATAGAAGATTCAGCCTCAGAATCAGAAGATTCATTGTCATACCTCTCATCATTGTCTTGTGGTGCAGGAGTAAATGAAACTGACATACAATCTATCTTGAATCTGCCATCCATTACCTAAGGGTGAGGAAGGGTTGGTCCTAATGTTTGTTTGTTTATTTGGGTAGTTTAACGTCCAATTTGTTCAATTAGACTTACTTTGGTTTACTTTACTCAAATATGCATATCCTGTTGGAATAACAAGGTATGCTGCCTGGTTGATCCAGGCATCTTACTTTTCCCAATCATATCTTATCGAAGAGACATCAAACTGTCATTCACAGAACTGAAGAGAGAACATGGCAAAGAGGTGGCTATGTGCTGGCTGCCGAGTCATATCAGAATTGAAGGAAATGAAGCTGCAGATCAAGCAGCCAAAAATGGATTAAACAGAGAAGTTGGAGCCCACACGGTTCCACATACAGACCTGAAACCAATGGCCAAGGAGCACATTCATAAAACTTGGCAGAAACTCTGGAACTGCACCAGAGACAACAAACTGCGAGAAATTGTAGTGGCTACTAGCCAAAACTTTAAGAAAGACAACCTGACATGAACTGGACAGGTGAAACTGACCCGTCTGTGGACTGGTCACACCAAACTGACACATGGGCATTTCCTAAGAAGTGAAGTAGGACCTATGTGCCAGACATGCAACACTCCACTCAGTGTAAAACATCTAATGCTAGATTGTCAGGCAACCAAAGAGAGCAGGAAGAAATTCCTGAAGAATGTGACTACAATGCGCAGTGTTTTCCATGACACTTGGAAGAAAGAAATTCTTTACTTCCTCAGGGAAAAAAGGTCCTAATGTATTTGCAAATGAGCAACATAGTTCACACTCTGCAGATGAAGATAGAAAGTTTTCTTGTCAGGTGGAAGGCGCCTGACATCCACATCTGTTATTGCCATATATTTGTAGCCATGGTAGCATTTGCTACAAGAAGCCATTGAATTCCTCCCAATTTCTCACATTAGGACATGAATGTTTAGGAAGAGGACCTCTGTCATTTCCATAAAGGTCATCCAAAACGCAGCCTGTGGTGCATTGCTGTACCCATCGTGGCAATTATCCACTAGGGCACTGATTTCAGTAGACCTTGTAATTTCAGAATGTGCTACATTTGCATCTTGAATGCTGCTGGGATGGTGTAATCTCTTTAAAGTATCCTCTCAAAAGAGGTGCATTCTTAATGTTCTTGTCTAGCACCCTTTGCAAAAGTGCCTCATAGAAAAGTCATAGACAATTAACACCACATTCAAAGTGTTTGCCTCACAAGGCCTGATCAACTGAACCATCTGCAATTACACTGAATTCTCCCACTATGACTACATCCAAGCCTGAGCCTTTGAATCTTTCATATATTGTGCACATGTAGCTCATTTAGATGTGGAATGTACCCATAAACGGTATGATCTTTAGTTCTAAAAGAAAAACTAGACTGGATAATCACTAACTACCAATCCCAATAGCATTCCTCTTTCTTCAATTGCCCTTTTTAGCTTGCACATGACATCATATAAGAAAGTTTTGATTGATAGCTTGGCAAATGTCATGTAAAATACTGCCTTGCTCATTTCATGTGGCATGAACTTGTTGCTTGACAACCAGGAAATCCAGGAACAGTTTGTTCTTCTGGTGTTTGATGTGTCCCTTATCCTACCCCTAATAAAAAACGGCCATAGACTTAACATAGGGAAATTTTATGTGGCAGGCCGTGACATAAAGTGTTTTTTATGCCACTAGAGTAATAACAATATTGACCAATCAGAGAGCAGGATGTCAGCTACTGTGAAAAAAGTTCTGTTGGTCTTTGACTCAATATTTATCGTTTTAACAGTAATATAGGCATAGACGGGGTAGGATAAATACGAAACCAAACGAGAGTAATACATGACCTTCCCGTCGTGGCATAAACATTGACAAGTCTAACTCTCGTTTGGTTTCTACTAAATCCCCATTTTTACTGGCCAATACATGTATGACACTTTGCATGTGCTGGACTTTTGTGTCTCTAGGATCCACATGGGTGTTTATCCTATGTAGTCTGGCCTTCTTTTGTGTCATGTATGGGGTTGTTGCATGCAATTCCTCTCCAAGTTCCTTCAGCTTTGAGGAAACCTCTCCTGGAAGGCTGGATGAATATTGTGGCCACCAATATCATTAGCTGTGTT
This sequence comes from Alentia gelatinosa, assembly GCA_950022655.1. NCBI lineage: Eukaryota > Metazoa > Annelida > Polychaeta > Phyllodocida > Polynoidae > Alentia > Alentia gelatinosa. Next base: position 158,546,837 of record OX465579.1, read on the forward strand.
AAAGGCACCAGCCTGCACAAACATGACATTTGCCCAGTGAGACTGTCCAGCACCTGACAGTGTATCATTCTCAAAATCATCATTGTCCACTACCGCTGCAGCTGGTTCACCATCTAATAGGCAATTGATTGACTTTGTTAAACTGGTTACAGCCCAAAACTGGAGATCTTTGTAGCTGATTCCCAATTTCTTACTATGTAGAATGTCAGCAGTCTCTCTACTTTTACTAATACTATGCAGCATGGCCTTCAGATTAGTTACAGTTGCTGAATATTTGCCTCTCTACCTCATCTAGATCTAGATGTGGGTGACCGTTTTTGGCTGTCAGCGCCGTCCTCGCGTGAATTTTCAAAAAGTGTAATTTCAGAGTCATCCCCCACCTACTCAGAGGGACATAGAAGGTCATGGGACTATTGATTTGGACCCAACTAAGATGCCTATTGCCACATTTTCACCTGATGATTTTGGCTTATTATGGAATCAATCACCACCCACTGACTATCAGACACTTTTGGGTAGATGATTATCAGGTGGAATAGGAGTTTGTTTGTTTGTTTGGGTAGTTTAACGTCCAATTTGTTCAATTAGACTTTGGAATAGGAGATAACAATTTCAGGAGATAACAATTTCAGGTCAATCATTTCTTTATAGATACATGGGTGTTGATTATTTCAGTGGATTTGTGTATGCAGCCTCAACAGGATATCCATCCAAAACCACTTATTATCATACTTTTCCCAACACCTTTGCAGCATGGGCAAAGTTGCATTAATCTAAAGTCTTGGAATTAGGTGACGCGTGTTCTGTCACACGTCTCTACCCCCCCCTGTGATTTTTAGGCTGTGTCACACTTTTCAATCTACCTCCCTTATTAGATTATTTGTCAGTTTTTTACTCAGGGCGTAGTAACTACAGTATTCATACCAAAGCTGACATTTTCATACATAGGCTTTCGTTGACCATGTGACACCGTCTAGACCAATCACATCGAAGCATAGATGCCTGAAGAAAACATACTCGATAAGGCCCGGCGTCCACCTACTAAGATAGAAATTTAGACCTACCGATATGACTCTGATATAAAAAGCAAATATCATATTGGGAAGGTGCGAAATCGTAGACATATGTCTAAACATGCCAACCCACCATGCATTGTATGGGGTTGTATCGGTGTCTAATCGCAGAGACGTGGTCAACTGCCCCGATATAGGTGCCCTTAAGCCGACGACACACCAAGCGAGAAAAGCAGTGAGTTCCGCAATCGCCAACACAAAATGGCCTATATGTGTGCTATTATTTCTTATTTCATCTGATTATTGCTTCCAAGATGCTAAATTATAGGCAGGAGATATTTCTATGAAATAATATCTCTTATACATGCCAATTTGTGTTGGCAATTCCAGAGATCGCCGCCTTGACTCGCTTTGTGTTTCCCCGGTATTAAGGGGCGATTCCACCAAACAACCTCTTTTTCTGAGCAAAAAGACGTTCCAGCCGATCTTTTGACAGACGTCGGCTACAATATCTGGCCATATTGCCTCAAAATGCATTGCAGCTCCACCAAAACCCCCAGCAGACGCTCATGTGGTCGCCATACGAGCGTCTGGTGGGTCCAAATTTCCAGCAGATCCTCCAGCCGACGCCCCAGCCGTGGCGCCGACTGCTGGACGTTGGCCTTGACAACCAGCAGGAGAGGGTCAGGCCCAAGGACTGGATAATCTCTGACTCTGGAACAAAACTCAACCATTCTCCTCTCTTGTCCTCTTCCAAATCTCATCAAAGTCTGGCCTTGGGACATCGTTTCCTCGCTCCACACAGGAACTTTCCTAAGGCCTTCTCACCAAATAGCCTCTTATCTGACTTCTTATCTGGTCACTTAAAGATTGAACTATTGACCGACATATTGAGTAATAAATATTTTCTCAAGCCAATTTCCCGTGTTGGATTAATTGGTTGTTAATTGTAAATCGAAGAATAATTGACCAAAGAAAGGATTTCCTATTCTGTTGAACTCTGACCCTCACCCATGTCAGAACCCTGCTCTCACTCAACGGCGGATTTGAAACAAGCAAGGAACTTTTACCACCACCTGCCCCTCAACTATAGAATGTATATCTTGAATAATATATCCTCTCCCATCTGACTACCTATCCGGTTACATAAGCCTTGAACTATTTTCTGACTTATCGAGTAATAGGAGAAAACGACCTTACTGTGGCCGAACTATGTCTTAGTTCGAGGTCACCTATCGCCGACGTTCGCCCCGATGCCGCAGACGGAGGGGCGAACGTCGGCGATAGGTGACCAAGAACTAAGACGTAGTTCTGGCCACAGTCAGGACGTTTTCATATTATTGCATACCTTAATTCTATCAGAAACACGCCATTTATCGAGTCCTCGAGTCACAACCGCTAATTGTTGACCCTGTCTGCTACGAACTGAAAGTTGCGCAGGATCTGTGCATTGCGCATGGGCGATTATACCGTCACTCGCCGAACGGATGTTTGGTTGTTATTCGGTAGACGTGCACTTAACAGAGAATGCGATTGGAGAGCAGTAGGAGTATCACCCGGGAATCTGCGTAAGCGTGTCTGTGCATCCCCCGTTGCAGACCAAGTCGAATGCAGGTTGTTATTATCGATGATTTCAACATATTTACAAAGGTTACACTGTTCTATCTTGTTGTCACCTGTCGTATGCCTCGATATTTTACAAAGACGCACTTCTAGTCGGTACGGGGGGCCTCTATAGCGAGTTTCAAGTTGCAATTCGACGTCCTCCGACATGTTGACAGTGGTCGCGATGACGTCGAATACGCACGCCAAGCGCGTTGCGGCGAGTTAGTTACATACACGTTAGAATATTGCACCACGCCGAAAAGTGCACCATAGTGGGCCGTAGTCGCGATATACTACACCCCCCGCAGCAGGTAGTATTTCACTGACGTTTGGCTATAGGTATGTAATAATAAATATTCTCTCGAGCCGATTTCCCGTGTTGGGTTAATTAGGAGGAGTTGCTTGCGTAGTCTTCACGTCGGCATGACTGTCATGAAGCACGTACGCACCAGCCACACATCTACGACTCATCCATCACACACCTTTTGTCCATTATCACCTGCAACGTAGCTCATTAACCATGGATAACTCAAATGAGGCACACTCCATTGAAGGTAACTTTTCTGTGGAGCCCCATGTAGATTTTAAAAGGGTACATTGCGCCTCTAACCAGATACCTACTCGACGACTAAATGACAGAAAGGGACGGCGCTGTTCTGGCATGGCTTATTTAATTGGGTATATTCCGCTGGTGTGCCATGGGCGCTATGTATTATGTATAAGTTCGCACTGGTACCGTAGGTGGTTGCACGTTAAATACGTTAGCAACATTTTGGTCTTCATTTTTCACTAAACGCTGGCTGATGGCCAGCGTTAAACGCCGTTCTACTGACTGCGCGAGATTGGACCGTGCTTTCTTTCTTTTCCTCTACCCAATGAATCGTCCTAGGTATATACGTGCACCTTTGGTTTCATTGTTTAATCACGTATTTAATATCACCCAGTGCTTAAATTTGCGCGATTTATTCACAACCTTGACGCAAGACCTCCAGATCGTAGTGTATAAGACGTATGGAAGGTTTGAGCACGATGTCTCCTTTCTGCTGATTCTTAGGAATGGGGTTCTAGAATAATCCCTGTAATATTCCAATTCAGCATGCCTGAAGTGTGACTTATTCAGACGAACAAGAACAGAAATTTTCAAAGGGTTCTCTCTCTATCGGGGAGGGGGAAGGGTCTTAACTCTGGGAAAACCTATCCAATGATGGGCCAAATCAAGAGATCAAGATTATAATTCAGATATGCTCCAAAGGTACGTATACCACACGATCCTACTCATGTCATACTTATGGCCGTACAGCATGTACCTGGCATTCGGGGTATGTAGTGGTATATGAGGTATAAACGGTGGCGAAACCAACAAATCATTCAAAAATAAAGATAAAAAATGTTTATCTTAAAGCATATAATAATACGAAAGCAAGCATACTGTGTCTGTGCCTGGTAAAATTGACTATACAATGAACGTCTAGCTGCGGCATGGGTTCATTTTATCGTCAATTTACCGCATATATATCATGTACAGCCATAGTAAGGTTCCCTGTTTCGGCATAAAACATTAAAGCCAATTAAATCGAATAAAGTGGATCTTCATTTTCAAATATGAAAGACGTCAAAAGATCTCAAAAGCGGGTAACACAAACGGAGCCACACACGTCCAGCTCCTCCGTCAATGATTTCCTCAAAGACCAAGGGAAAACACCTAAGGAGAAGAAAATGTGGAGAGAGTATGTCCCTTCTTATTAAGACGCTTGATGGCACTATATCTACGGTTTCTGCTATATATTCACTTATGAGTCTGGGACACTGACCATGTTGCACAGAAACGGGACATGGACTATTATGTCTGCGTATAACTATTTTGATACAATCTGGCATGGTATCTCCGTTTATATTTTACTGCAGACATCGCCCAGCCATTGGGCGCAACCACCCTGCTAGACGACAAGGAAGGAAACCAATATGGCGCCGATCGATCCCATGATATTAAATAGAATGAATCAGGAAATTGAAAAAAACCACGTTCGCTCTATGATATTGCATTGTAGAATGGGTTATCACAGTACAGTAAGCAGGTATGTTTACAGTTGTGAGTACCTTGAAGATGAATCCGTTATATTCAAAAGTTTATCTCACCCCGGTATTTTTCTCCATAGGCTTAACGTTAGGAACTCGTACTCTACGGCCATGAAAGTGTTGTATCCAATACTCAACGGCTAACGGCTGATGTTATACGGGGTGAGATAAAATCAGAAACCCACTTGATGAGAATAACTTGGTCTACACTCCACCTCGTTTGACCACTAGGCCTACTTAATTCACTCAGCTTCGCTTCGTGAATTACTCCGCAGTCAAACTCGGTGGAGTCGGGCCAAGTTATTCTCATCTCGTGGGTTTCCTTCTGATAATAGGTTCTACACTATTTGGTAAACATTTAGGGCCCAGGTCTACTAGTCTGTAGTAGTATAGTTTACCTTTCATGTTGATTATTTCTCTGCCCTGTATGGTTTCCCTCATGGGAACCAGATTTGCTGTTCTCCTCTAAAAGTTTTGTTGATAATGTAGTACCAGAACAAACGATGCAGGATAGTACCGATGCCATGGACTACAATAGTTCAAGTGCATGGAGTTGCCTTTCATGATATTGCATTTGTTATAGATTTATTCTATATTTTGCACCGTAAGTTTTTTCATATGTTGATTTACCTTGGGTTCTGGTTAGGTTATATGGTGAAATATTCTCTACTAATGTATTGTATGACAACTCTACCCTCCGCTATCATGTATTTACCTGTAGTCGACTCAGCTAGCTGAAACTGAAAAGCAACAGGTGTATGACCTTATTGAACAATTTCAGTCTTTTGATTAATTTTAGAGAAAAAAATACAGATACGTTTGGAATATTCGGATCTCATATCCATAACATCCAAATCATAAGTTTATTAAAGACAGAAGAAATTGATAGTTCCTTACTCACCTTGTTGATAGACAGGAGCTGCTCGTTCAGTCAGTATGTAGGTCACGTTATCTTCGAAGAGCTGCGTATCCCTGCTCCAGAAGCCAGGTCTTAGTCGTATCCTCACTACTGTGAAGTATGTGCCCGGCGCCACTATACATTGTTATAAGCATGCATGTAGCATATACCAACGTGCATCTTCCAAGAATACTGTGAACAAGCATCTATCGTGACGTCACTCGCCACACCACGTGTTGTGTTGAACACGTGGGCGTCACGACTATACCGCCGGGTATTGTGGGTGGTTGGCGTTCGCACAGGCACCAGATTAACACGGGAACAGTGTATGAAAAGGTCACCTGTACGCTACATGGTGCTGGTAGGTGCAAGTTATGAAGGGAGTTAGGCTACACAGACTGAATATTCTTTTTTATTACGCGAGAGTAGGCACTCTGTGTACAATCCACAGGACCATTGCCCCTGACGAAACACCCATATTTCATACAGTTTCAGGACACATATCGTGTATACGATAATTGTGAGTGTAAAACAACTTTTAAGAGAGGTTCATAAATAGACTGAGACGTAGCAACAGCCTGGGCGACTGCTGAAGTATGACCAGCTAAAATGTTCTTTCCCCTGAGCAGTATACGTGGTCACAAAGAGCTTTTCCCATTGGATTACCATGTCGGGTGGTAGCCTTTTCCAGTCGATGGATAGATGGATATATAGAAAGATAGATATGAAAACACTTCTTTAATGATACTACGTTTCAAAGGTGTTACGTGTTTTGTTCTACCAGTGCAGAAATCGAAGATTAGAGACACGCATATTCAGCACAAGAGAGACAAATTTTATGAGAAATGCTTTGACTCTTTATATAAAACCCGGATTAGCGTTATCACTTACACTTAGTTGAAGGAAAAACTTGACATGTGAAGCATCATAATTATTAGAGTAGTAATTCATCGGACTAAAATATATTTGGGGTACATGTGCAGTTATTGTTTAATGTACCAGAAGAGGAATGTCCCTGTCCCTTATCATTGGCCAAGAAACGTTCTCTTTGGCAGGTGAAAAAGCCTTATCCACCATATTTATTGTTATTATGAGCTTTAATAAAGTATTCTTTTTTTTTTCACTACGACCCGTACACTGTTAAGGTGTCGTCAATAGCAGATATAGTAGAAACGATTATAGTGATAGATGTGTACTAATAAAAAAGAACTACATCGAGATCCTTAGCCACTGACAATATGCCATGAGTTTTTGTTGCGGGGAAAAGATACCAGGGGTGAGCTAAACACACATGGCTTGTGATAACCTCTATTCATCCATATCTCTAGCTGAGGTCTGTAGCCTCCGTTATAATAGCTACTCTTATTATGACCTTCTCTAGGTTTGCCTTCATTCATTGGAACGGATAGTTCCAGAAAGCTTGAAATGTGTTCAATATATAGCACATTCTAAATTGGTCTGAAACGAGCAACATGAATATTGTTTGTAGTCACAATATGGCAGATTACTTGGTCGATCACCCTAACCGTGGGTTCTGGGTTTGAACTATCACACTGATCTTATTCTTAAAACACTTTCATTGAAAGAATTGATTGTATATATCCAGAATTATAACACATCAAATTTAGATGGTCGATATCTGACGGTGATTGCTAATATTCCTTTGGGCACTGGCGAGGGTGTGTTAAAGATTAGCTGCCAAAGTGATTTTGGTGGGTAGCATTTCTGGATTAGGAAATTCAAATAATAATTCAACCCAAATAACTGAGCCTAATACAAGAACCTTTTCTTAATCAGCAAAGTACACGTACTACTTTGTCTGAATGTGGATAAACTAACAGTGCTGGTTAGGCCCGTTTGAATGTCTGCTCCGACTGCTGAGGATCACATTGTTTCCAATAGTCGTTACCAGTGCCAGTTTGTACTTACTTGTGCTTACTTGTACTTACTTCAATGTTGAGCCAGGCTTACAAATCTGGACAGCGTTTTCTGAGGTATATACTTATCATTATACTCATTGTCTCACATGCATATAAGCAAAATCGGCAATTCTTGTCACTACCTCTTCAGTCGATAAATATACTTAAACTCATTAAACTTTTGATTTAAACTTGCCTCATACTTGTTTAGCTACACAAGCAGAATTTTCCTTATATCTATATAGACTACTCCTAGGTTTACAGATTGACATGATCGCTTCAGCGAGGTGATCACTCCAGCTTATATTACTAAATATGAGTGGGGAAAACGCAACGCCTGGTATAAAACTCATAAGCGGAGGAAATACATGGTTGGCTAATTTAGAAGGATTCGGTGAAATTTGCAGTCTACAGGCCTGTTCTAATTATTACTCTTGTATGTATGCTGATTGGAAAGTCTGAATATACATACATATGTAGTGGGGTGGGAATCCAGCAGTTTTCGGACGTTCTACGGATGATGGCATGGAGAGTCAATCCTTACTGTGTAGTGGTTCCGGGCAAAGCCGCACACGAGAGTGGCGCGGTGGAGGCCAGGATTACGTAACACTGGGTATATATACTCAGCGTTCGCAATAGGTCGACAGGCTCTCCTCGCGCGTCTCTCCCTGAGAGCGGACCCTTGGACCCTCACTTTGCAGGTGGGTTCTCGTAACCTTCCTGGTGGTTAGGCTAGTCTTTCAGATTAGCCTCTCCAGCGTTACCTGGCAAGCTGTGCTGGGGTACTGTACTTGTGGGAAAGTTCTTCCAGATCTTTCTGGGAAGTAGTGCTAATAAACATTCCTGTTTATTAAACGCGTGAGTTGTGTTTTGTGTTACTAAGTTCGTGCAAACCTACCGAAAACCGAACCAACCTACGTAATTGTTTGTAGGGTGGAATCCTGCCGGGAACTAGCGTTCCGGAAAGGGGTCTGCCAACCTGCTAGCCAGGCGGCGACCACCACACATATATTGATCATTATTGGCCCTGGTTTCCCCCATTCATTGAAATTCAGCACCCAATTGATCAAATATATATATATATATATATATATATATATATATATATATATATATATATATATATATATATGTATAACCTTGTATAAGCTCTGATATCGAGTGGCAGAATGAAATAGTTTTTAATCACAATTGATGAACGGTGCAGATAGAGGGTGCAACTTCAAAGAACATGTACTAGGGTTACACCATTTCCCCAGCGGCACTACCCCATCCTCTACCTAAGAAAGTGAGTTGTTACAATATACACTTCGTCTTTATAGCTGTATTTGTTTGCAACTTTTGGTTCATTTTAAAACAGGGTCTGTTTCAAACATAAGTATAGCCTATATACGGTACCTGGAAAGGTTAGACTAGGACTACACCACAAAATTGTTCTCCGGGGAGTGATGCGGGTCGGCTAAGCGCGCCATCTGTCAGCCTTTCTTAGAACTGTTTTTGCGATGGTAGACGGTAATTTTCTGTAAGTAGTACATGGTGACAACTGAAACTACCCTCACGTGGTATCCAAACGCCTTAAACTTTTCCCAAACTCTTCGGTATTTAACTATTTTCTTCGAAGGAAAGATAAAGTAAACGTTATTTGGGAACTTATCTGTATTGTTCTCGGAAAGAACCCTTTTATATCATAACATGCGGTTCACTGAAGACCGAACCGGATACACGTGGGAGCTGAGGATCTAACCAAGCTACACACTATTTGAACGGTGTTTCGAGCGGGAGGCAATTGTGTATGCTTTACTCGTGCAATCTTCCCATTCAAACATTTCAGTTTGTGACAAAGCTATGTAGTAGGCTCCCAATTTAAAAAAAGGTCACTCGGAGCACTAGCCAATGGTCCCGACTCCTACATTCAATCTCGGATCGGATTTTCAATATGTGTGTTGAAATAATTATACTACCCCTCATATGAATCTCCATAGACTCCATAGACTGTTGCCACTATATGCCAATGTAATGTCATAGAATATATATATGACACACTTTACAAATTACGATAAAACATATGATTGGGGTAGGATAAGATTTAAACGTCACTCAATTTTTTAATAATCGTTTACATGACCTCTATTGTCTTCTGCAACAGATATCACTCAACTCGGCTTTGTGATATCATTCCGCGAAGGCAACTCACACCATATAAACAATTACATGTATACGGAATTTCGTGATGTTTCATGATATCATCACCTAATCGACAAACCTACTATTGCTGGAACTGCATGTTGGTATATCAATGGATGTCTATTACCTTTGCTTGTAATTTCCTGTGGGTACTTTAGCCTTAGTTTTACATATCAGATTTGTATAATTAATGCACAGTGCAATCGCCAGATTTTACAGAAGCTCGGGTATTATACACATCTCATTTTACAGAACCGTGATAAACTTTGTACAATGATATAGTCTTACAGAATTATAAACTATTCTGATTATCAATATCTTGATCACAACTTCGACGCAATTTACCTTGTGTGAGATGATTATAAAATTCTTGAAATAATAGAGTCATCTTCAATATTCATTGAGGTAATTTAGTCCATAGGTAATGTCTATAAAATGATAACTTTCTTCTCTTCCATTTCAAATTTGTACAGCTTTGTCCTAGGTATTGAATGATCGAGTGACCATGTTTGGCATCAAGTTTTAATTCATGGTTCGTGTTTTATTGTCTGCTTCAAACATCATTTAAGAAAAACTTCATAAAAAGAACCTACGGATTAACACAATCTCATGCGCTGTCGTCCATATTGACCTCTTAACTGATAGATATCTCTATGCTCCCGATGTTTCCGCTATTTTTTCCGTGTTTGTTACATCACCAGACGATTGTCGTCTGCCTAATGGATGCCGGCGTCCGTCAAATCAGTCTCGGAGACCTCCTACATATTTTAACAGCTCCGACGGGAACGCTGGTGGCCTGTTACAATCCGTGTAGCCATCCATCACAAACAATCGTTCATTCTGGATGTCCCCGGATTATTGTGACTCATATAATCGGTCCGATCACCTTCGGGACACCCGGTGGGGCCTGACCAAGGGCAGTCTGGCGTGCAACAGATAGGAGCTGGAGGGAGATCCGGCTCCATGCCCGTCTCAACGAAACCAAAAGCGGACGTAGATATGCTGTTTTACGATTCATGTAGACAACTTTTATTGATAAAATTTTGAACTTTTATCATTGTAGCAGTAACTAGGGTCTTATTATTTCAAGATCGACTGACCTTTTTCATATGATGATAGCAGGCAGTTCTACTTTAATCTACAAATAATTTATCAGTAGAGTTGGCTGTAGATGTAAAGGCGTGAAGTGGCTTGTGTAACAGCGTAAATACTGTTGACACTGAAGTCAATGCCCACCTTTTTGAAAGTGAGGGAAGCCGTGTGAATTAATAGACCTGATAGAAATTCACATCACCCCAGATCATACAAACGTACGCACACACATACATAACCACACGCAATAGAGACATTTACATATATATATATATATATATATATATATATATATATATATATATATATATATATATATATATATATAGGGGGTGCACTGATTATAACCAGTCAACCACGCGTAATTTACTGAGAACCCCCCTCCCTTTCCACCGCCACCACCACCTCACACATCATACAATTGATTACTGCATGCAGGTGGCAGCCGGCAAGCATGCAATGCGCATGCACCTGTTCACCCCCGTGTCAACATGTTGGGATTACTTCCGCTCGTTTAGCCCGACCCCTATTCCATTTCCGGGAAAAACCTTCCATCCCTCCCTCCCACACCCCAAGTCTGTAACACGGGCAGCATGTTTAGCTGATGTTTGCTGAGCTATCGAGGTATGTGGGCTCTCCGGGAATTTGATCATTTATTTGTCATTCATCAACATCATCACAGGCGGATGTGGGTGTCAGCTTCGATTTTGCTTTTCCGCTGAAGATGATGATATCATCTCAAGAACGAGCTTCCCGGGGAGGGGTTAGCCGATGTCTGAGCAGAGTGAGCTGAGTGATTTATTGTAGTATATGTACATGGCGTTATCCTTGATTGTTGAACTCATCGTCACATCTCTCAATTATAGGATTACCAATCATTACATGTACCGAAATCTGGAGTTCAAGATAGAAAGCAAAAGGGAAGGGAATAACACAGACTTGTATAGGCCTACTGTGTCCGTTATATCAACAAGAATGATTATGATATCGAGGTATTGTGAGAGCATCATTTGACTAAAAATCGTTCATTATCCCTACATTATGCAATGCATGATGATATGTGGAGTCTTTTTCTCTCGGCAGAAGAACAACCTTGTACAACCACATGCTCTTCTCTTAGATAATCAGGTATCAAAGTTACAGAGAGCGAAAACAAATTTCCGACAGCCCCTCCACCCTAAAGAAAAAGTGATTGAGGAGAAGATCTTTGTCCTTCCCCAAGTGACATGCTTCTTCCACGCTGCTGCGCCATTTTACTTTCCTGTCTGGCAGAACTGATAAATAAATGAGGGTACCAAATTCCCACAGATGCCTCGTATTTCCTTACAATTTAATCAAATCAAAAGCTTTACTGACCTCGACTCTCATGTCATTCATCAAATCAGTGAATTCACAAGCAATTAGACCTTTATTATGGTTTCACAGGTTTCGGATTTTCAACATTGGACTAACGTTTAAAACTCTCCATTGGTAAAGGCATCTTCTAATCAACAGATGAAAAATGCGCCTGCCGAAGGCTATCGGTTCATTGATGTTGATTCATTGAATGTAGTTGACAATAACACTGAAATATTGATAATCGTGCCCGACTAGAAGTGAATACACACATTTTCCCGAATACCCGATTTCCCTCATGGGATTACGAGACGCAACACAACCATATGAATAGTACCATAGAATTTCCATAGTAAAGTTTTGAGCTATGTATAGAATTCATGTGGGCGGTACATTATGTTCTGACCAAATATGTATTGCTGTAAAAGCTCCCTTATAGTAAAGCCTGTTCTAGTAATTGCGGCAAATTTTAATGAAATGTCACTACCTATCCACACAAAGCATGCAGGTGATCGAGTATGTTCCGAAACCAAGACAGGTGCGACTTGTTAAAACTACTAATAGTCGTTAGATTAGGCGCTGTTTATGGTGCCCTACTTCTAATATACTCTCCCAATTAAAACATGATTTGACCACACTCACAAGTTTGTCGGAGGAGAGAGAGATGTACATATGTAGTATGATAGTATAGTTACGATATCAATTGTATTGCCATCTCGGAGCTTTTGCTATTTGTCTAGCTGTAGGATAGAAGTTGGTCTCACATAATCTTACAAGCATACTGCTGTAGTTCCCAACTACCATATTACAGAATTTCAGCTGGATAAACTCAGCCTATTATCCTTCTTGAGGAGTAAAGTGACCTCTTTATACGGCATCTTTAGCGATCCTTATGTAGTACCCTCGTGGAAAGTATTCTGCATGTTCCTACATATGTTTTTTATATCTTCGTGGAACTACAATGTATAACGTGTTTTACATCAACCCCATCCATCCATCCTCAACATATACCGGCAACAGATTATACAGGTTTGTCTTCCTTCTGATAAAGTGCATGGTCAATACCTACGGCTGATTGTTTAAAGCCTATAAGACATCGACCCGATGGCTGTGCCCGATTCTACCTTTGGCCGACGGATTCGTCGGGTCTGTGACAATCTGCATCAATCGGGTCGGTGTACTCACTTCACCGACCCGATTTTATACCTTTCCTGATGCGTCAGGCATTACTACCATGTTAGATATGACCGACTCTGCCCGACCTTAAGATTCTGGTGTACGCACTTCACAGATCGTTACTGATTCTGAGCATGCCATTTAAAAAGCGTTGCTATCTATCCCTCAGTCCGATTCACAAGTGCTTTATATCGATTTGTAGGGGAGACAGAAGCGGTTATAGATCTGAAAACTGTTTTTTTTATATCTTAGATAGAACAGAAGTTATCAAACTTTACATTATTGCCTATATATACTTATCGCCTGGTCACTCTCTTTGATCTCGTTGATCTCATTCGGGTCTATTTACGAGGTTATAAAAGAAGGGAGTGTCATCTGGTATAGTTTGCATGCCGGTGTCTTATAGGTATAATAGGTATAAGACACACAAATTTTATTCCCGACTCTCACCGAGCCGATGGTCGGGATGAATCGGGAACACATTTTGGTGTCTTATAGGCTTAACACTTGCTTCAAATCCAATATTGCTGGTATTCTGAATAAGATCTCATCATGATTAAGCTTTCAAAACCATCTGCCTCACGTCCCTTCAGAAAGTGGTATTCGTTGGAATTTTATAGTTCTCAATAAAGGACCATTCATTATATATGGTTGTGAGGACATATAGTCTTCATGGTGGTGGTGGTGGTGGTGGTGGGTGGGGGGGGGGGGGGGGGGTGAGCGACAACTTTTTCTGGCATTTCTATGAAGAGGGGGAGGGGGGTGGCATGTTTTTACCCCTGCTATTTCCTTCCAAGGGGATGCATTTCCCATTTGCTATTTCTACTAGGGACTCCTTGGTATTAAATATCTCATACAGTAACTAAGGCCTAATCTTATAGACTAGCTAACACAATGACAAGAAAAGAGAATATGTAATATCTTCTATTCTTAATGAAGAAGACAGATAACTATACTCAGATATGTAATTATAACATATATCATAACAAAGTATACAGTTACATAACAATTCTCAATAACATACAATCACATTCACTTCTGTGGAGTTCATATAATACAAGTCCTCTTTGTTAAAACAGTAGGCTACCCAGTCTTTACAGGAGGATATCTAGTTCTCTCATTGTCTCGATGCAATATGTTGCATTCTTAAAGGTATTTTACATGTATTAGCTTTTTCAGCTTTCCCTGTTCACAGATCTATGTTGTCAAGTGTCTTCTGCACTGCTGATCAGGGACCCACATCATTAGAGGGGTGGCTTTTATTGCTGGATATTCAGCGACCATTTTTATTAACACAATAATACCTACATTCATCATTGAAGAACGGATGTAATAAATAAGTAACGCCTGCTACTACCCATGATTGTACTATGATAGTTTTTGCAACTATAGCCCTGATATAAGATGATTTCTTCGGAAAATATCGCAAAACTATCACAGAAAAATAGTTTCTACCAGTGTTAGTAACATGGGCCCCTTGTGATTTCCTGACTTTTCCTGCATGTTGATCCCCTAATGACATTATTCCTCTCTATGGGGTGGGGCCTACCCTTTTTTTCATCAGTGCAGAGGGCAAGTTCAGTGAGCTTTTGCTATATTATAACCATTGTAGCCATTGGACGACAGTGACCTTGCAAGACTATAAACCATAGCAGCAGCACCTTAGGTTAGACTCTGCCACATAACTTCACCCATATATAAGATGAGGACTCAGTTGGCATGATAAACTTTTGGGTAGTCTTTGTGTGAGAAAGTATCCCCGTTGAAGTTGTACTGTGATTTTCAGATGGAGCCAAGTATCTTCGTGGCAGTGTCTCTAGCATATGTCATACAATAACCAGGAGGCAAGTCTTGGACTTGAACAGTGAATAAAGAAAGGTGCTAGAATGGGGTATGTGTTCCAAGTTAGCTGGTATCCAGGAAGGGAGATAAACCTTTTCTTATACCGAAAGATATTATGAAATATATGCTCCCTAATTGAAGGGGTTTACAGTAGCGGAGCACAAACGATATTCGAATGGGGTTGTCTGAATTGGTTGTATACATGCATTCTTGAACATACAGTATGCTGTTAATAACTTTGAACAAATATTTCTAAGTTTCTTAATACCACAATTACTATATTTAATCATAATCCATCATCCACAGTTGTATAGCCATAATATGATATGCGAAATCTATAGAACTGTCTTATTTCCGTTCAAACAGTGACAGGTACATCTTTTTCCTCCAACAACAGCATATTACTTGCTAATTAACGCGCATGAAATCGTAGTGATGGCAGTCTCTCAGGCAGCAGACTAGATAATCACCCCTCCGTTCAATGTAATATGTATGGGCGTCAGAACATTTTGAAAGTGGCATGAAGTCAGACTTTGACATTGACCTGTTCCACTGGATTTACTGTGAATCTGCGAATAGTCTGTGAAACGTCAGTTCTTAG
The DNA here is from genome assembly GCA_950022655.1 of Alentia gelatinosa. Lineage (NCBI taxonomy): Eukaryota > Metazoa > Annelida > Polychaeta > Phyllodocida > Polynoidae > Alentia > Alentia gelatinosa. The sequence continues at coordinate 158,562,578 of OX465579.1, forward strand.
CCTTCATTGCATGCTAAAAAGGTAGACATTGACATTTTTCATGGTGAAAAGTTAGGGCCTAGCTATCATTGCATGCTAAAAGTCAGACCTTGACATTTTTCCACGGTGAAAAGTCAGGGCTTAGCCATCATTGCATGCTAAAAAGTCAGACTTTGACATTTTTCCACGGTGAAAGGTCAGGGAATAGCTATCATTGCATGCTAAAAAGTCAGACTTTGACATTTTTCCATTGTGAAAAGTCAGGGCGTAGCCATCATTGCACACTAAAAAGTCAGACTAAGACATTTTCCACGGTGAAAAGTCAGGGAATAGCTATCATTGCTTGCTAAAAAGTCAGACTTAGCTATTGTCACATGATACAAGATCAGACTTTGACATATTTATGTGATGGAAAGTCGAGGCCTAGCCATTGTTACACGCTAAAAAGTCAGACTTTGACATTTTCAAACAGTAAAAAGTTAAAGTTTAGTCAAAAGCTGCTGAATTTTTTGGGCTGGCAAATTTCTGACGCCACTGATCTAATCAATCACTGCGATCCCCTAAAAGCAAACGATAAAGGCCACAGGGAAACCCCCGTGAATCAATCCATATGCTCATAAGGGACGTGAAAGCTTTGGTAAAACGCCGACGTACATGACAAAAGGGGGTGCTAAAGCTGTGAGCAATTTATCCTGATCTGTGTGTTGGAAGGAGAAATGAATTCAGAACCGAGAATAGGATACAGCAAATTGGTATGTCGATTAATATAATCTGGACTTAATATAATCAAATATGCAAATAGACTATGAACTGACTGCACAAGAAATGTCACTTACTATGTTGAGTTTGATATGAACCTATATATATTATACACGCAAGGGGACGGGAAGCAAAATATCGAGGAACAGATGAAATTCAGTAACACTGTGTCTCTTTATCATTATATACAGGAAACTCATTAAAAACGCCGTTTTACAACTCACTCCTTAATTATCTGACCCTACAGAAGGGTACATATGAATCCCCAAACATTCACCTTGATCGCCAGTTCACGGGTGACATGCTAGATGGCCGCTCCGTGATGACTTCACAGCGTCATTAAGGAGAGAGATAGTAGGGGATTCCAGCAAAGATTAGTAAGTGCATGAGCTACAAAAGAAGAAGGAGGCCTGGAGGGAGGTCTAGAGGGAGGTCGGGAGGAAGGTCAGGAGAGAGGTCTGGAGGGAAGTCAGGAGGGAGATCTGGAGAGGGGTCTAGAGAGAAGTCTGGAGGGAGGTCTGCAGGGACCCTATTCTGTCCTATACCCACACTCAACTCTGTCCTACACTGACAAAAGCTATTACAGTAGCTTTCCTTGGGTAGGAGCATAAATCGAGATACCCTACATATACATGGGGGACAGCGGTGACGTTCACCAAAGGCATAGCTGGTGGAAGAGCAAAAGGTTGGCCCGATTTAGAACAATCAACTGGCCTATGACAGACTGTGAACAACATACAAACTTGTCTCCATACACGTAAGTTATCTGGGCGCTGTGAGGCCCGCCGACAATACATCACCGCATTCCACAAGTTGGCAGTCGTTTTATTACCCGGTGGAATCCTTGCTTAAAAGGTTTATTAGATAACCAATTCTAAGCAAATATATGGAAATGAATACAAAATATATATAGAATAAATAGATAAATAAATTAAATGGATAAATATTTACAGCATCCAACACTGTTCAATAAACAGTTTCACAGTCCCGAGGGTAGACTGTACTCTATGTGGTCAAGCAGCTCTATGTCTATGCCCACCCTAAAGCTAAATCCGAAAACCGTTTACTAATTTCTGAAATAGAACAGAAGTTATAAAACATTGCATTATTGCCTATAAAACCCATCACCTGACCCAGGACCCAGCCGGGTCCAGCTCCCGCCCGTACTCTTTGATTCTATAAAAGGAGGCCGTATAAATAGCGATACTACCTATCCCTTAGTCTGGTTAAAGTGCATTTTATCGTTTTGTAGGGGAGACATAAAAGCCTGAACCCACTGTGCGATTCTTGTTCCTTTCCCTGCGATATATGATATCGCATCACATCGCACATTGGGATCAGCCTTGCGATTTTCAGCCCTGCGATTCCGGTACCACCCCCCCATGGAGGGTACATTTTTTCGCGACAAATTGTACCAAGGAGGGACCCGGAATCACATGCGATAAATTTCAAACTTGTCTGAAGTTTTCCCTGCGATTCTGTTCCTACACCCCTGTACCCCCAGTGGAGAGGGTCGTCGGCCGCCTGTCCCAAAATCGCCGGGTAGCCCTGACCAACGAGAAAAATTGATTGTGCTGCAATTCAGGACCCCAGTGGTGCAATAGTCCAATGAGACCACCAGATTTGGTCGTGTGATGTTAACAACAACACTGCCACGTGCTACAACACATGCACAGTTGTGTAATTACTTTTACCAGAAGATTCACTGAGGAAGTCTACAAATGTACTCTATGACTGTCTTATTTTCTTCAAATAGGATTTAGGCAATGGTGGAAGGTACTACACTGATTGTGATTACCTTAAATATTAAGTCATTACTCATATTTAAGGTATTTAAGACATATTTATCCATGTTTTCCCCTGACTATAAGGTTTTATCAGAGAAAAAATATGAGGTGTTTCACTCGTATAACGTTAAATAAGGTTATATAAAACCTGTTTTGATGTTTCACATGTAGATATATATGATTATATATGTAATATATATACACGTTATCCATGATAGAATTACCGGAAGGAACATTTCGCAGCGACTAGGGGAGGGGGATTTATTGCAGGGAAGAATCGCACAGTGGACCAGAAAACGTGTGCGCTTCTTGTACCACCCCCAAATGAGTACACCCCGCTGTGTGTCCTCCAAAGTGTCTCCTATGAAAGCGGGGTTAATAATCATTCCATACAAAAATAACTGTCCCCTTAAGCGAGGTGTCCCATTAAGTGGGGTGTCTCCATAAGCGAGGTTAAAATAAACTCTTAATAGAGGGACACATTTCCGTTCTGAGCAAATTGTCTCCTTTAGTGGGGGTTCCCTTTAAGCGAGGTGTCCCAGAAGCAGGGTTTTTTTTTATTGTACCTCGAAATCTGGATGAACTCTACCAGCTAGGACTGCATGTAACCAATATGTACCCATTCTTCTAAACCCAAAGATTTAAACAGAAGAAATGTTCAGATGGAGTTGGACATGGGCTCACCTGTCGCAGTGATGACTGAGAGAATCTACTATGAGGAATCAAAGGGAAAAAAGTAGGACATCAAGGACACCCATGTCACACTAAGGACATATTTGGGAGAAAAACTTAACACACAAGGTGTTCTGAAAGTGAGGATGGAACAGGATGGACAAACACGGTCCCTATACATGTACATGTATATTGTAAAGAAAGGCAGCACTACATCGTTTGGGTGTGAGTGGTTGAAAGAAATAACACTGGATAGGCCTAGGATCATGAGTATCTATATGTCACAGGACCCAGATCAGGACACTCAAATGCTTTTAGACATCATATTGCTAACAAAAAACGTATTCTGTGTTGTGAGACCTCAATAAAGACATTCGAAAGGTGTTTCAATTATCGTTCACACAGGTTCTTATTCATAGAACTAGTCCTGACAAATCTAAGCAATATAAGCAGAATTACAATATTGGACCAACATGCACACATCTCTTTTCCAGGGGCACCATAAAGGACATGGAGGCCAAGTTAACACTGAAGCCGGGGTCACATCCCAGATTTTGTAAGGCTTGCCCAGTAGGCTACCATATGTGCAATGGTGGCTAAACCCTGACTTTTCACTATGGAAAAATGTCAAAGTCTGACTTTTTAGCATGCAATGATGGCTAAGCCCTGACTTTTCAAATGTCAAAAGTCTGACAGTTACAGTACATCACTTATTATCTGCTCTGCCACAATCGCCATACTAATAGGCCTATATATGTGAAAATTTCTTAATTCTGCTAGAAGATATCAGACAGTATTGGCCTTTAAATTGTATAGAAAAAGGTAAATCATTCGGATCGAATTGCCCCCCCCCCCCCAGCAAATACTGTGAAATGACCCCCCCCCCCAGCAAATATCCCAAAATGAATCCCGCCCCCCCCCCCAAGGCAAATACCTCTAAATAAAATGCCTCCCCCCCTAGGCAAATACCCTCTTATGAACCGCCCCCCCCCCCTCCAATGGCTCACCCCCCCCCCTGCCATAAATAATGAATGATCCCTTAGACCTTTTTTTTATGCTGAAAGGTCAAGACTCGATTTAGACTGTAGTACGTCCCATTGTCGCAGGGCCAGGGCGCTGAGGCTCTCAAACCCGAAGGCGGCGCGGTGCGTGGACGAGCCCCCCACCCCCCACCCCCGTTTTGACGCCACTGCTTCCCATTCAAGGATTCTGCAGAACTTTGATGGGTAGGCCTACCTAGTCAAGGGTAGACCCGCTGCCACCTAGCCCTTGTCTCTGTTATGTGTGCGTAGCTCTGTATCAGTGTATGACCAAAGCACAAGCTCTGTGGTTACTGATTGCCAGTGTAGCTCTGTAGTGAGCTTGGTGTTTCATTTACTTCTCGACAGATGTCTCCACTGATTGCACCGCGTTGTATCGGTGTCTGATTCTCATGGGAAAATGCGCCTCATAACTTCCGGGTATCACAGGCATGTAAACGTGCATATCAGAAATGATATACCGTACATCCTTGTATTGCTTGTGTTTATGTTGCCCAAAAAGTTAAAAGGAGTGTCCTTGTGATTGTCCAACACCAACAACAACGTCTTGTGATCTGACAAGGTAAGACAAGGTCGGATAGTGATGGACTGGAACTGTATTGGACCAGATCGAGCATGGTTGGGCCCAGTGGTAAACCATACGGTGTAATGAGAACTGAACGAAGTGAAATCCTCAGTCACTGAGACGATAGTACATGACTACCACTTTACTCTTGATGGAGTTCACGGCGGAGACAAATGCCACTCTAGATATATTATAGTATCATAGTTAAGGTAATATTACCGCCCACTCCTCATTTAGCCCGAGAGGCTCTGACTGACTATGGCGCACCGCTAGACAGACAGTGAGACACTGAGACTGGTGTGACAGTCGATTCGGAGTGGGAATCCTGGTATTTCTCCTCAGATCCTTAACAATAGGATCAACGCTCATCAAGTATTATAAAAAAAGAGACATAAACCAACGCAACCAAATATGGCATGATTCGTTGAGTCAACCTGGAAATAGGTGGCGCTATTAACCCTCTATGCGGCGATCTTGGCAAGGCACCTACGCAGTGTTAAAGGGGGTATTCCACCAACAAGACAAAAACATTGTACAGCGCCCGTATGGCGGTTGCTGGCAGATCTGCTCTATTTGAATCATCTGTCGGGTTGGTGGAAGCACACACCAGACATTTTAGCAGGCTTCGGCTCTCCCGCCAGATGTTCCAAGAGTTGAAATTGGGGTCTGTTGGAGGATGTTAGGGGTTGATGGGATGTTGCCTCACGGTTGCTGAGCGTCTGGTGGGGCGTTTGGCCAGCTGCCAGCTGAAACAGGCTTCCACCAGCTAGATCTTTTACCTGGCGTCCCACCCGATGACCATTTCCTGCCCACCAGACGCTATATCTCCCACCAGACAAATAACTGAATTATTAGGTTTTTATCTGCTGGAATTGGGCATCTAGCCGATGCATTTGAAGACTACGACACCCGCCTGTGAGTGCTGCCGGGACCTGCTGCGAGGGAACACCGCCAACATGGTGTGGCCGACACTGGCGATACCCGAAGCCACGAACGGACATAGAAAATTCCGACACTTTCGGTATTTTCGGCAGAATTCTAGCACCATAGCATGCTATACACATTCATAACATCAATCCTTATCTTTATTTGCCTTCATTGTTCGATTTAACGTGTAATTCCGTGGTTATTTTAAGTGTTCTAACTGTTCCCGTACAAAGACAGACACAGCGCAACACCGCCCCACTCGATACGCGACTTTTGTGGGTTCAGAGTGTCGTAGTGTATTGCCACACACCGCGCCGCCTAGCGGAGAACTTGATAACTACGTGAAATGTGGCCAACATCCACCAGTCTGTGCCATGGCAGGGGCGTCGGCTAGGATCTGCTGGAACTTCGAACCCACCAGACGCTCGTTTGGCGACCACATGAGCGTCTGTTGGGGGTTTCGGTGGAGCTGCCACGCATTTTGAGGCAATTTGACCAGACATTTCAGCCGACGACTGTTGAAAGGTCAGCTGGAATGTCTTTTTGCTCAGAGGTTGAATTCAAACGTTAATTTTTGATAGTTTTTAATATATGGGGATGTATTCAGTATGTTTACTCTGTGAAGCCTTTCCCTTCTCAAAACTAGACTACCCTTGCAGTTTCAGACCAAATGATTATGTGATGGCCTCAGTTTAGCCTCTGAATGCAATCTCAACAAATCGTAGAAACAACGATTTCCTTCCAGTTGGCATGTTTAGATCATGTCTTGATAACGTAAATAACCATATTAAATTTCAACCATTGCATGTGTAAATTACACATTCGAAAGTAAATAAGTAGAGTTTTCCACCATTTTACACACTGCCAGTGCTTTGTTGTCACCAGCAAGATGGCAGACATGTCTGCTGTTAAGGGAATTCACAGGGGATTTCAAACTGGAAGTCGCCAGATGACTAGGAGAATGTCATAAATGTTAGACAATGAAGTGGTGATTCCACCAACACACAAGATATAGCGAGATTAGTCACGAAGTGGTTGTTTTGCTAAATCTAGCTAGGTTAGGAACAATAGTGTACATATTTGCCGCGATGTGTCTTGAGGTGTTGAGCACCAAAATAGACACATAACACTGCGTGCTATGTATCGCGACAGCAGAGGTACGACATATCCCAACACTGTAAGATTATAACAAAATATACCAAGATATACCATGGTAAATCCATTGTGTTGGGGGAACCAGCCCTTTAACGATAGGGGTGAGATAGACAAAAACTCATGGAATATTTTCAGTAGATACAGATTTCTATTTAGTTCCTCCTTTTAGTATGCCTATCATGCACTGCTACTACTACTACACCTGTGGGGTTTTGATACCAAGTCTAAAAAATAGTTGAGGCTATAAAATTAGAATAAAGCATAAGTAATGGGCATGCCATTTGGGAATAATACGATAAGTCATTTAGGAGAATTAAAACCATGAAGTTTAGGAGAAGTAAAACCTATATTGTTTTCCTAAACTTTCACAGAATATGGTAAATTTGGACTATTGCACATTTGAGTATTGGAAACTAGTGGTCAATGTACTTGTTTTTGAAAGAACCGTGTTTTCAGTATATTCCTGATATAATGAAACAAATTTATGTAGTTTGATCCATTTTACCATTTGTCTTGGGACATATTGGACAAAATGTTGTTTTATTCAGTTCGCATTAAAAGAACACACAAGAAACCAGTTTCGACTTATACTTGTCAATATTTCGAAATCACTAGGTGGTGCCACAGTGAATCATAAGATATTAATTCAATGTTCCTTAATTTCCCCTCAGCATACCTAAGCCTGTTCGTCAGTACTTTCAATACTCAACCATTTTTTAAAGGATAACTATCGAAAGGATTTCCCGCCCTTCAGTAAGGTCGTGCTTTGCTTCAGTCTCAACTCTTGTTACCAGCCAAAGCGTATCATTAACCAAAGATGGCAGCTTTCTATTGAAGTGCATCTCTTCATTTTCGGTACATAAAATTCCCTTTCATTGTTTAAAACAAAGATAACGTAAATTCAAGGATGCAAATTTGCTGACAACTGACGGAATTCCGATATTTCGCACACATCAGCAGCATCTTCGGTGTAGTTTTTTCATCTCTCTTCAATTACTTATCCTCAGGCCCATCCCAATGCCAAAACTGATGTGTTTTCCGTCTTTTCTTAATCCCTTTGAGAGTAAATTTCAGTTGAAAAATATTTCAACATCTTTCTCTATCCCCAAATGACCTCATCAAAATAATCATGGATCAATCAGAAGAAACTATAAATGCATGTACTTAAATCATAGACACCGCAGCTATTATTGTCTTTCAAAAAGAGCAAACTGTATATGCTTATCTATAGCATGCATGTCCTCACGAGTTATTTTCTTACATATTTTTGAATATATCAATATCGTTCTACATTGTTGTGATCACATCTTCCTAGCGTAGAACAATGAAGCGAGAATGAGTATCCATTAAAGAGCTAATTTATTCTGGCTTTTATTGAACTTGATTTCAAGAGGCAGAACAATAACCCTGATAATAAAAATAAGGTGCTGTTTTGGGGTCTGTCATCGTATAGAATTTCATAAAATAACGAAAACTAGTACCTTTAAATATTTTTTTATTTTACCTCTTTCAGATATATACCACCGATAAGCAGTGCTTACACAAGAAAGCGTCCAATGGCGCCCCATCAGGATGACTTGGCGGTCGGGCTACAGGAAGCGATCAAGACAACCCTGGTGCAACTGTGTAAAGTGGGCATCGTATACCAGTATGAGCTTGCCATAGCTGGGACGGTTGGCGTCACCGTCGACAAGAAGCGCACCATCCTCGTCCACTTTGACGAGAAGCTCGACCCATGTCAGCCGGACACCTCCTCCGTGGTATCGTCGCCGCCTGCACCGCGGGCTGAGCTCGGAGAGGCCGACGTGCATGGGGTTGTGGCGGGCAGTAGCACCGCCTCTCTAGGACTCCTCCCCTCTCTGACTGCCAGCCCGCCGCAGAGCACCGCCCTGAGCGTGTCTTATACGGACTTGAACCAGTTCACCAACCCCACCAAGAACGAGGCGTATTCGCAGACCCTGCCGGCCTCCATCCCGGTCTCTATTGACATTGACTCGGACTCGGACTCGCTGTGTGAGCTGGGCTTCGATGACGATGTCATCGAGGTGGACCCGTCCACAATGATCCGTAAGAAGGAAGTGATGTGGAGTGGTGAGGATGAGTTCGACACCGACTCAAAGAAGGATGACAAGTGCGAGGCGAAATGTGGGGAGTCGGAGCGCATGGATTCGGAGGGTAACCAGTCTCAGTCGACAGGAGAGGACACGGAGCCCTCCAGCTCCGCCCTGGCGCCTGATGACCCACCCGCGACATCTCTTATGGGTCCCCCGCGACTTCTCATTGACAAGCGGCTATTTTTGAAGAAGATGTCACCGGAGAAGACGCGGACGACGAGGCAGAGCGCTGCCAAGGCGGCAGCGGCGGCGGCCACCGCTGTAGTGGTCACAGCTTCCGGTACACCCATGAGGTGCTCGGCCCAGAGGCTAGGCGAGAGGAAGGATGCATCGAGTAGCTCCAAGCCGCGACTGGTGTGCGAGGTGTGCGGGAAGAGCTTCCTGACTCACGGACTGTTGGAGGCACACTTGGTGGAAGCCCACGGCGTGGTGTACTCGTCCGTTATCGGCGAAATCGTGCACTACACATGCAAACACTGCAGCAAGAAGTTTCGCTACCAGGCCACACTGGACAAACACGAGTTTTTGCATGTGGCCGACAAGCCCTTCAAGTGTCACATCTGCAATAATACCTACTGTTACGAGGATAGCCTGCAGATCCACATGAACGTACATGCAGGCGTGCTGGACTGCCTCATTTGCCAGAAAATGTACTCCTCCAGGAAGCACCTCCAGAAACACATTGTCTACATGCACGAGATGCGACGCGTTCGCAGTGGCACCACTCCCAAGAAGCGATTGTTATCTTTGGACGACGCTGAGTAGCTCGTAAAGGAATAACTCATTGAATCCACTATACCTCAGCGTCAGGCTAGCTTGATGGACTAGTGATAAACTTTTTGCGAATGTCATACACCTTTTCCTACGCAATAAGTTTGCAAAGGTCTCACACAAGTATTTTTTCACCCTAACTCTTGATCTCATTAGGCGGTTAATTGTGAATATTAACAGTATTGCATGTTATCCTTGTTATTCTGTATGTGTTTAAAGACAGGATGCTACATGATCTCTGTTCGTGATATATTGCAGCTTCTCTTTATCTTTGGTTTCTAATTGATTAGGTTGGGGAGGTTAGATTGTTTTAACGTCGCGCATTGTAGATTGTCGATTTCATACACTGCCAAAAAATAGCATAGTAAAGGTTATAAAGGTATTGAGTAGTTCCAGGTAATCAGTTGCAGAAAGAGATTACAGAATGTATAGGTTAGGCATCTACATTTTAGTATGACTCTTAAGAAAATACAACGACAGACGAAATAACCATTTCTAAAGAACAAGTGGGTATGACAGCAGAGACCATCTCCTTGTCAGTACAGCCTGGCTACATTAGGAAAGACATATTTCATTATATTGGTTTTGTAGAGAGAACGTATCAAACATGCGGTCAGAATCGGTAATATAAAGGTACAATGGAGGAAAATTGCAATATGCATTTTAGTTTGCTCTGCTATGCATTGTTTATTTATCCCGATAAGATATAGTATTGACTACTTTAGTGAGGTATCATAGTTTCAACTCGAATGCAGAATATTAATACGTTTTCCCTCAGTTTAAGGATACGGCAACAAGCAGAACATGACATGTACACATTTTCGGGTTCATTTATAGATTTCAATTGGTAGATAACGGTTTCCTTTTAGTATGTAAAGAACAGTCTGTGTATTTACCCCACACCATTGTTATATGGCCATTGCAAAAGACTGAACAATGTAATGGTTATCCGGTAAAAGAAGCTATAAATGAACACAAATTGGTATATATATTATATGAATAGATATATCTATACCTGAGTATGGGCTATACTTTATATTACGCGAGATACTAGGTGCTTAGGGTAACAGAGTTAACACACTTAGTTTCTAATGGATCCGTTGTCTTAAGTTCTGCTTTGTATACCTAATTCTAACATAATATTGATGTTGTTTTTTTCGCATCTGAGATAGTCTCAGTAAGAAGTAGGTTATTATCTTTATAGCTACATATGAATGTGTTTCGTTTAGAATCTCATACAATAAAGTATAGAAATGTAATATGATCTACTAACTGATAGAAAGGGGTTTAATGTAAGGATAGAGGGTTATAGCAAATACCAAGAACTTTTTGTTAGAGTTAGAGAGTGAACCCACCTAGAACAACACGCGCTATGATAGCGCTTAAGGCATGTTTCTGACACAAAAAGTTGTGTTGGGGTAGGTGCATTCTTTTAATTGCCCCTCTAGATGTGTGCTTATGATAAAGACGGTGCTTTGGGGGTGTGTCATAAGTTTTCTGATTAGAAAAAATCGTATGAAACAGAGATACCTATTGCCGTGTTTTGGAAAGGTTGGGATACAGACACAGCGTTGTTACGACACATACTGCAGCAGAATGTATCATGTATTTTCCGTCATAGTTGTGAAGGTTTTGAACGGATATGGGTAGTCTAAGCAGTGAATTACACAGGGAGGGATCTATGCTTGGCAACTTTCAGATTTCTTGACAAAGACATGATTTTCAATGAACTGTCACATTCTACAAGTCAGTTAACTTAAAATATGTTCTTTTATTGCAAATTAACGGTTGATCGACGTTGTCTTTATAGCAACGTTATTGATGATTTTAACCAGTACACATCTTATGGGTAATGTTCATACATGATTCGATTGTGTATATGTATTCGTCTATGTGTAAAATAGCCATACACTGTGAGGTGAGAGTGCAGTCGGTGTGAGATTCTAGATGGTGAGATGTTGAGTGACAGACTTCAGCCTCGTTGCAAACTTTAACTGCAAATATGTTTTATTATCTTTCAGGTCCCTATCTTCGAGTTTAACAAACGAACTTATAGCAAAGTATCCCACACTATCTTTTCGGGTTGAGATGCAACATTAAAACTTTGTTAACCTGAGAATGCATCAAGGCCTTATGTGTAAGGGATTTAAACTAAGACAACATGCAAAATGATGCTTTCATTAAGAAATTTTCACCGCGGTGCTTAATGTTAAACAGAAATCCATTTACGTGATAAAGGAGCTTTAAATGAACATTACACATTTAGTACTCACCCATATATATGCTTTGCCTTATATTTATTACAGGATATCTTGTATAACAAAGTTATTTGTGATTGAAAACATACAACAATAATCCAGTTATATTTATATGTATTACTATATTTATAGCAATGATATCACAGATTCACAATTTACCCTTATTTGTGATCATCTAAAAAGATATTAACACTATATGTGTTGGGTGTATATGAGCAATATTGCATGAATTGATGCATTTGGTGACTGCTTTCCACTGTTAAAAGGAAAACAACATTCCTTCATGAAAAAAGACACGTAACCACAATTGATGGATATACGATCATTATCAAATATTTATGAAAATAGAGATACCCCTATGTTCAATAGACTCACCCTACACATCTATGCTAACATGTAGTAAACGATTGATCTCAAGGTAATAATAAAGAGAAAGAATAGAAATATTTAATTAGATCGGCTATTCCATGACTTCGTACATCAGATGTTTGTCTTTGCTATATCAATAGAAATAAATGAGCATACAGTATGTCAAATTCCTTAATTGTTCCACACAGTAGAACCTGGCTGGAGACTCCGCTTTATAGATATTGAATGGGACATTAAAAAAATTTTATTTTTGCTCTGAACCCAATTTATTTTTCTGTCTTATATATGTTCCAGTTTATCCCATTTAAGCCAGGACGTCCCGCTTAAACGTTATTATATATAACTAGCGACTTCGTCGCGTCGTATTTGAAATAGGGTGAGTGCTTAATGGCGCCCCCTACTATTAATACCGGAAACTACCAAAATAGTTCCCTAGCATCATTTCATGTGACACCGATTTTACCGACTACCAGCGCAATTATTCTCGTGGCCGATCACGGGGCAAGGCAATTAGATAACTACAGTTCTAAATTATGATTTCAGTACAGATAGAAACAAATCCTAAGGAAGGAAGTAGATCTGTGTAGAGAAACACAAAAAAGAGAAGCAGGATTCAGTTAAGTACTGCACGAGAATCTCACTCTTGTGGCCCTTCAATCTCCAGCCCTAGCTCTGGTTCACTATGCCTCTATGTGCGGGAGACTCTCCAAGCGGATAGTACCGAAAATTACACGTTTTATATGTAGTAGGTAAAAACATAGTTATGACGCCTATACTATGTTACTTATTCGAGGTGTATGACAGAATTCGTTCAGAACGAGTTCGAAGAATGAGTTCGGAACGTATTCTGTCATACTCCGAGAATAAGTAACATCGTATTGGCGTCATCACTGTGTTTTTTTTTATTATTATATACCTTATTTTGGTTATAATCCTCCGAAATCGACTCTGTTGACACTGTCACTGTCTACCAGCGCGGCAAGTACATCACCATACTCATCCGGAAGTTAATTGCGCCTGCGCGAGTTAAGTTTGCTCTCAGAACAGATCTTTGGTTTGAATCGATAGCGTGAATGGACCTGAACTACGCTTGGAGAATGTGAAGTTACCCGGATTCACTTTTTACATCACCAATCGTATCACTACTGTTCGTTTATATGAATAAACAGAATGGAATATCGGCTTCGGAGAGTGAGTTAACGTTTTCTGGTAACCATGGCGCCTTGGTTCGTAGTGTCTCAATTCGTGTGTTGCGGTGCGTCTGACACGCGCAACGGAACGATTTATCACGCGTATTGACCAAATATCGAAGCAACTAACGTGTAGCTTTAACCTGAGACCGTTTGAATGGCATACATATGCGATATTGAACGATAACATCACTCGCCTTGCCGTCTTGACGGTGCGGCCGCCGACACGTCATTGTCGGGATATCCCAGAGCGTAGGGAAACCCCGCTAATGATGTCACACGTATACGGTTGCCTTTGTTGACGCTCACTCGGCGAGGGTCGGTGTTGTTATCGAATGAATACACATATTTAAGCAATTTACACGGTATTGCGTGCATGCTACACGTTATACACCTCGATATTTGGTCAATACATGTGATAACTCGTTGCGTTGCGCGTGTGAGACGCATTGGAACACGCGAAGTGAAGGGATCTGCCATTTGCAATTTTCCTGCCAAGATTCATGTTGTCGACCTCTCGGCCAATCAGATTGCGTTATTTTTCAAAGCGTGCTATATGACGTTCAAAGCGCGCAATATGTACGTCAAAGCGTGCAATATGTATTTCAGTACAAAGCTACACTGCGTATGGTGCAATATGTAACGACTTACTCTACCCCTAAGAACAGTAAGTATTTACACTGAGTTAGTGCATAGGTATATAATAATAAAGGGGACACTTTGGATTGGAACAGATGGTACCTGGTACCCGTACCGTATCCTTTTCACCAGGGTTCTAGGCTTAAACCTTTCCCGTATTTTTAAAGATGTATATATATCTCTAAACGATTTAGGGAGCGTTTATTACTTATTCATGGTTATGGGTGCAGTTTTTGCAACGTGATTTGGTTTAACAAGAAAAGGCCCTCCATGGGAATAATGGAAAAACGAATTGCCCCCATGGGTAAACAGAACTGTCACTGTCAGAAGAAAATGTCTCCCCTCTCATATTTTAAATAGTGACGCCAAAGATACTCGAAAACGGAAAGATGTGGTTTTACCGTACATACTAGTAACAAGACAGTCGTCAAAATCGATCTATCTTGTAAGAGTCAATATAACCAAGGAAACAGTTAGCCCCTGCCTTACAGAAAATAACCCCCCCCCCCCCCCCCCACACACACACACCTTGGAAATACTGAAACAAGAGTAGCCTACCCCAACTGAAAAGCGGAATACAGAAAAAATAGCCATGCTCCGTGGGCATGGAAACCCAATCATAATGGTCGCTCCCTAGTTATTACTACACAGTGAAAATCTGCTAAAAAGAGAATTAACTTATTAAGGTTAAAAAAACAATATATACATGTAGATCTATACCGCTACTTTCTTTGATAAATTGCAAAACGAATCAATATGGAAATTGCAAACAGAAATCACAGATGATGGTATTAGAGAAGTGGTCGTTCTCTGATGGTATACATTAAAAAAAATCAATATACAAATTGCAAAAAAAATGTACACAGATGATGCATACATGTATTCTTTATCTATTTCCATCAAACAAAAATGCTTTTGAGCTTGCCGTGATAGAGACTGCACAGCCTCTGCCGTGACCAGGATTCGAACCTGGGTTGTCTCGGCCACAACGAGAAGTACTAACCACTATACGATCACGGCCATGTTGCTCAGCTGTTAGACTTGGTTCTGTAAGACCAGCAGATGCGCGGGAAACCATACTGCCTGCCGATAGGTCAGGCTCAGGTGACCTAGTTATAAGTAGGTCACCTGATAGTTCCTCTAATGGCCGTTGTGCACAGGAGGCAGCACCATAACAACTGTGTTCCTAATATCTAATAACTTGTTTCTGCTTTCAGTTTATAAAATTCATGTTTCTCGTGTAAAACAAAGAGAGAATGAATTTGGCATTATCCACACCAATAAACGGTGGACAAAAATTGCCACACACCACAGCCTCATTCTATGGTCAATAACGATATATACGGTACCGGTACTCTCCGTGTTTTCTCAGTCTCTCTGAAGGAGTAAATTCCACGTGAAAAATATTCCCTCTTTTATTCATGACCCCAACTGACATCCCTGCTATTTTGGCATCTTGTCACCCCCTCACCTAGACTTGCTTCAGTCCCTGATCTTTCCGCTCCACCTATTCCAACCCTCCTCATCGGGATAAAGGTTGATTCATGGGCATGTCAGAACGTAGGGTCTGTCCACCTGTTGCAAAGTAGTTTTATTTCTTATAGGGAGCCAAAGTGAACCCGCTGAAACCACAGATACCCACCTACAAAACACAATTTCCGGTGGCCAGTAAGAACGAGGCTTAATGCTAAAGCTATGGGGGTTTGAGGCTAGACTTATGTTTTTGGTCTCGTTTGTTACTTTTGAAGTGTAGTTTATAACTATCGTCTCTGAATAACTTTGTTTCAAAACTACGATGACAGTTGTTAAGTTTATTGAAAATTTGGATCTAAAAGATTGGAGAATGACACATATAATCTCGGACCTACATTGTCAAAGTACTGAGCGCCTATACCCGGAAATAGTATTTTGTGACCCGCTATCGGTGGTTGCAGCGGGTTCACTTTGGCTCCCTATTGATGTCCATAATCAAAGACTTGAGCAATTCCACTTCTCACCATGGTATCACGCGGGGGAAATACTTACGAATTGTGACATCAAAATAATCTAAAAAGAAATCTCAATTGCATGATAAATTATGGCTATAACAACAAGATCTCAGTATCAATGGATGATAAAGAAAGTATTCTAATTGTTCTGTTAACTGCAATATTTTGCAGTTATTTGACAGGCTATGAGTGTTCCTGTACAAATTCCGACACGGCGACACATTGCTCCGCTCGAACTGATCAGTAGGTTCCATCCTAGGCCCGTTCTTCTTTTTAATATATTAATGATTTGGTAGATGCAACTGATTCAAGTAGTGTGTATCTATATGCAGATGATACAGTTGTGTATGTCCAAGGAACTAATGTTGATGAGATGGCAGTAGAAATGAGTAACAAAGTAGGTAGAATACAGAGTTGGTGTAGAGCTAACAAATTGACATTAAATGCTGCAAAAACCAAATGTATGCTTTTTTTCTTTTTTTTGAAACAGTCTTTATTGCTTTCGATTAATTACAATCGTTCTTCCTTACAATACTCGACAACAATGATTGGGTGATAACATCAACAACAAAAGTATGGTATTTACAATGAAATCTGTTCTATCAGTATTTTCACAGTACAAAATACTGGTAGCCTACACACCAAAAGTCGAAAGGTAAGGAGCACTTGAGAGTCAATATCGAAGGCAGGGTAATCGACCGTGTTTTCAACTTTAAATATCTAGGAATGACCTTGGACCCGGTTCTATCTTTTATTCAACATGTTTCAAACAGCGCTAAGTTGGCTGCACATGAATTGTATCTGCTGGCCAAAATAAGAAAGTACATGGACACAAAAACAGCATTAACCTTGTACAAATCAATGGTGGCTCCATACCTGGACTATGGTGACATACTAGTGGCCAAGGCTTCACCTGTCAAACTGAACCAATTACAATCTCTACAAAATAGAGCACTCAAAATTATCTACAAACCATATGCTCCTACATCAAATTTGGAATTGCATAAAAGATCAGGTCTACTCATGCTTACTGATAGAAGATACTGCCACTTGGTAAACTACATGCATAAACTTAGTAAAGATCCGAAATACATTGACAACACTGTGCGAAGAACGCGGGCTGCGGATGGGATCCTGTTCTCTATAACTAAACCTAATATGGAAAAATACAAGGCAAGTGTCCTTTACAGGGGTGCGCTAGCCTGGAACTCCCTATCCCCGACTGTTAGAAGGATTGATGACTACAAAAGTTTTAAACATAGGGTTAAAAAAGATGCAAAACATGTTTTAGAGGGCATGTGAACTGTTGCTGTGTTGTATATGGAAGAGTGATGCGTTGTTGCCCTAGAGCTCTTGTAATATGGTCTTACTAGATATACTATAGTGGATTCTTCTTCATCAGTCGACTTAATACCTTGAACAACTTTATAGCCCTAGTGATAATAGTCTGACTTACCATCTCATCATGGAACTGTGATACACTCAAAGGACTTGCAGAGTGCAATAAATTGGCGAGATCACTATGGTATGAACACTTGATTAAGCAAACGCCGCAGCAATATTGCTACATGTGATCCTTTTGGTCACTTTATCATTTGTATGTTATTATGTTGTTATATAATAAGTTAAGTTTCAATGTGTAATCCGGTTTGTAAGGGTGTACCGTTACTGTAAGGACACTCATACCGGCCTTTTTTTTTAAAAGTGTGCCTCCTATAGGATAAATGGGGAACTTGGGTTGCACGTTAGTGCGGCAAATGTCCACCAGACGTCAGGAGCAAATCCACTGCAAGTGTATCGCTGCGCCGGGGCCGGCCCGCCACAGCACTTGGTGGAGCCGCTCTTTGGGTGCCCGCCAGGCAGTGTGTGTGCCTGTTGGTCGTCGGGGGGTGGGTTTGGTGGAACAGCTTGGAGAATTTAGAGGATTAGGGGCGGCCGGGCGGCCAGTCCCAGAAGCAAACGTCGGCTGAAGGGTAAAAACCTGCCTGCGGAGAGCCTTTTTGGTGGAATAGCTGCTTAATATGAAATCTCTATAGAGGCTACAGATTGCAGAAATAAAGTTCCCATTGTGCAAAGTAGTATATGAGAAGATCGCCAGCTATTTTGTCTTTTCATTGATAATTTGTATTTGGAATGCTGAATAATAAATACAATGATCTTGATCTGCATGGCCATGTTCTTCTCGTAGTTGACACTATGCAACATCTTCGCAGTCGCTCGGATATTACTATGCATCAACTACGAGGACAATACGACCATGCAGATAGAAGTCAGGGTAATATTGTGTATCTAATATCTAATGTGGCCATATGTCCTACGAAAATGTGACCAGCTGAAAATCGTTAACAAAACAGAGGCTCAGATTAACACTGAAAAAGTATAGTACTGTGATCAGAATCGCTGACCTGTTGCATCTCTATCAAATTGAGCCATTATGGAAAAGGCGTGGAAAACAACTAGTTATGAAGATGATCAAGTACAAGTTCAAAGAATAGATTGATCAAGCACTCCCTACAACCAGGTCAACAGAAGACAGAATAAAAAGATAGTCAAACTTGACAGACCGCGTACTACAATGTTGAAGAAAAGCCCAATATACCGCGGGATGGAACGTTGGAATGACCTCCCGTATGAGATCCAAACTGGCTCACTTCATAGTTATAAAAAACATATTAGACTAAAGTTAGGGTTGATAAAGGAAGTACTATAGATCCATCTGAATTATGGTGCTGTGTCTTCGGGTATATTCCACATCATTACTTCATCCCACACTTGTACATATTGTATCATAATGTATCTACTTGAAGAGATTGTTACTGATCACAGCTGTAGCCGGTAATAGAATGGCCAGAATACCTGCCATGGCAGAGGCCATTATATATACTTTTGTGCAATAAAAAAAATCAAAAAAAATCAAAAAATCTAGGTAGATCAACTTTATTGTAGAACAAACACAAAGTACCTCGTCACGATCTCTCCTTGTCATAGAGGGGTACATGTCTGGGACAGCCTCCTCTGGACAGTCCAAAAGCTCCAAGATAAAACTGCCTTTAAGCGTCAAATTCTAGTACACATTTGACCTTTTGAGTGGTGGCCAATATATATATATAAGACGTTCTCATTCATTTATTCATCATTTCATGTCATCATCTCCTTTTCCAACTGGAATTTTAGCCATGTAAACTATCTTGGTCTCAATGTAGGTAATTGCGAACTAACTTTATGTACAAGTAGGATGCTAACAAAGAGTAAAACAAAACTCAGCTAGTCTGACAAACGTCTTCTTCTAAATGAAAAAAAAAACGTTGTCAAGTTAAACCCTGAATTGTACATTATGCCTCGAGGTAAAAAGAAAAGATGATTTAAGGTTGAGGTCTATCATCGACAACCTATTACATAACGTACCAGGTGTTATCTGTTTAGAAATTCCTAAATCGTATGTTTATATGATAAACTTGCTATCCTTAGAAACATTTCCTAGTACATAAGCTAGTAATATAGAACCATCATAAAAGTGCAGGCGAGATTACAGTTGTATGATGGTACACAGCCAGAGTGTGACTGCAATCACGAAGCATGTTAAATGCAATCACTTAGTGATTGCATTTTAAGGATGGCTGCTTGCAGATTGATGATGGTCAGCTGGAGTATGTTTGCACATGTTATCTTTGTGAGAGATTTTGTTCATTATAATTTCCATCTTTGAATGGTATTGAAAATGTGGAAGAATTGACGTTTGCCAGAACGTAATAGCATAGGGAAAAGTGCTAAATCTACAAAAGGGTTGATGAGCATATGGACATAGATCAACCACGAGGCAATAATACACCGATCCCAAGTGAAAACGAACGGCCTCAAGATCTCAGATCCAACCGAATACCAATAAAAGCAGTTACAAGACAAATATCACAAATTATAAAGGAGAGTACGGTCACCTAATTATATCAATGATTTCAATCATTCAAAGTATACGCAGTCCAGAAGACAGAAGACGGAATACAAAAGATCACATTGCAAGAGCAACATTATAAAAAAAGTACTCAAAATTTGTACCTCATGAGAGGCTCATTAGCCTTATGCACACCTGATGAAGGCCGTCTTTGAGACCGAATCATTGTGTCATGCCCATAAAATGTGTATCTACAACTAAGTAACTTGAATAGATCTTTCTCCAAATACTGGTATTTGTTGTTTGTGTGAAAACTCTACTAAGAATTTTCAATAAAATTATCCCTTTGATTTCGGTATATTTTAAGGTGCGACCACATTAACCCTGTTTCCCTATAATACTTTGATTATTATCAGACCATTTTGGGCGGATCTTTGTCAAGCTTCATGTCATGTCATCATTTCTCGGTGGAAAATACATTTACCCTGCATTTTGCTTATAAATAGGTCTTTCCCATAACGATTAGCTCATATATATATTCGTCACAAGTAACATCATTTTGTTCACACTGCACTGAAATGAATATCTTAGATCCGAGTCATTTGTGTGAGGAATATTATGCATCCGTTGTAGAGATGGAGTTTAGACAGTCATCTAATCGAGACGCACGTGGTGACTGAGCGATTATAACTTATCTAAATCAGATGAGATAGAGAGGGGATTGTGACCAACGCACAAATGGCCATCACAAGCCACCATTGGTCAGTTCACTGGGGGCGTATCCAAGACATTGGGACTGTTCATTTAGCAGTGAAAGTAGCCCGAGTACCTCTTCACTGAACGGCAGCCGGGCACTGTTAGATATATACAAGAGTTCCCTAGGGGACACGACTCGGCTCAAGCCATGGCATCTCCGAGGTAAGTGTATAATCTGTCATTTCAAAATGAACATTTTCTCATGAGCAGATTCTTTTAAACACCACCCAATATTGCAACACCTACGCTTTGCCACATTATCTAAAAATACAATATAATAGGGAGATACTAGTTGTCATAAAGGGGCTCAGAGATGGGGAAATCTTTAAACAGGGCCAGATGTCCTATCCAGGAGAATAGTTTTAACTATAATACATTTATGGTAGGCTCCGATCTCAGTATTGTTGATATATGGTAAGATCAACACACGCTCCGTCTAACGATATAAGAATTAACGTAATAGCCTGGTTACAAGGTCCTTTAGCCATGCGATATTGTGGGCAATTCATAAGGTATTCTTTACTTTATATGACAAAGTGATAAAGAAATCTCAGGTATTACTCTCCTTTTTGATGTTCTATCTGTAAATACATGTTTAGATAGATAAGAAACCAACGTCAAGCTAATTCTCGGAATAAGAACGTTGCACTCCAAAGTAATAATCTACGGCTCTCAAATTTTGAGAACTCCATTACGCCAAACTCAACGGAATTATTATCGACCCTTGATATCCAACCATGTTTTCTGATTTACCATTAATAATTTCTGTTGCGAAAACTGCCTATTGTACATGAGATCAACGATTTAAGAAGAGATATGGCATTCGTACTTATAGTAAAGAGAGCTAATTTCATTAGAAATGCGGGGATATCGCACTACATTGTTATTACGCCGAAAAGCGGAGCTTCTGCACCTACCTATTTAACATGTTTTATTGTTTAAAAAGCGACTATGACCTATCTGATCCAACTTCTTTTTCTAGTTTTATCCATTCTCATATAACAAAGGCCAACCGAGAATAGAAAACAAAAACGGATAATATTGGTAAATTGGAGGAATTGATATAAACATCGTTACAAGTTCAAGAATGAAATTACTCCTGACAGAACTTGATTATATCATATTCTCCTTCCATACTGTAGGTTGCCCTCAAGGAAATTTTTCAAAGGAGTTCATAATGCCTCTACTTGCAACTACAGCAAGTGTTTTACTCAGTGTGAATGTTGTTCAAATATATACTAATTTGATCATTAACCAGAATTGTACATAATGTGATGACAATGTTCTTTACTCAGAGTTGCACCAACTCACCAGAATTCTATCATTCAAAGATATAGTCTGATCATTGCATCAACAATCAAACCATGCCTACTTGAATATATATTTATGAGTAAACTATGGTCTTTGCCCATGTACAATGTTATATTCTCTTATTTTTCAATTCCAGGCTTTCTGTGTTGATAGTGCACGTGTACTTGTTGACAGTTCTGTGTGTCCAATTTCGTTTTACTGCGGCCCAGCAAACTTCTGTCTGTACTCCAATTTCACCTGATACAGATCCAGGTATGAGGCGATAAGCTATTTCATAGTCCTTCTCCTAACCTTAATCCTTTGGAATGGCAGTGCAAGGCGCAAGCCATCCTGAGATTGGTTGTTCTATGTGTCTATCCCTGGAGCTATCGGGGTGGCCCATTAAAATCAGTGATAATCAAAAGGTCTTGGTTCAACTCCCGTTCAAGCCAAATATTGTCCTCTTTGTCTATTCAAATAAAAATCTATTTTCTTCATTTATGGCAAAGAAATGTGTTATTAACATGTATTTGTTAGAAAATCCGAAGGATGCCATTGAAGCTGTACAGCTATATAGTATAGGTACTGGTTAGCTACAAGCTTTAGAAAGGACACCTACTGAGATGTCTTTACAAAACGGGAACTTTCAGGATCGAGGTCAAGACAATGACAGGGTTATCAACGGCTTGGAAGGACGTTTCAAGTCCCTGTCATTCTCCCTGTCCTTTGAAAGGACACTTCACATTTATTTAACGTGGACCTTCCTATGACAATCATGGGACTAGTATGCACGTAACCTCATAGGAGAGTTCTTTCAGATATTAAACAGCCCCAGGCGTTTTGCAACTGCTGGGGGACCAGCCGGAAGCTCTTGAATATCGACATTTCAATAACATTTTAGAGGGTGTATGGAGTTTATTAATCATTGTTGTCATATTTCCCCCTAATGAATCTGCATAGAAATTTCCCTTTCGAGCAGAAGTCTTCTTAGAAAAAAAGTAACTGATCCTTCCATTTCGTGAGACATGAGACTATGAGAAATCGTTCAATATCATGTGTCTCACGATAAACAAGTGAGACCTGACAGCCCTGCTAATTATAGTCTAATGGATTTTCACCAGGTTAGATGGAGGTCCAAATATTCAAGATTTCATAGATAAAAAGCACGATGTAAAAGAATTCAATACAATATACAGGATAATACAGTAAAGATGGACTGTATATTACCGCAATCATGTCTACAGTTTCATACCATATATTTGGTATCACAAAACGGTATTGAACTGTTTTGGTATTCGGTGCTGTAACCCCCCACCAATCTGCGGTCAGATTACTGTATAAAACGCTAAATATGGATACATTAGATACACTAACATCAGTAACAAATAGCAGTTAACTTCATCAAAATGTGTAATAGATATTCATTCATCTTCTAAACACTTTCTACCATCTAAACCGTACCAGTTCACAAGTTTTAATGACATCATTGTTAATTCAGAGGATTGACGACGACATTCATGGTAAATTTCTAAAACATAAATAGGAATGACTTTATCCTATATATGATGGAACCTAGTAGTGTGAGATTCTGATCAATACTCCTGTGAGTCGACCTGCACTAAGAACATGGTCTGGAAAAAAGACTTAGATGTCAAAATATTATTGATCACAGTGTTCCACCATATCAATAAGACAATATGTTGTTAGGTGATGGTCCCAAATTTTCACTGTTGTATTCTAATACTATATGGTATATGCATATTAAGGGGCCATTTTTATTGTATATTTACAGTTTTGCACTTTCATATTTACATTTCACAACCACTGTCAAATTACGGTTTATTTGTAAGGTTAGGATTTATGGTCAGAAAAATATTACGGTCATATATTAAAATTTAAAGTATTTCCCTGGCAACCTGGGTGCCAGTGTATATTACTGAATTTTCCAGGTACTGCTTTAACAACTAAAAACTCTTTTCATGCATACAATCACTGATAGTATCAAACGAATATAAATGACAAAATGCAATACTTCCCAGAACTTGGCCTGAATGAAAATCTGGATAGATTCATTAGAGGAAGCTGTACTTATCGCAAAAATGGGATAGGGGATTAGATTTGAGGAAAGAGCAAAAATAGATCAGCCGAGAGTAAAACATTTGAGTAGATATAAGGACGTGTCCCCGAAACGAACTGAAAAGTGTGCATCTAACATACATAAATGATCTAGTGTTTTACCGGCCTTGGCGGTGACACTGTTTAACCTATAGAAATGTTCGCAAATCGATTAACTAACTCTTATGGAATACTTCACGGGCATCATGACACATGTTTTCCTGTTCAGGCAACGAGCTCCCACGGCTACCTGAGACGTTCCAGACAAACATAGAACTAAATATTGTGAATAAACGGGAAACTATCGAGGCCTACGTGAGTTTTGACCTGCCAAATAACAGGTCTGCTCTACGCATGCTCCAAGATGTCAGGGAGACAACCTCTTATGTGGACTTCAACACTAATGAGGTGAACTATGTTTATGGTAGGTGTAATACTGTTTCTTACCTAACCTCAAATTTCACGATAAATTCAATGTCAGGCGAAACTAGAATAAATAGGATGTATGATTATGGAAGTGAATATGAGAAAGTTTATAGGTGTTAATTATTTTATTATCGAAACTTACAGGAAATGCGAACGCATATCTACTTATTCAATTAGAAAAAAATCAAACATTCAAACGTAATTAGTGAATATCATTTAAAAAAATGTTATGATCTATGCGAGTATGGTCGGAGTATCATCGGGTCTCTCAAAACTCCTTTACAGAAAAAACGAAGTGCACGACAGCGCCATTAGATACGACAGCTGAAGGACTGATCTTTGGCAAGCTGCGAATCAATGGCGTCAGCTACAGCTATTCTGTTATGTCAGCGTTGAAGTTTGGCCGCGAATTTGGCCAGGTATGTGCTACCATTAAGGGTGGCCAATCTTTTTGCGTTTTGCATGCGGTTTGTTATTTATTGTAATACAAATTCTGTTCACCGTGACTGGTAGAAAACCTATGTGAATCCCAGTAATGGTATGAAGATCTTATACTGATACTTACAAAAAATGTCCTCTTCCCCTGCTCACTAATTAAAGAGTGAATATTGAATACTGTATTCAGGGAATTCATATTGAATACTCTATTAAGTAACTCTTACGAATCTATGACCAACAGAAATTCATGGGGCAGACAACCATCAGAGGAATTATGTCCAACCATTGGCAGAGCTGTCAATACATAGACAATCCCCCAGCACGGTACATTGTCGACTACTACTTCGCAAGTAAGTAATTGGGCTATATATCTCAATATAAAAACCTATTTCTATGTATATATATTGTATCACATGGGTCAGTTATTAAATGCATCTAGCAAATTGCTGAAATAACATAACTTCACGTGGGACAATTTCAGTACAAGTAAAATAGGATTTAATTCAAGTGCGAACAGAATAGCATCATATGACAGACATCAGCAATATAATGCCCGAAAATGGGCAAAGCTAACAAGCAGAAAGACGTATACACAAAATGAACAAAGACAATACGTAAAATTGTGCGTGTTCAAAATTTTGCATCTCATCCAGAATTCTACCAATTAATTGTATTCAAAGTACCACCATTGGCTTCAGATATGAACGTTTTGCAGCTGGACTTCGAGGTCTTTTGTATTACATGAAATATGTACCAACGATGGAGGCGGAGGGCCGTAGTTATATTACAAAAGGCCGAGAACGACATCCCTATGGTTCAGTCACTATGTTTTGTTATCATCTGGTCTAATGATAACACAAAAAAACCGCCATTCTATTCACTTTTTGAATCATCGTTTCATAGCTTATTCACTACGTCTCTGTGAGCCCGAACATTATCTATAATGAACCTCTCACAGCGGGGATTATCTCACCCCGGTATTCATTTCCATAGGCTTAACGTTAGGAACTAATACCCCACGGCCATGAAGGT
The DNA here is from genome assembly GCA_950022655.1 of Alentia gelatinosa. Classification (NCBI taxonomy): domain Eukaryota; kingdom Metazoa; phylum Annelida; class Polychaeta; order Phyllodocida; family Polynoidae; genus Alentia; species Alentia gelatinosa. The sequence continues at coordinate 158,588,737 of OX465579.1, forward strand.
ATTGTAGACAATACTCAATGGTTCACGGGGAAAGATTAAATCAGAAACCCACTCGATAAAAATAACTTGCTTTGTGAATTACTCCGCGGTCAAACTCGGTGGAGTATGGATCAAGTTTTTTATATCTCATGAGTTTCCTTCTAGGTACTTCATAGACATTCGGCAATAGGTGTGTAATAACAACAGATACCTCTTTGGATTTTGCCCCGAGACGTATCAATTCACGTGTCCTATTACTTTGTCACATCACAATGTAGAAAGTAAAAGTTCTGGGTCTCGTAACAGGGCTAAATACATGCGTTTGGCAAACTCTGTTCCTCTGTATTTGCCATGAACTTGACAAATTTTGTTTCAGTTCCTGAGTGGTCTCAGACGCTAGGTGCAACAGCAATGCCAGTACGGGCCATCTTCAAGGGAACAAGTACCCAAGGGGCAAGGACAAATCAGCCCTTTACACATATCTACGACTTTCTGAACTTCCAGCCATATGCCGACAAGGACTATAACACATACCAGGTACTACACTTGTGCATGGTCAAGTTCCATCTTTTGTCATCACTCCCAAGGTTCGACCATGACTACACATCATGTATCTATGTTCTTTTATTGAGATTAAAAGATGAGGACGATAGCGTTAATCCCCGTCCTGATAACCCCATGGTGAAATTATGTCATTCGATGAGCAAAATGATACTGCACATAAGCCCAAGACCTATACGTTACACATGTATAGCCATCCAGTACTTTTATTAATCACGTTCTACTGCTCCCTATAGGGGACAGAGCCATTGTTAGTTCATAAAGCAGTCACTAGGTGGCTAGCAGTATGGCAGGCCCCTTGGGGGGAGGGGGGGGGGGACAGATCCATATTCTGGCTATTTGTTCATATGAAATTCAACTGCCTTTCAAGGTTTTACCATGGTTCCTGTGACTCTCTACACCCATTCCAGAGCAGGATGAGATAATGAATAAACCCAGGACATGATGTTTTTCACATGGAACACTTTATATACATATGTGAGCAAGGCTTGAACTGTGACACTTCAAAATTATCACTCACTTCTTTTGCACCTCCATTAGTGAAGAACACCTACCTTTTCACCTCCATTAATGAAGAACACCTACTCGGGGGGCGTCATGGCAGCCCCCATGGTTCATAGGCTATTTGCCCTATACCGCACATATTCTATGCGGCACCATGTGCCGTACATCATTATTTTTGTACGGAGAAACGTACTATCATGAAACATCACGAAATTTCATATTATTGTTCCTGAATGTTTTTACAGGTTTGAGTGATTCCAAAGCTAAATGTGTGGGCAAGAAACCTCTAATGATATACATTTTCTGTTATATTAGAATGTTTTCTCTCCATGGTTGAATACGAAATATAACTCTGTCAGGTAAATACAAATACTGTGAGCTTCTGTAGACTGTCGGAAGGTAGAGAAATTGCCCATTGTGCGTTTTTCGACACAATCAAATGTAAAAATAGAATACGGAACACATTGAAATAGGAATTGCGGGTATATGATAAATACAAAACAACTTAGCATGGTCATTCTTCACAGAAGACTCGACTCAACCTCACGGCCTCGTTTCATATTTAACGTCACATCCAACTCACATTGTATGATGTACGGTCATGGTATGGAAATACGTATATAGTCTTGCTAGGCTAAGTTTATTGGATAAATGGATTATATGTTATGTTATAGACCCCGGATGGTGTTTATTGTAAGGACAGGAAGACAACACGTCCCGCACCCAAAATACCGCCGTCATTCAGGTACCGAACAGAAGTAGTCCAGCCCTTGTCTACCCTCAGCTCGGGCATCATTTTCAACATGGACGTAAGTAAGCCTTTAAACAGTCACATATGAATCAGTGAAAATTCACATGTAAACCAATGCGTAGGATGTCTATGAAACAAGAGTATGTTAGTACAAGAATTACTGATGAATATTTCAGAAGGCAGTTCCTGTAAATTCAGATCACCCTAAACATGTATTATCTTTTCAGTTATGGTATGATTATGACCACAAATTAGGACGCTACGACTTTGGTCTACCCATACCGGTCTCTTTCATTTTTGACTATGGCGTAGGTACGTAGAGATACGCTATTACTATTACCACATCAACACGTTGTTTTACAAAATAGGAGATATTAATATATCAAGACACGATATCATATAATTACTTGTATTGTAGATATAATATATTTCTATCTGGTAATTCATATCGGAGAGACGTTGAGTCATGCAGACAAACCAGCATTTCTTGATAATACTACTAACTGAAACTCATTTACAAGATACGCCTACAACCAATTACCATTTCCCTGCACTACTCATATTTAATCAAGCTCCGGGTGTTGCAATAAATTTCAAGTTCGGTGGCATGGCGATATATACGGTAAAAAGAAACTACGAAAACCTCCAAGTGGTGACAAAAATGCGTCAATTATGAGGTTTCTGATAATTGAAATTGCAAGTATTTCTAATTCTTTAAGGAAAAATTCCTACGCAAGCCATAGAGTAAGCGAAAACGAGAGCACCGAACCATCTACCCCATTAGGAGTGCGACCGTTTATGTCTGCGAGCGTCAGCCGGTATGTGGGTAAGAACGCTTGCTCCATCTGTTGAGCTACCACGTTATTATTCCGATTGCAGTGTTGCAACGTACATACTTCTGCCTGCTCTACCTATGCATTATTACAGATACAGTTAACATAGAAGTTGCCTATCGTCCGTTCTGTGAAACACCTACCTGTAATGTATCTGTACAGGTGTGCGCTACATGAAGGCGGTAAGGGAAAAGACATGTAAGATGGTCGGCTTTGGGGTGTGGTCTCAGGAAAAGCCCGGAAACAACCAACTCATCTGGGAGATGTTGGATCCCGAGAGGATCTTCTTCTTGGATGATTCCTACGTGTATACGGGCAAGGTGAGGCTCTGGCTAATAGTAAGCTTGATGATGGCATCGTGATCATATGAAACTAATATACAATCATATATATGTTGTAAAATAACGGCAGTTTCATTTTAGAAATTAAACAATTGGCACAATAGAAAAATATGAATTAGCCATTACGTATGTGAGAAACCCGGTACATAGAATTAAAAGTAGGCATCGTATATTTTCAGGCGATTCACCGAGGCATCCCCTGTGACAGATACATCTCTAACCTGCATTTCAATAACAGTATCGGTATCACCTGGAATATGACTATGGAATACTGCTTCATAGATGTAGGCAACATACACTTTTAGCAAAATAAGACTATATCATATCGAGACTTCTTTCCTCTTATGTGTAAACCAGAAAAGCAGGCTATGGAAGGACATGAACAAAAAACAAGTAACACCCGTGAATAGCCGTATTCTTGCACTGACTCTCCTGACGCAACGCATCACATATTTCTATATGTACCAGTATGGCAATAGATGTCCCTATTCCATAGAATAGTAAAACTGCCCTGAGGAAGCTATATGACGTGATGTATATATATATATATATATATATATATATATATATATATATATATATATATATATATATATATATATATATATAAACCCATAGTCATTACATATATGGACAGAATACATGGCACTTTAGTGGTAATTGAATGTTATACATGAAGTTCTTCATCTTCCATCTTATATGAATAAGGAAAAGGAAATAACAATTTATTTAGCATTTTCTCATTTATCAATCCTCCAGCCAACGTATGTTGAGATTGGAGACTCGGCGACGACGATCACTCGGAATGTACCGCTCACCGCCAAGATGATCACAGTAAGTCCCATCTGATTGCAGTTCTGATACAGTTAAAAGAGCTCCTCTCGTCTTGGGTAATGCCAGCCCAGACCAGAACCAAATCTCTACAGACAGAGCGGAAGTAAGACTAACCTTACACGTATCGGAACATGGTAAATTTAGACTAAGGCCCAGTCTCCACTGAGCCCACGATACACTAGGATAGGCCTACACAAAATCGATATTGCGTTGAAAAGTCAGGTTTATTGCGTAGGCAATATACCCGAGGATGCACCCCGATGCACGCATAGTAAGGTCTATTTTAGAGTATCGGGAGCTCAGTAGACGCCGGACCTTAGATGGTAATGACTAAATACACATAAGATGAAAACCAATGTATTAACTCGATTTTGATCATTCCCAAAAGTTTATCAACTCTGTTATGTTTGCCTATTGATTAGGCACAAAATAATTACGAATTTCAAAATATAGAAAACTAGTTGCCATACGTAATAATAGACAATACTGACTGATATTTTCGAAAACTACCTATTTAGAAGTTAGAGGCGGGCAGCTATGAGGCAGCTATGAACCACTTCGACTTTGAGAGCATCGACTGGAGTGACGACATGCAGATGTTTGATGTGGCAGAGTGTTACAAGCCTGGAGACAAAAAGAACATACGCATCACCTTTGAAGGTATGTGCTGTCTGAATCTCCTCTTCCACACTTCATATCCTCCTCCATATGTATGCAACCCAACCGATTTTTTATTCTAAAGGAAATTCAATATTTCACCACATGTGGAGCATAGTCTTGATTTCTCAGGAGAAAATCAGATTTAAATACATAGGAATTAAAGAGAGAAACATTTACGATTTTGTGCTGATAATGATTGATCAAATTAGTGTCTTAAATACATAATACTATAAATGGCAATAAGGAGTATTTATCTTCAATAATTACAAAGGGGAGTGCTACATGTCAATTTACTGGCAGGTGAAGGGGAAGGAGGGTATGGATGAAAAATGAAGACCTACGGTAGAGATTGTAAACCAAATTATGATACACATAAAATTTCACCGCTAGAATGTACAAAAGACATACCGCGGGCCATCCGATAGCGTGGCACGAATGAATAGCAATGGTCTCTGAGTTTGTGAATAATGTTTGTAATTAATGCTCTCGTGATAAAGATCGAGAATAGAGATTTGCTTTATATCGTCCTAACCACCGAAATTGCCCTCATGCGTTACGATCATGCGAATATGCAGACACTTGACCATGTGGATAAATTGTCATTCACAACCAGAGGACACTTTGATATTGCAGCAAACTATCTAGAGAAGATCGCGGAATATAAAGGAAAATTCATCTCTGACGTCATAGCTCGGATCGCTAAGGTGGCGCACATGTCGCCGATCCGCGTGCAGCGCCCTCGTGTGGACTACGACGCCACCAACACCTACTTCACGTCGACGCTGCTTGAACGCGTTCCCTATGACGGTGAGTACCTCGTTTTGTAATGATAGCTGTTGGATCCTTAACCCAGTACCATAAGCGATGACATACTATAGAGGCAAGCCCAGGAGTGCAGCCAGACAAATCTAAGTGTAAAGATCATCCTATATCTAAATGCATATTTCAACTGACCACATTTCAAATAAAGAATGACGAACCTACCTAATGATAGGTATATATAACACATGTCCACTTGATGGAATAAAAACATGTATTATTTTGGCATATAATCCATATGCCATAACACTAGGATATTCTATGGATCTACACGTATAGCTTACCATATTCACTGCACTTCACACAGTGCTGTTCCGTCCTAATGAGGATGGCGACAACGTTGGGCTGGTGTCGGTGGACGACAACGTGGCTAACGTGCGATTTGAGCAGCTGTGTGCAGAGATGTGCCAAGACCTGCGTGACGACCAGGGCAAATCAATCAAGTGTAACTCCTTTGCCTACTGCTTCGCGGATAACCGCTGCCTGATGAGCACGAACCACGTGGCGCGGCCAGGCACAGTTAACATAGGGAAATACTGCCGTGCCGACACCGTCAAGTTCTACAACCGTCAGTGCAACGCCTCCTCATTATACAAAAAATCCCATATCTCATGTCCATATAATATTAGACTGGTCACTACCATACTTTCCTTAGTCTATTCTAGTAAAGACAGCAAGCTATTTGCTTTTGTCCATTCTGTCAGTTACCACTGACCAGTAGTGAATTAGTGAAACGTTTAACCTTCTTTGACTTATATCTATGATATATAATCTGAAATGGTGCGACAGTAGTATATAGGCCCGTTTCCATTGGCCAATGGAAACGGTGTAGATCTTTGAGTATTCCTAAAAGTCCATTTCCATTGGCTGTCACCGATCTTCAGGCAGGAACCACCGAGGGACCTTCATCACTGTTGAAGCCCAATGAAAATAGGTTATTAGGAGAACTCTACACTGTTTTCGTCGGCCAATTGAAACGGCCCTTATAATTTTTCTTGAAATTGTCACTAGGTGTCGTGCCCGCTCCGGATGTCCCCGATGTTCGCCTTCATGATGCTATGAGCTCATTGAAAACATCCATTCTTAGTGGAAGGTTCAACATTTACTTCAAGCCCACGGATGGAGAATCTGTGAGTCTCTATAGAAACACGAATATCACATTAAGCAAGCAAATAATACAAATTATAAACATATATCTATCGACTCTCACCTTATCATATTGTATATAGAATAATCTAAACCAAGAAGATCGTGTATTAGTATAAATTGCCAAATGTTTTATCGTTTTATATGTTATTTATGTTATCCTTTTTCTAGCTGCACATCTACAGAGCGACAACTATAGACGTAGGTTTTTCAAGAGCAGACTCCAAAGGGACAGGTAGGGATGCAGCGCAGATTTACGTAGCATGTATCATTCTTAACCCAAGTCATTTAAACTGAGTAGAGGTGAAGAATGAAACCTCTGTGTGGCTTCATTTTATACATGTAATTCTATTCGAAACCTCCTGAAGATTCATATGTATGAATGGATATTAGGGGCCTCATAACTATCGATCCCGTGATATATAAAACAAATAGAGATTGTAAACAAACATCACAGGTCTATTACATTTATTTCAGTAAAATATATGAAAGACTTCAATCAATTCGCTCAGCGTACCTTGGCGCCAGAATACTTCCGGGTGGAGATTGATTCGGATTTGAGTGTGGACGAGTGCGCAGCCGCGTGCGAACGGAAGGACACATTCGTCTGCCAGGCGTTCGCCTTCTGTGCGAGCGTCGGGAAGTGTATACTGGCGGCGGAACACCCAGAGGAGAAGGACGACATGCTCGTCAACTCCACTAGCTGTGACGCCTACTCACGTGAGCTGCTCTCAATTAAATACTGAACATACAACGATATCCACTATAACTATAAATATTCTATAGCTGGAATTTCTCCTAGGAAGGTTATGGACATATACATGTATATTTGTCATAGCGCAATTCCGCCCATAACATGGCCGCTTTTGAGGCTCCCCTTTCCACTTAGACGGTGTGTCGCTATATGAGAAGATCCCCGTATGATTTAAGAACCACCAAATGTCTACCATTACCATAACCGGATACAATAATTGCCGTTTTTTGACAGGGAACTACCTACAGAAGTTTAAACATTACATGGGGAAGTCTCTGGCCCAGAATGACGCCATGACTGTAAAGGATGTGAGTAGCTCTGACCGCTGCGCCATGCTGTGTGTCACTCAGAAGGGCTGGTCGTGCAAGTCCTTTGATTACTGCGCAACTTCACGCACGTGCAGGCTCAACAAGAAGCATGTGCTAGACCTGCCTGCCCGTGAGGGCAAGCTCAAACCAGCCCCCAACTGTGACCACTTCTCCCGTGAGTATAAACTCAAAACCTTAAGCCTTTACTTATCATAACCATAGCGTTATACGGCATATAGCTAATTAGAAGCAGCTCCCGACGCCAAACGAAATACCAAATGGCAGCTGCACTACTTTATGGATTATTACAGAAGTCGGTCCCTGAATAGTGTCGCCATCTTACGATTAGCACTGAAAATCCCCCTGATCCCAATATTCTTGCTCAAAAGAAATAACATTAGAACATAAAAGTTACAATCTCCAGTTTAATGTAAATTTTGCAATATCTATTGTAGGACCCATCATTTCTCAGATCTCCACTACTTATCATTAAGATCATTAAGTTAACTATTTATCATTAAGTTCTTGATAAGGCCACAGAGTACCCTCGCCGCTGAAAAAAACCCCAAAAAACTGCCAGTGTTCCCATAACAACATTAAAAACATACAGCGTATCTATTTCGTGGCAGGTCTGTACATTGATGACTTCCGGCAGACGTCTTCCGGTGCAGTAATCCCACTGAGTGGAGTGAATATCATTCGTGACGTAGACATGTCACAGTGTGCCAAACTGTGTGTTGATAACCTTGGCAACGAATGTAAAGGATTCGATTTCTGTGGCAACCAGACGTTCTGTGTGCTGTCCTCTAAATACTACCGTGAGAAAGGAGTGGGCAAAGTGATCAGCAGAAACAACGCATTTTGTGCCCGCTATACACGTGAGTAACACGGTCATGGGCGGGGTAGGCAACGGGGAAGGGAGGGGTGGGTCAGCAGTTCCTATAATTTGACTCATAGGATAAGCTTAACTCTAGAACTACCCATTACCTTATAGCCAAATTCATCGAATACAAATACTACCACCCTAAGTCGTTATTCATTTACAAGAGAAAACAATTAGCAGGAATAACTCACCTAATTACATTGAACATATCTTTCGCACTAAATATGACTCTAGAATGTCTCCAAGGATGACTCTAATTTGTCTCCTGAACGAAAATAGTCCAATAATATCATGAGACGTCACAAGTTGGCTCATTCTGCTGGCTCCGTTATATCACGAGTCTTATGGTACGAACAGTGGGCTACTTTCTCGTGCTCGCTATTCTAGAATAACCCCATGAAACACCAAAAAGGTGATCACTGTTTTATAATGTATATTTATTGTTGTTGTTGCAGGAACTAGCTTTCCCGATGGAAATTCATATGTGCCACCAAATATAGATACAGGATATACAGGTGGTAAGTAGATTTCTTCACTTCTTCGACGAAGTTAGCTTGACATAGGGTTCCGTATGATGTACACCTTCTATTCATACATTTTATGAAACCATTGTATAGACATATCATCGATATATTACCTTATTACCTTAGACATGAATCATCTATGAACACAATAGAGAAACATATTCTCTGATATAAAGAGCCTTTTCCATATACATGTATGTATATAAATATGTTTATAGTTTTCTTTTAACGTCAACCTAATCAGTCTTATCTGTTGTATTACCATTGTATGTTGTGCTAAATTTATCTTGTACCCGAAATTATTTATTTCCTCCCGATAATTGGCATAGACCCCATGTTGAAGTGAATATCCACATGCTGTCAATGTATCAACGTGTACTGTACACAATATATATGGCAGGGGATAGCGGTAGGTAATTGTCACAAGTATTTACATATATATGCTTAAATGTATAATAAACAGAAACAGTTTTATGGCGTGATTATTACAACAAGGACAGAATGATTACAGCAAAATAAATTAGCATTGTATAACTATCCATGAACCCCATTAAAATCAGAATCAATCACTTTACCCTGAATATCACCTAAGTATGCCCTCCATATCTATAGGTGCCTTGGCCGGTATTGGCTTCGGGATGATGGTGCTTGGTATGCTGCTGACGGTTATAATAGCAGCGGTAGTGATGAAGGCTCGAGGTGCTTCCAATGACAACATGAAGACGGCGCTTATGACGATTGCAAACCCCCGATAAGACAAAAGGCACCCCACATCAATCAATCGAACCAAACCTGGTTATGAAACATCGCACATCAAAGGAGGAATACATGAGAACGCACGTGGTAAACAAGAAACTGCATGTGTTCATTGGTTGTTTCAATGTCTCAGAACGGATACATTTCGTGCAGTTGGTAGTCCTCATTTGAAACGATATGTGGGGTTTTATAATTTCAAACAAAACGTGATATGTAATCTCAGAATCAAATGGAGTACATAATAAAGGTAAAATGAAAGCAATGTACATATAGTGTGCATTATATAGATTTTCACAAGATAATCTGATAAGATAAGTATCGCACTGTCCATACCTCCGTTACTTCGGTTTTCAAAATACAATACCAAAAATATTTTCAAGCATTCGAATACTGATTGTCATCTAAGTATCCTATCAAGGTATTCCGAAATTGATGCTTGATGTTACGTAGTCACGTGATGGATTTATATGCTATACCCCTTTAAATCTTTATGAAAACGATAAAACGGGCAAATGCAAGGCTTTGGAATTGAGAGTGGCAATGCCCATAGATCTTTCGTTTTAGGGTTATTGTATCCAGAAATATATGTGCAATATCAAAAGTATTTTTATACATAAAAACATGGGATTAGATTGATACTTCGCCCCACGAATCATTATTGTATTTTGTGATGCTCATATAATGTGGAAGTATTAAATCCTGACTTGAATGACTGGTGTTTTTTTTTAGAAAGAGCGTAGCTTTCAGTCCATACCCATTCTGTTAGTTGTGGCGCCCACACCACATGGTTCGGACATTTTCTACGGTACAAAACCAGAATTACCTACCAGGAACGCCTACGCCATGCAGGTCTACGATGTTCCAATTTGAGCACTCGCCGGAGCCAATATTGAGAATAGTTTCTTCTACACTCTACTTAGCAAAAGGGAAATCTGCAAACTTCAGGGCACCCATAGTCCCCCAGTAATGGGCGATAAAATGTATGACGGACACTGACTGATTCATACTGACTGGCTGATCCTGATTGGCTAATAAGGTAAGCTGGAGGTTAGTCACAGCATGCTGGAGGCAGGCTAAAGGCAGGTAATCTATGGTTTAAATGTAGGTTATGTATGGATTGGTGGTTCAAAGAATATAATCTATGTATAGGCCAATGACAGGTAGTCCTATTATATGTATTATGCATTTTAGATAAAGTCAACAGAAGCTTATGTCAAGTGTTGAACAGATCATATTTTTTCGGTTATATAGATTTTCTTTAGGTTTTTATTTATCCTGGAGTGGTCACATATAGGACAATGTCTAGTCCTATCTTCCATTAAAGGCAGGTTACACCCGGGATACATATTGTCCCGCCGTCATTGTGGTGGCCGATAATGGGTGACATATAACCCTGAGTTTAGAAAGACAAGACACAACCAGTCCAGTTGGATTCACGTCCAAAGCCAAAAGCCCCCTTGTTTATTAACACCGCGAGAACAGGTTGCCTGTTCTTCACTGAATATGTTATTAAGTATAACCGGGTGTTGCTTAATACTATAGAATATTATACTTGACATGCATAGAATATATACTGATAACTTGTAACTATGTTATACATTGATTAAACAATAAACAGGTAAATAAAAATACAAGAATATGGCATTTTATGTTATAAATTACCTTACTAAATGCCTGCTTAAAATGGTCTGTTTTGGTTCTTAAAGTTCAATTTTATTGTTTGACATAACATTTCTAATAGCAGACAAAATATCAAGAGCACTGAAAATACTTATATCAAGATGTATCAACATGTATTGCATGTTATGAAGAATATAGTCTTGCTAAGACCTTCACAACGGTACAATATGGGGTTTGAGGCCTTAAATTGTAGGTCAGATAAAATTCCAGCAGCATTAATTCTCAAACCAGAGAGGGTTCTAATTCAGACACATACAACATGATCGGGAACCATCCTTCGACTGATAATCTGGCTAATCTGATAATTCAACACGCCCTTTAGTGCCGTCCCTTCACAGTTTGAGTGCCCTATGCCGTCTGGTACACACTATCTTAGTACATTAGGGAAACTAGTTAACCTAATTGGGACAGCTTATCGTACCGCGTTACTATCGGTAAAATTATCGCATGAGCTCGCAGAGTGAATGCGATAATTTTACCGATAGTAACAAGGTTAACAAGTTTCACTTGTACTATACACCTCTAAATATCTGTAAATATTCAATAACTTACCAAAATGTGTCAACATCGAAGTAATAATCAAAGTCGCCTGGGCGGGCGGAAGTGACTTTCTGCTATGAACAATGTTCATAGCCGCGATTTCGTAAATAAAATTCAAACTATTAGAAAAAGATTTTCTTTGTGAACAATAGTGTCATAATATTATATATAAACTTCATGTATGTTTTTTTTCTCCCGATGCCTAATGATTATAATATATTTTGGTATTTGCTATAATACACATACTCACGTATCAGATTGAGTGCTCAAAGTGTGGTGGTATGGCGCCATACCGGCACAGTATGGTGGTACGGCTCAACTACCACTTGGACAGCAGAGGTTGGTATTTGTAGTATTTTGGGGCATAGGTGTAAAGTACTCCCTGAATCCGTTAAAAAAAGATGAGCTAAGGGGGTGTTCCAATGGGATGATTGCACAACTAAAAATAGAGAGGATTGTGTTGCCACCCCACGACTGGCACACAATCACAATGTGTCAGTCAGTTATAGCAATCACTGCTACACTACATTGTGATGGGCAGTGGGTCATAAAACCTAATAAATTAGCTTATGTCAGGTGTCTAAAAATGTAGCACAACCGCCATGTGATGTCAGCCACTGAACTCCCCTGTGGGTTTATAGGCTATAAGCATGTTTGGTAGTCACTGACAGCGATGCAGGGTTCAAGGTCATCCCAATGGAACACGCCATTTATGGGGACGATGACTGACAGGTTGATGCATTATGGGTTTACTTATGATGGGATTGATAAGGTGAGTGACGAAGTTAACCAGATGATGACCGATAGTGAGAGATGGGTAGAGATGGGGATGGAGTGATGAGTGGTGGGTGTGATGAATAGCTGGGGTCATCAGTGGTGTGTATCTTTGTGAGGAATAGCATGGTGATGAATGTCATGGTGATGGGTTATTGTAAGATGAAGGGGATAACTGATAATCAGTTGGTGGTATGTTGTGGAAACTTGGCAGACGTGGAAACTGGTGGAATCATATATACTTGCATGTACATGTATATATAAGTCTATACACACATACACATATATATATCAAAGGGTATGGCGAATGATATCAAGTACATATAATGTTATATCTACTTTATGTGCAGGGGATAGGGGAAAACTACTGGGTAGGGGGAGGGGGTAAAGTCCTGTTGAGTCCAAACTGACTAGTAGAAGGAGAAATGAGAGGTGGTAAATATTTAGAGATCAAATTAAGTATAGGGCAGATTGGTCATGTTCCCATGGCGCCAAAATTATGCCTCCCGCCCCCGAGTGGGTGTTCTTCAATGCTGAAGGTGAAAAAGTAGGTGTTCTTCACTCCTGGAAGTGGAGATGTCAGTGAGTGAAAAAGGAAATTGTCACAATTCTAGCCTTGCCCAGAAATGTGTATACATAGAGCCTTTCATGTGAGAAAGATCATGCGTCATAGTCATGTACTCACCCTTCCATGCTATTTAGTCAAGTCTCTTAAGGCCCAAAATTGATCAATTAGTTTTGTGCCGGACAAAAGTGCCAAATTGTGCAAACTTATCGAGAAAAATGTGGAGATTAATTCTAACTCGAACTCCAAAAAATCAGATGAGTGGAACACTCTGATTTAGCCATCTTTCAAGATAGCTGCCCAAATGCAGAAATATACCCTTTATGGTACATTATTAAGGTCCTGGACACCTTTTAAGAGCTGATTGTGTGATGAATAGGTTACTAACTCTTTAAGGGCAAATGATGCCTTATCCCTTTAAGGGCAGATGAAAATGTATTGATTTCCATACATATCTTTCCATATTTTACACAAACTCTATAAATCTTTTTTTGAATTTATTGGAAAATGTCTGAATATGTCATGAATGCCTGTAGGCATTCTCACCCAAGTACATAATGCCTGCAGGCATTTTCGCTCTGAATGAGTTAAGGCTTCATTTGCTAGATATTTATGAAATTGCTTTTCAAATGGAAATATTTTAACAATAAACTTGAAATTTGCACAAAATGTAGGTGTGACATCATATTTTTGAATCATATATAATAGAAATAAAAATGATAAGGAATACATAGTACATCATGCGATAGACCTTCGAGTTCTGAGTTAAGAAGACAATGCTCCCATCCTCTAGAACTGTACATAGTCACTAATAGCCATCCCCAAGTGTGTAGTTCTGCCATAGGTAGCCATCCTTATAGGGTGAAGGCATCAACTGTCCCAGGGGGAATGATGCCTTGAGCAACCGGCCCAGGGTGAATGATCATTTCTCAAAAACGAACGAATTCGTTTTATTACAAGGAAATAATGGAGCAATGGAGCAGAATAACACCATAATCAATATTTCTATTCAGAAAAAAAGATATTTAGGATTATGTATTGTGTTACGTGATTAGACACTGAAATTATTGGTTTTGACGACTATGTGCTCGTCCCCTAGCATTATAAAGTGCCACCAGCACCTGTCCATAAGGGGTAGCATGGTCACAGGGATCTCTCCTTAAAGGGTTAATTGTATACTTTGTGATCCAGTGCTGCCCTCTAGGGTAATTATGTTATTTCCTGAAGTACCCACCAGGTGACAGTGTAATAGAAACTGAAAGTGAAATGTGATAAGAAGAAGAATTCCCTACTGCATTGAAATCAAGGAACTAAGTCTGACTTTTTATAATGCCTGGATATTAGAGGGTCAACCTGAACTACAATCCAAGACTGATTGTGTCATATTTGAGGAAGCTGCTCTTGTCCACATTCTACCATCAGGAGTCATTACATTCATAGAATACTCTGAAAAGGTATTCTTGAAGTTCATTCTGCATGAACTTGAGAATACAGACAGAGTAGACCTAGTATTGCATACTGCGACTTACTTCATAGTATCAAAGACAACATGAGGGAGAAGCATGGAATTGGCATCAGGGTCAAAGTTAGCCCGCAAACAGAGACCTGCTATGTGGAATGACTTTCTGAGGGACTCAGAGAACATTGATGAGTTCATTGATTATCTCACAGGACATGTGGACACAACAGTTTGGCCTCAGGATAAAGAGGTATGTACACATTACTTCTAATGATTCAGTTGTTTCAAAACACAGTACAGAACCAAAGGGAAAGTGGGGCACTTGAGTTCTGATCCATGTCAAACATGCTCTTGAAGGACACCACCAGACAATTGTAATTCTTTTGGGGCAATTCTTTGATATTCAACAGGATTACCCTGAGGTCAATCTCTGGGTAGCCTTCGGTGTTGGGAAGGATTTTGCTATGATAGCATCAACAGTCTGTGTCAGAAACTGGGAAGAGCAATGTCACAATCCCTTCCAATCTTCCATACCTTTACAGGTTGTGACAATACATCAGCCTTTTTCAGAAAAGGAAAAAGAGGGAATGTGGGAAATCTTGAAACGCTACCCTGAGGTTTCACAGGCATTTGAAGCTACACACCATGATCTATTTCACCAAATCAGCCCCACCTGTCATGTATTCCACCATTTGGAATGCTTTAATATCATAATGTATGACAGAACCAGCTCAATGGAGCCTGTCAATGAGGCAAGACGGGAACTGTTTGGCAAACATGGAAAAGGCTCCCTTGAAAAAATAACTCCAACACAGGTTAGCATGTTATTTTGTTTCCAAGATCTGAAACAAATAATTTGATATTTTAGAGATATCAAAGGTTGTAATTTGTTTCCATGCAAGAACATTATTGATTGGATTTTCTAGAACCATAATAAATGTGAAGCAAATTTATTTGATCATCCTTTGCAATGGAAAAAATTCAAGAAAGAATCCTTATATCATTTTCAGGATGCACTACTCCAGCATTCTAAGAGAGCAGTTTACCAAGCCAGTGTATGGCCAAGAGCAAGGAGCCACTGGCTACACATCCTGCAGTTGAGGGAAAGTGGGTCTTCCATGCACAGACACTATGTCGTTGCTAGTGCCAAAAATAACTTATTACCCAGGAAAAACTGTCTTTATAATGAAATAAGATGTTTTGATTCCACCCAGATACAACATTTCACTAGTTATTCATGCAGTGGGTATGCAAAGAACTAGAAAGGGAAGTTTACCTGAGACACACTCTTTCAGACTATGTTTGTCATATGTTGCTCTAATATTTCTGTTTTTGGTAGCTATATTGGATAAGTGCTGTTTAAGAAAGCATTGCAGGTTGAAGGGTTTATAGAATAAAATAAATTGGATTCATTTGTTTGACCTGTGATAGGTGTTACTCAATGGAAATGTTCATAATGTCACATTTTTGGTCAATATCCACACCTGTCATTAGCCATTTTGAAAAATGGCTGAAAAATTCTGTTCCAGTAGGAATATTTTTTGGAGTTATATGTAAATCAGTTTCGGGTATCCAATTATTGAATGGTGTCCACTGAGTTCACAGTGATGTTGTAGCCTGTGTTGCATGTGCTTGAGTCTCTGTCTTGTTAATTTTGTTGACTGACGACTAAAGATAAAAATCACCAGTACAAATGTGAAACTTTGTTCGTCAATAAACACGTCTTAAAAAAATACAAGAAAAAAAACAAAACAACGTTGAATGTTGGTTCTGACTTAGTGTCTGTAACTCTGCAGAGTGACGCTGGGTGTTGAGATACCGTGTCATACCTATGTCCTCTCGTTGTCTGACTATAGGTGAGGTGGGGGTAAAATGAGGATAGGGTAAGGTGAGGTGAGTTTACATGAAGTGAAGTGAAGTCAGACACATCATGGTATAGAGAGAAGCAGACAGAGCTGTGGTTATTGGCCATACAACCATCCACCCCTAAGGCAGCAATACCAGCTTCCTCATCGAGCTCTCTTTGTCAAAAACAAATAGTTTCCTCCCAAACACCATAGACTACATGCATATGCAATATTGATTTGATACTAAAGGACAATCTAGTCCGCTAACTCTTTAAGTGTAGACTTGTAGGAAATTGACTAGTGTATGAATTGAATTGTGTATGAAATATATATACACAGATTTATGTGATTATTTTGATATAATATCATGACAGAATAATGAAAAGTGGGCTGAGGGGCGGGATTTGTGGGTAAGAGGTCTCCGCACTATTTTAAAGACAAAGGGTTCCTGGATGTATACATGATAACCACACTGCCTCTTTAAAACATATGTGAAAATGCTCTCAAGTCCCCACATTGAGTCATCCTTGGATCTTCGGTATTGCACCATACGTATAGTCACGTGACCCCACACATAGGCCCCGCCCACTTTGTCATTCAATATAACGGCGGCGCTGCGGTGCATTACCCCTTCTTACTCTCACGACCGAGCGAAGCCACAAGCTAAAGAACGCTGACTTGACCTAAGGGACCTGAACCGGTTTCAACCAGTTAGCGGGCAGGCGGCAGCACCAGTCGGTAAGTGGGTATGGATGAATGAAAGCAATGAATTTATCCTTGTTGATGAAAGCAGCCAGGCCTCGGGTTTTCGACGTAAATGATGAAAGTAAAGTATGCATTTCGTAGGTGACATTCACGCACGTCTCACCGGTATTTCAAACATTTGAATATACGAGGACTACTCTAAATTCTAACCCACTTTCTTGCCGTAGGAATTACCTTTATCAATAAACTAAGAATAAAATAGATTTTTCTGAAAATTAATATTCGATAGGATATACAATGAAACCGTACTCTCGATGCATGAAATTTCAGAACGAATCTAGAAGGTACAAAATAAAAAGGGGAACTATTTGAACAATTTCAGATGTTGCGTGGTCCTTGAGAAATTCCAATCTACATATGTTTGGTCATATTCAGTCATTTAGAATTATACCTAAGTGTGTGTCACTTAACTATGAATACAATCCCATACCATTTATTCACTCACTAACCTACTTGACATCATTTACCTATCCCTCTATCCACTCACTCATTCCATCCAAGCTTGCATCACCTCACGCCTCCCTTCCAAACTCACAGACACGTGTACCCACCCACGATCCCACCCACCCAGTCATTGACAGGTATAGACCAGGGGGCTGGCACCGTCATGCCATCCACGTGTGGATGTATTGCACAACAGATAGAAATCAGTGCCAATTAACCAGACTTTACCGGTTCAAACCGGCTGAAGGTATTGCAACAGGAGTGAGCCCTTCCACCTACACCAAACCTCCACCGCCCACACCGCCAATAGACAGGCAAACATAAAAATACATTTGTAGATATTACACAGCATGGTCAGGACCAGTTAGGACCAGTTTATACCAGTGTATTGCAGGGGTTCATGCAATACACCGTATCACTCTACCTCGTCAACCCTGTGGGAGTATTGCACGATAAAGGTACAATGGCATTATCTTAACTTTTATTTGTACATAGCAAGACATCAATAATCACTGTAGCCCCCCTATGCATGTATGCATGTAAGCTAACATATATATTCATACCTGTGCATGCATGTGTATATATGTGTGAAGTCAATTTACGTGATTCAAGTATGTATGCCACATTTGCCTAAAGACAAACAATTTTGGTATTATATGCTATTTCCTCATATCAAACCAAGGGAACCAAAAGTGACGCATATACAAAACCTAGGCGCAAATGGTATGTTCATAAATGACGAATGATCGTGGAATTATAAAAAAAATCGACAATTAAAAGGTATAGGATAGTAGTATCTATATAGGTCGAGTATAGCACATCGAGCGAAAACACGGGTCGAGTATAGCACACCTTTGCAAAACCTGGGTCGAGTATAGTATAGTGCAAATATGCCTCGAGCCGTGTTTTCGCTCGATGTGCTATACTCGACCTATAACAGGTTAGGAGTATTGACTTTTATAGGCTGCGTAATAGGTGGTTTATGAAGTTTTACAAGTGGAGTTTATTTTGGTTTAAAATAGAGCTCTTTGTACCTCCCCCCATGTTTTCGTTCGATGTGCTTTACTCAACCTATAACAGGTAAGGAGTTTTAGGCTTCATGGATTATACCTAACCTATAACAGGTTAGGAGAATCATAGGGCAATAGGCAACATCATTCTACTGCGAGGCCACGTGGTAAATCGCCTTCTTTGCAACCAGCATTTATATATATATAAATATATAACCACGGGGTGGAATCGAACCACCGTACAGTAGTGTATTTTGAGAGTTGTCACCTACTTTGATTGAGAGCTGTCGGCTACATAACTTCATTCACTGGAATGAAGTTATGCATTTTCAGCACGCACCACGTGAAGGTCGCTCTCATAGCATGCCACCTACTTTAATTACATTTATAAACCTAACCTAATTTATTTTGGAAACTATGTTGTTTCTTTTGTATATGAAAACTAGTTTATTTCAGTGTTTTTATAGTGTACTACCTAAGCTAATTTATTTTGGAAACTATGTTTGTTTCTTTTTATTAATTAAAGCTCTAATTTATTTCAGGAGATGTCCACAGCGAGATGAAAGAATCCATGGCTGATAAAGATTTACCATATTTGGAATGAGATTAGATATTTACTGATTACATATATCTAAGTTTTCAATTTTATATGTTAAGGTATTTATTTGTTGCATGGTTAGAGTTTTTAAACTTAAGTTTTCCATTCTGGAAGTATTTTCTATTTGTATGATTTCTATTTCCATATTTTCTTCTATTTCTGATTTATCATATATGGTCATGTTTTCAGTTTTTCTTTGTATGATTTCTATATTTTCATATATGCTCATATTTTCAGTTTTCTTTTGTATGATTTCTAGATTTTCTTCTAGATTTTTTTCTAATTTTAGTTTCTTACATTTCCAATTTATGATGTTTAAATGTTCGTAGAATAAATTTTGTTGAGCTTCACTTTTCAGTTTGCAATCACATTTTTGTATTCTTGGTTTCCTAGGACATTTTTGTTCATGTTTTAAAGTTTTAGATCTCAAATTGCGAATTGTAGTAGTACACCATTTGCAATGGTAAAAATATTGATTTTTCTTTATATTGTGATCTAGAGCAATGTAGCCATAGCATTTTTTACAAGTATTATTATTTATATACATATTTACAATGTTTGATAGATTTCGCCTCGGAAAGGTATTTACTCTTCACTTCCAAGTTACCGTGCAACTCCACGTGGAGGAACTATCATGTTGTCGCACTTAATTTTGAATTGAGGTCTAAAGTGAGTTTTTTTTGGGTTTTTTTTTTTACTAGTTTTTTAAGATTTTTATTATGATGATGGAAAAAATTTCAGTATTCATTTATCCATATGAAGAAACTGATGTTGCTTTACAAATCCTCTGAAGATATGTATATGAATATAACCTGAAAAAATAATGTTTGAAATTTCTAATTGTTGGATATATCCAATATTGCATTCCTCATATATTTTTTCAGGCTTTAATGTATACATGATACATATATTCTATCATGGTAGATTTCTTTTTGAAATATTTGTATTACATAATGATGCATCATGAATACATTTTTTCATTAGTATCGTTAGTTCTATTGTAGCTGATGGTTTGACTTTGCAACATTTCATGTGGCATTTCATGGAAAGCTTGTTTCACATGTTCTTTATTTTCACATTCTAGATACCAAAAATTTTTTCCATCATGTATTTTTTTAGCAGTAATTAAGCAATCTAAATCATATATAGCAGAATTAGGTATGATTTTCTTATTTTCTAAAATAATTATTATTATTGAAAGTATGATTGTGAAGCATATACTGCTTACACTTGTTTTAATTGGATGTCGTCTAAGTAATTCCATTTTAAATGCAAGCTTAGTCTAAGTGTATGTATGTATCTCTTCATATAGTCTAAGTATATGTATGTATCTATTTATATATATTTAGTTCAGAGATGTTCATTTTAGAGATGTTTTTAAAGATTTTTCGAATCTTATTATCATTATTTTTCCGATTTTTTCCAAATAACGAAAGAAAGTTTTTAAATTGCATATTCTGACATTTTTTCACAATGAAAACTATTGCGTAATATCCACAAACGTTAGAGTTTAAACTCTGAATAAATTTATTTGAATATTTATAATAAGGACCTAGAAATTTGATTATTCCATTTTTAAAAGGTGGTAATCCATATGAATCAAAATATTCAGGATAGTGCCTTTTTGATTTTATATATATAGATACCCAATGTTGCCCAGGTTTAAAATTTTCGTCAGTGTTTATGATATATGCTTGGGGAAAAGGTTTTTTATTTTTATTTGGGAGAATATTGCATGAATAAACACCACTGAATTTTTTTTTGGTGTTGGGTATTGTATTAAGAACATTTTCTATTTCTTCACCTAACATTGTTGATTAAAGTCCTCCTACAACGTTACTTTCATCTGAAGAACTTATAGCTAACATGGAATCATATTCTAAATAAAATACCATTACAACAGCATGATTAAGAGGTTGTCTTAGATGTACACTAACATGTATAGTACCGCTTTCATTTAATTCAAATGTATCCGAATCAGGTCCATTTTTAGAAAGATCAAATACATACAGAGCCATACCTTTTTTAAATTCTTCAGGTGTTATTCCTACAGATTCATTTTTGAATAATCTGTTTGTTCCATGTAATAATGCCATATAGGCTTCGCTATATAGATTATTTTCATAATCTAATTTCAGTTCATGGAATGGGCTAATATTTTCTCCCTTTCTTAATATGATATTAGATACACCAAAGTTTTGGAAATAAAAAGGATTATGATTGTGTGTTCCATCGAAACCACGAGAATCTACAAGTCCCATTATAATTCTTTTAGGTAATTCTGCATTAGATATTAATCTATTTTCTTGTATGAGGGTTTGATTCGGACCTTGAGTAGAATATTTCATATTTACTCGTTTCATAGGATATTTCATCCATTTCTTTTCTCTATGTTCATGTAAGGCGTCTAAAAAATCATCTCCTACTTCATATCGTTTAATACATAGGATAGCTGATTCGATAACAAATTTGTAGGAGTTATTTCCGTGAGATAATAAACAAAATTTATCATTGTTGCGAATAAATCTAACCGTTATAGGCATATCTCCAGGAAATAACTTTGATTGACAAAATATATCATTATGTATTCGACCATATAGCTCAAATGATTTCCCATATTGAGTCATATCGAAACGTTTTATTGCTCCTTCATTTTGTTCATCATCATCATCTTCACTTAAATTGGTTACTTCATTATACTCATAACTATCTTTGAAAAACCCTCCCAGTGATCCCAATTCATTTTTTGCATTATTTCCATAACTTAGCATAAATTCAATAAATGATTTGTAGTAATATAGATTATTACTACCTGATATGAATTTCCCATTAATATAAGTTTCTACATCTTTGAATATAGTTGCTATGGGATAATTGATGGGGAAAACTTTAGATATATTTGGTATAGCAGGAGCCGCTGCTGTTGGTCCAACAGGAGCAGTATTATCATCTTTTAGAATTTTGGCTTTTATCTTAATGAATGAATTTTTTAAATCTATGAAATCATATTTATTATCTTTTAAATTAAATTCTATAGGTCCTGTTTGACTAATAGTATTTATAGGATATGCTTCCCAATATGAATTTTTTTTTGAAGTGTTATTAGTGGGAGGAACACTAAAGAAATCAAAATCAGAGTTTATACAATAACAAGAATCATTATCTATTAGCGACATTTTTAAAGGTTATTATATATGTGTGTATATATAATCTAAGTTATCTTAAGCATATTTAACGAACGAAAATATCATTAGAATTCATTTTCATTTTTTTAATATTTTTCTTGTGAGATTTTTTCCGTTTTCGTTTTATCTTACCTACTGAAACTATAGGTGAATTGTTTTCATTATTTTTAATAATATTCACATTTTGATCATTTCTTTCTTTTATTATATTATCTACAGCTTTATTAGCTTTTCGAGATATGAATTTAGAGGCTTCTTCAGCAGCTGTGTTAATACCAGCTTTAATAAGGGGTTTTACAGCCTTTTTACCGCTTCTCATTATAGTTCTAGCAGCAACAGGAATAATTCTTTTTGCAATGGGAACTATTTTTTTAATTAGAGGAAGAACTACTCTAGCTAATCCGGATAAAAAACCTCCTATACCATAGCCCTGTTGGTGTCTAGAACCTAACCAAGGAACTAATTCTCCACCATATTGAAAGTGATTTGGGGTATGTATTCTATGTTCACTAAAGAAATCATCATATAATTTTTTTTGCAATTTCTTATTTGAATATTTCATTTTGTTTTTTGGAAGTAAAGAAACTATAGTTGTATCTCACGATAGTTTTTAATCATATGCAAAATCACTATTCCAATGTTGACCCGGAATTTTTTTTTTCAATCTTGAAGAATGTCTTTTTTGAATGATATCTGCAGAAGAACCTACAGATGAAGTTTCATCTATTATTTTAGCTATTTCTTGTTGATTACTTAATTTTCCAGAGGAAGTTTTACTTGTTTCATTTAATTTGGTTTCATTGCCTGATTTTTTTCTTGTTGGTTTCATATTTTTCTTTTTAGATACTTTTTGAAGGTATTTTTTATCATATTCTTCATCTTCAGAACTTGTGTAATATTTAGTTTTGAAAAAATTGTCTATAGGATCAAATGATTGAGATTTAACAATTTTGACAGGTTCATTGTCTGTAGAAGTAGTAGGTTGATCTGATGAAGTACTTACTTCCATTGGTAATTTATCACTTACTTTCTCTAGAGCTTCTTCTATTTTTTCTTTATATTTCTCTTCCAATGGATATTTCGGAAAGCGAATGATTTCATGTTTTCTTTTTACTGGTTTTCTTTGTATCCAAGAGTCAGGTATATTCATTTTTTGGAGGAACCTCCATATTTGTATTGTTCCTTTAGGTATTACTTTTGTGTAAGGGGATGTATTAGATAAATATTGCATTATTTTTATGATATTAGATTTAGCTATATATAATTTATCTATTTTGATTTCTCCTTTTTGATTCCAGCTTATTTGATTATCAACCATTTCTTCTAGAATACTTTTTATATTTGGTTTTTGAGATGTTCTCATATGATTAACTATTTCATCTATTTCTATACTAGGACTATCATCTAAACTTTTTTTGTTTTTTTCTTTTATTGTATGAATATCATATGTTTTCTTATTGAACATGCGCTCATTTAATAGTTCTTTTTGTCTTCTACTGTAATCAGAAGATAAAATGTTTTCAGCTGGATTCTTTTTTTCATTTTGTAGAGATATATAATCTTTTAATGGTATAACAATGCTTTCTTTGAAACTACTCATTATCTGCCAGTTATTGCACCCAAAACACTTAATGCTAGAGGTAATATAAGAGGTAATATACCACCAACTTGTTTTAATGTAGTTTTTTGCTTTCCTATTTTTAATTTAGGATTAGATAATGATCTTAGGTGCTTTTTGTATTTCACTATTTTATTTATTTTTCCTTTGGATATAGGAACATTTCCTCTTATTACATTATCTATACATTCACATATAGCATTCATTTCTCCTTTATCGGCTAGTTTAATAAGGATATCACGTCTACCTTTTCTCTTACTATCACCAAGTAAAGTGAGAAATGCTTTTCTTTTGTATACATTACTTCCTAGGTTTTTTTTGTACATTTTCATTTTATTGTTCGAATGTTGTTTAAATGATTAATATATATATATATATATATATATATATTAGTTTCATAGATCATTATAGAGGTATTTTAGTCAGGGATATATATATGTTGAACATTTTCACAAATATGGGAACGGAATTTCAGAATAGGATCAGTTTCTTGATGTCCATCTATGAATAGATATCCATGTCCTTTTTTCTTAGCTATTGCTTTATTGAAAATATTGAAAAATATTTTTTGTTTTTTAGGCATAATTTGTTTAGCCAAAGAATATATGATATTTTGATCTAAAGGTGAATTAAAAATAGTAATATAAGTAGCATTTTTGGTATAATTTTTTCGCTCTTTTCCATTATGAAAAAAGTTTTGAGTGATGAAAATTATGCTGATATTTTCATGATGCGAACGTCGCGAAAAGAAATCAGTGATTAATGTATTATTTGAACTTTCAGACATCAAGTCATCAAATACTACCAATCCGTGCTTGTTTGGTTCTATATAATCATCGAAACTATTGGGAAAACCTTGAATGAAGTTTGTATCTATATCTGGAAATGCTACATTTGGAGGATTTGCACCATAAAACCATAATAAATAATCGAAAGGAGTTTTCACCAATCTTTTATGTTTCAAAATGAAATCGCATACAAAAGATGTTTTTCCACTTTGACTAGGACCTGCTACTATATGTGAAAATGGAGTATTCAATCTTGCGTCTATTGTTTTATTCTCCATAATCAATTTTATTTAGTTCTTCTGTATAAAAAGTACCTCGAAGTAATTCGTTATTACTATCTATCAGTACATAAGTGACTGGTTTACTTCCTATTTTGAAAGCTATTCTAAAAATTTCTTTTTGCCAATGCGGCATATAACCTTTTGTGAAATGATGTCTGTATTTCGATATTTGAACGTAATCTCCTACTTTGAAAGCAAATTTTGGTTTTTTACTGTATAAATGGTCTCTATATAATTTATTCCATAATACTAATTCATTTTCTTTATTAACATTTACGGGGGAAATCCCTAATGTTCTATGGCTAGAGTGATTATAACTATTTATAATATTTTGTAGTTTGTCGACATATCTTAACGTATTTTTAGCAGTCATATATTTGAATAATTTATTTTGTAAAGTTCTATTAAATCTTTCTACTATAGCACATTTTGTATCTTGAGATGTGCTGAAATGGAATATTCCCTTTTTTTTAAGAAACCTGTGAAATTTTCCTTTGAATTCTCCTCCATCGTCTGTTTGAACTATATTTGGTTTACATTGAGAACGAAATAAAATCTTTTTGAAAGCATGTAAAGTATCTTCTGCAGTTTTGTTTTTCATGACTTCACCATAAGCATAACGTGAAAAGCAATCTATTGCTATTAATATGTAAATATAATTATCGTTTTCTCTTTTAATGGCTGGTAAACATATCAAATCTAATTGCCATTGATCATTTATACCTCTGACTATAGTTTTTCTTCTTTGAAAATTAGTTTCAGCTGGTTTATGCGAGGAATAGGTTCTTGTTTTAGATAAAAACAACCTAGTATCAGAAAAAGTAATATCAGGATTTCTTTTTTTAGCAGCTGAATATAATTTCCTTAGAGAACCAAAGGATGCAGGGTTATTTGGATTGTAATATATAGATATAAAAGTTCTCAATTTGTTTTCCATTTTTAAACTAATTCACAGTATCTATGTTGTATGAAGAAGCTAATTCTAATATGTTATCCTCAATTTTCTGGATTTTATCTTCAATTTCTAACAAAGAAGACATTACAGAAAGAATATTCTCTACTTTTCTACCAGGATTGAAATCCATTAAATTCCAATTATAATATTCCTCGTAATTTCCACTATTGAAAACTGATTTTCTTTTTTGATATTCCAATCTTTTCAATTTTTCTTGTAATTGCGAACATTTCCTAGATGATTCCATCAATAAAGAATTAATGAATGTTATTTTTTCACTTTGGGTTGATATTTTTCTCAATCGCGATATTGAATATTTACATTTCGGAGAATATCTAGCATGTTCTACTAGGATGTCATCTCCATGTTTCCAAGCATATAATATGAGTCCACAATAAAAGCATTTAACAGTATCTTCACCTCCTATATAGAAAAATCCATTGTGAGCTAAATCTAAAATATTCTTTCTTAGCTTACTATGTGGGGAGAATGTTCGTATTCTTTTAGCAAGGTTTTCATAATTAGCACATTTAGGTGTATGAGCTGTAGAATAATGTGATGTATAGGAAAGCTTATTAGAGTTGAAAGTTTCATCTTGAGGATATGTATTATTAAATGGATTTGTACTCGGCTTATTGATGATATTAGAATTAGCAGTACAAGATTGAGCTATATTATCATCAGATATAGCTTCTTCTTTCTGTACACAGCTGTCTGTTTCCATCATAGTATAAGATTATTATGAACTAAAAATGTGGCTATCATAAATTTGTAATGTGTATAGTCAACAGGTCTTATCACAGAAGTGTCATCTTATTCACTGTATACTCTCATTACAAGAGAGTTTATGTGATATGTGATTAATGACGCATTCAACTTTACCATACTAAGTGAGCTGTTTAATAAGAATACAAATGAATCATTCATACAATGAAATATGTATTATATGGTATATCATATCCTATAATAGCGGTTATCCAACTATTTGCTCATATCTCTAACAGATGATATGTGCTGGGATAATAATATTGACCATATTATCAGTTTCATTTTATAAGTTCTTTAATCAATGGTTCTTTGCGGATATCCTGCAAAGTTAAGTGGCTCATATTCAACGAGCAGTATATAAAAATTTTTCAGACATCGTCAGAACACTGACCAACTGAAAAAATACCGCAAGTATGTAATAGTTTACCACCTTTATATATAATATAATAAGTATATCTATCTATCAATATCCATTGAAGGATATTTCAGATAAATAGGAATATATGCTTGTATTAAGTTTTCATTTTCATTTTCATTTATTTTTTCATTATATTTTTTCTTTTTTTTTGTTTCAGATTTATTAGACAACTCTCTTCTCATTTTATTTTTCTCGTATTTTCGCTGACAAGAATTACATCTTTTTTCATGCAAACTGAAATGTTTTTTGGAATCATATGGTAAATGGCATGTCATACATTCTTGATACATAGCATCTTGACAAGCTATACAGTATTTTTTATCGTCTATTAAATCATCATTCATTCCACAATAATTACATAATTTTGCTGAACTAGCCATTTGAATTTTCAAGGTGATTTATAATATTAGCTGTATGTTATTAAATCTTAGCTATCATCGAGTTTAGTCTAATATCATGTGCATAACATGTATCTCACCATAATTGAGTTAACTTTTCTAGCTATTTCACTCATCTTAGTGAAGTTTTGGATGCTTACAGAAGCCTACGTAGGCTTTTGTTAGGTGTCTTATCATGTAGACATCACTTCACTAACCTCATACACACACACACACACACACACACACACACACACCTACTTAAGCAGGGTTAAATAGACTCTCGATAGAAGGAAACATTTTTGTCTCTAAAGCGTGATGTCTCCATGTTGAGGTGTACCAAATGCAAGCTTTACTGTATATACATTTCACACTCTCATGAATATCAAGCAAAGTCTAGCATTAGATGGAATCTTCTCCTGAACTCTCTTCGGAAGTTGATGACATAGTGGTATTTCTTGTTGGAACAGTATCTTTTTGTGGTGATTTCGATGTATTTTCATTTTTCATTTTTTCTACCTTTTTCTCTATTTTTCTTATGACTGAATAAATTTCATTTTTCTTTTGAAAGAATTCTTTAATATCAGATTTGTTTAAAGTTAGATTTTTACCTTTTCTCATATCATGTATATGTAAATATGTATTATTTTTGAAAGAAGTTACATCTATTCTTTTTTCATTTCCTAAAGGAAGCGTTAATCTAGGAGATTTATTCATTTTGAAATGTATTTCTCACTCTAAAATGTCTCTACAAACTTAATTTCATAGAATTGTGAGGACACCTTAGAGATGTTTCATGTTCGAATACTTGGGAATATGAACATTACCATAAGCTAAAGATTTTATTCCCGAAGGAAATAACCAACGTTTATCATCAAATGGAGACAAAGCTAATTTGAGCTCTTTCAATGTATATACTTTATGTTTTAGACTTCGAATGGTGTGATAGTATACATGAAGGGTATCAAATTGTTTCAAAATTTCTTTAAATTTGTCATGTGATAATTTATCTATAGTAGTTTTCTTTATACCTTTCACACGTTTATTATTTTTTCCATCTTCATATAAGATGGAGTACATTTTAGGTTTAAGCCCTATAAATTCCAATATTTTTTTCCCTGCAGATTCATCTTTGAATGTTCCTAACACTTTACAATTTTTCATATCATATAGATAATGATCAGTAGGAAGGTTGGAAAAATCGAAAAACTCAGACATAGATTTCAATTTTTCTTCATATCTGCTATTGTTTATTTTATATATCAATGAATCTGTGTCTGTATATAATAATTGTATTTCTTTCAGAGGAAACATTTCCAACATCTTGTTATAATGGAAATCAAACATGTGATATTTAGATAAATCTAAAATAGCAAAACCTAAATATATTGGTTTATTTAATATGATTTTAGATTTCAGATATTTTATACCTACGAAATCTTTGTTGAATATATGAAGAGACTGGAAATTTGGTTTCTTTATATGTTTCTGACACTTTGCCTTATCTGATGTTAAACATATATTCATTCTTTTCTTAACATTTTCCATAGTTTTACCGAAAGCAGAATTGTTCATTAATTTAAAAAAATCTTTATCAAAAGATGAAGCTGCCTGTTTCCTTTTGGTATTATTGAAATCTATATATGGTTTCATCCATGTAGATTGTTTGAAAGATAAAATTCTATGGATTTTATCAATTTCCATACCTAAAGAGACGTACAATTGCAAATTCCTATAATGTACCACATATTTTTCTTTAGTTTTCAAAGTAGAGATAAGCTTACAAGGTTTATTATGTTTCAAGTTGAATTTGTCTAAAATTGATAAACAATAAGGAGATAGCATATTTTCATCTATAGATTTTTTTTCAGGAGCTAATGGGTACATATCATGATTTTTATGCAGTTCTTTAGGATAAGACAAAGTCACTTCTAATATATATCCTATGTCTGATGTTTCTGATATATTTCCCAGTATGAAAGATGCGCGTTCTTTACCATTTAACCATTTGAATTCAGAATGAGGTAAAGATTGACTCATAGCATGACCATATAAATTTACGCAATCAAGATATAATATATGGTCATCTTCTTTTTGCAATGTACTATATCTATGAACTACATTAGTCATGCCACCTCGGATACCTTTTTCAATAAATGTATATATTTCTATGTCGTGAAGTAGTTCTAATTCAATTTTAGTATACTTCAACATTGCATCGTAACTCAATGATGGTGCACTAAGATATTTAGCTGGGTCTAATCCATAATAATCTAAACTTTTTTCTCTAAATGATTCGAAAATATCGCACAGCAAAAGTACATCTACTTTCAAATATTCATATAAGTAATCTGCGAGATTTTCACATCTTAAAAGTTTATACATATGTAAAGCATGTTCATATTCCTCGTTTGATATATGTCTATTTGTTAAAGAATTATAAAAGAATTTTTTTTCAGGTAATTTGGTTTCTTTTAATTTTTCAAAAGAATCTAGATAATCATAACACATTACTCCTTTTCTAGTCACATAAGGTTTCACAGCAATGTTTTTCATATATTTTTCTGTTTGTTTTAAATTTTCTGGGCTATCGTTCACTAATAGAGTTGCTAAGCTACTTAAAGAGTTTGCTAAGAATTGAAAAGAGTCTATAAAAACAAAATTATCAAGGAAAATAGCGAAAAATTTTTCAGAAGAACGTGGTAAAACCTTCATTTCACTTTTCACATATTTATACATTTCTTGAATTATGAAATGATTATCAAAAGACATAGAATTATGCATGATGATAGGTATTTTAAGAGTTTCAAATTTTAGGGCGCTACATGTGAGGTTGCAAGTATTACATGCATAATTCACATCTCTATCCTTTCCTTCTCTACCTAAATGAGCATGGTCTATAACTTTTTTTACTTTAGAACGTTTGAAATCTATTCCACACAAATAACAACTAGATTGATTTTTCAGATGCGAAATATCATCTCGTGTTAATTCCATTTCTTTCCTATTGTTATCTAATATGTAAGATATTTCTGCTCTAATTAGATATATGTATTCTACAAATTTTTTTATTACATTTTTCCCTATATAGATATGCGGAGGTTTGCTAAATTCTTCATATTTACATATGCATATAGCTCCGAAAGCATTCAGTTTATGTTGCGATTTCATACTTCTATTTTTATTGGATACATCATACATAGCTTCTTGATATGTTTCGAAATCAGCATAAATCACAAATGGAGATTTTATTTGATTTCTTAAATTTGTAAATTTCAAAATTTCTCCTTCTTTGGGCATTATATATGATTGACCTGTGTATTTTATATCATTACAATTATTCTTACAATGTTCTTTAAATTGTAGTTTATTATTGAATGATATTAGACATTTGTAGCAGAAATATCTACTCTTTTTCCAGAAAAAAGGTCTTATAAATTTATGAAGATTTGTGATCAGGATATAATGATTATCATATAAAAGCAAATTAATGTGTTTAATGCTTGATTTTGTATTGAAGTTGTTTGAAATATGTAAAGGGTATGGTTGGTAAGTATTTTTTATTTTGTGGAAGCCATAAACATTAATAGTTAGATCATTGTTTTTTTCAAAAAGAGGAATTTCATTCAGTTTTGTGGGGTAAGAAAGAGAATTGATATTTAAAGAAGGTAATATATCTATATAAGAAGAACTTCTTTGAGGATTTCTTTTTTTTTCTAAAGCTGCTAGGATACTATATATGAAACATTTATTATCTACACATTCAACATTTATTAAAGATTTTTTCCGTTTCAAAAAAGAAGGTAACATCATAGATGAACATCCTCCGAAAGGGTTACATTTGAATATACTTAATCGAAGAACTATTATTTTTTTAAGGAACCAACCTGATCCCATTTGTAAAAAAGCATCGAAAAAACTCAAAATTGTTCCACAAGAAGAACTCATTTTATTCTCAATGAATATACCATCATAAATGAAAACTATATTACTCTGAAACCAAGGTTGTATTTCATGATAAATACCAGTTTCTATAGAAAATTTTCCTAGTAATACTTTCAATGATAATTGAAATTTGATACCTCCAAATTTATGATAGGTTTTTCTTATTTTTTTAGATACTGATTGCAATTTATTATTAAGAAATAATTGAACATCTAATGTTTTAGTTTTAGGTATATAATCATAATCTATGATTAAATCTCCTAAAGCTCTTCTTCTTTCCATGCGAGGCATTGTATTTATTCAATTTTTTTAAAATGAAATACTAGCATCACTTTTCCATATTGAAATTGTATTTTGTTTCCTTGATCATCAGTAATCAAAACTTCTATTTCTTTTATCTTATCACAAGCTACTTTTCTATATTGAGGAGATGTATATATTTTGTTCATATCTTCTCCAAATGAACCTGTTGCTTTAATAGTTCTCAGTATTCTAGAAAAACTATCACCCACAATACCATAATCAACAATATTTGAATATATGAATATATTAGTAGAATTGTTCGAGATATTATCAGTCAAAACAGTAGCATCATATTTCCTTTTTTCTGAAGCTTTTTCGCTTCTGATTTTGACAAAATCTAAATGATTTTCATTATCTACAACTGGACCCGAAAATGTATATATAGTGTTGGATGCATTAATAGTGAAAGGAGTTTCGATACAAGTATGTAAATCTAAAATTCTAACTAATTTCCTTGACAATATTACTCTATCTCCCATACCTACTATGAGAGATATTAATCTATTATGTGGATGATAAACAAAACGTGTAAACCGAGGACAATCTGCTCTATCAGCTGAAAGTTTAGCAATTTCTTTCAGAGTTTTATTCAACTCTTTTACTACATCTATATTATCATTATATATACCATAAGGGATAGATCCCATATGATAGGATTCTTCTATGTGATCTATATCATTCATAGAATCAATTCTATCATTTTCCCCTATTACCCTAAATTGTTTTCTCACTAATATAATTGTTCTTTCTCCGTGAGGAAGTTCAGGTATGTTATACCAACTTATAGGTATATCAGCTTGTACTAAACCAACAGACCATTTGCCTGATAAATTAAGTTCAGTAGGTAACTTTACATGGTAATTACTAGTAAAATTGATTCTTGATGGATTTATAGTATTAGAGGGTAAATGAATATAAAAATTATCATCTAGAGAAGACATTTCTCTTAGAGTTTTGAATAATAAGAAGGAACAACTTCATTAATTTATCGTGTTTAATTTGAAATATTAGTTTATGATTTATCAAGTTTTAGTGGTTGCGGAGTACGATATTCCATACAAAAAAGAGCATCCTAGAGTACTATCTCAAGACAATTTATGTATATTGAAGTTAATGGAAGTTTCGAGCTCAGCACGATTTGAGCTCCGCACGCCATGAGTCATTTCGCGGATGCCTTGAGCCTACCCCCCATAACGTTTTGATCTTACCCTCTAAACCAAACTCAGATGAAGGCTTTGAGCTTACCCTGTTTTGGCAGTCTAAAGCTTCTAAACGTAACTACACTTATACTACCTTATGCTCATATATACCCAACCCTCTAAACCCATCAGACTACAAGGTGTTCATCTTTCACAGCGATAGGAGACTTAGAGTATTTGCTGTCTATTTCATTAAGGAATAGCAAAGAAGAGCACCATCTCAAGAGGATTTATGTACATTGTATATGAAATGGTTACGGAATATACTTTCTGTTAATTTTTAATCTATGTTTAATAAAATAAAGACTATTCACATCCAATTTTTCTCTATGATTAAATTTGTAGAAATTGCAAAGAGTACTATCTCAAGACAATTTATGTATATTGAAGTTAATGGAAGCTTTGAGCCTAGTACGATTTGAGCCCGTACGCCTTGAGTCATTTTGTGGATGCCTTGAGCCTACCCCCGCAATGCTTTGAGCTTACCATGTTTTGCTGGTCTAGAGCCTCTAAACCAAACTCAGATGAAGGCATTGAGCTTACCCTGTTTTGACGGTCTGAAGCCTCTAAACGAAACTATACTTATACTACCTTATGATCATATATACCTAACATTCTAAACCCACCAGACTACAAGGCATTCATCTTTCACACCGATAGGAGGCTTAGACAGTAAAAGCAATACTCTAGTAAAGCAAATACTCTCTTTCATTAAGGAAGAGCACCATCTTAAGAGGATTTATGTAAATTGTATATGAAATGGTTGCGGAATATATTTTCTGTTAATTTTTAATCTATGTTTAAAATAAAGACTATTTACATCCAATGTTTCTCTATGATTGAATTTGCAGAGATTGCAAAAACCATCTATGATGCTCATATTTTCTCGACATTTTCGATGAATAGGTTTGATGCAGCATTGCGTATAAAGGTTGCTTTCCTTATGATGAATTTCTCGATCACATAAGTTACAATGAGGATTCTGCAGTGATGCTAATCTATGGTTAGTATATCGAATATAATTCCGCATCAGTTTGTTCAGTTTGTGACTGATGTAATAATTTTCAGTACCATGTATCAAATCTAAGATTTTGCTTGATTTTTTGTTTAAACACAACTCTAAGAATTTCAGCAATTCTTTAGTATGGAGGTGATCTTCTCCCAAATAATAAGATAGATTAATTAGTAGAGTTATAGAAAAAGAGGCATTACATTCTACTTTATACAACAAATATTCAAAAATAAAATCACTTTGTAAATAATCTCCAGACAATATCAATACATGGAGAGGAATTTCATCTAAAAGATTATATACTCTTTTGGAATTAGCTATGGACAATATGCGTAAAACAGAACAAAACATTTTCTTATTCATACCTGAATGTTCTGGACACTGAATATTTACATGTTCTCCCATTTCAAAATCATATTGTACAACTGTTTCGATGAAATGAGATCTTCTACTTAGTATACCAATATCTCGTTTTCTTATGTTCATATTAATGAAGATATAATTACCTGAGTCTGAAAAGTAAAATTTCATGGTTGTAGTTTATATTCTAATGCATTTGATGGTCTCAAATATACAGGAGAAAAAAGTAATTTCTTTGGATCATAAGTCATGTGTTTTCTCTGCTTATGTAAATTCAATATAGTTAAAGAAGGATATTTCATCTGACAATAGTTACATGAGAATGTCCTAATTAGTTTTTTTTTTTAATAGGACCTCTTTTATTTTTAGTAGCTTTTATTAATGCTGTAGAACAATGAATCGGGCAACAAGAACAGGTATTTATATTTTCAGGTAGAATATTATGTTGCATTACTTCTGCATGTTTCACCATCCTAGATGTAATTTCTATATATTTATGTAAATTATCTTGAATCATATCTGCTTCCTTTTTGTACATACTACCAGTCATCGCTAATTCTTCAGATAGTTTAATTTCTGGTATGTCTGGAGATGCTTTTTTTAGTTTTTCATATTCTGTTTGGAAATCATTCACTTTTTTGTTTTCAGTTTTCTCATCTTCTTCTGAAGAAGTAGATGAACTTATTTTTAAATCTTTTTCTAATATCTTATCTAGATTAGTCTTTTTACATGGTGAACATTGGAAATCACTATCTGAAGACAAATCCGGATGATATTGAATATTATTATGAACACTAGTTGTCTTTTTTTTAATTTCTTTTCTATGAGAAGTTCTATCACTCTCACTATCTGTTAACGTCTTTTCTTTATGACTTATTTTTCTTTTAAGTCTATATGCTTTCTTATCTTTTTTAGAAGTTGGAATTGCATTTCTATCACTTTCACTATCTGATAGTGCTTTTTCTTCTTCACTTAAAGCAGAAAGAACATTTTCGGGAAAATTGAGATGGTTTGAAGGTAAAGGAAAGAACTGCTTACTATTTTTGTTTTTAGAAAGTATACTAGATGTTGAATGCAACATTACATTGGTTACAACATATTTCAATTTATTTCTATCCCATTGAATAACTAATGGCATAGCTGGTTTATAAATTGCTTCAGAAGGAGTGAAATAAATATTTCCTCCATGACTACCTCTATATATACATAAAGAGATACATAATATGTTACAAAGAGAAGTAAATATGATACTATCATTAGAAAAGGTATCTCTTTTGATCTCTTTACTATTTAATGTCTTAATCAATTGACTGATACTGTTAGTATTTGGGTCGTCCTTCAAATGTCTATATAATGAAACATATATATGTCTCTTTATTTTAGGCATATATTTCATAGATATACTTTTTCGATCAGGTGATAAATTTTGGTATATGATATGAAGAATATGATTTTTCTCTGTAAATACTTTTCTCCAATACGCGTCATTGTTTTTATCTTTTTCAAGCAGATTTAGAACTATGCAATCTATTATACTTTCTACAATGCTTTCCATATTGCAAACCTTTTCATACTATTTACACTTTTTAGGATATTGATGAATTATACTATTATTACTTTATAGTATACAGATGAACTATACTATCATATATGATAATACACTTCTGAAATCCACTCTGATAAGATATAGTATTCAGCAAATTACACTTTCTACTATAAGATCAGATATAGTATTCAGCAAATTACACTTTCTATAAGATCAGATATAGCATTCAGCAAATTACAATTTCTAGGATAGGTGAACTACGCTATCACAATATTCAATTTCTAGGATACAGATGAACTACACTATCGCTTAAACTAGATGAACTACACTATCATTTAAACTAAACTATTGTATATGATGATCACACGCCCCCCCTTACACATAGGTCTCCCTTGAAAGCGCACCATCACCACTTTTGCCACACTACATTAATTATAGATAAACTAAGCTATTATCTTATCTCTTTGATATCATCACATATTGCTTTGAAATGTAACAGATTTTTAGTTACGCAACTTCCAACAAAGGCATAAAAGATAGTTATAAGAGAACTTGCACACGATTTATATGTGATACGGAAATATGAATAATTATTTTTTTTTAATAAATGAGGACTTGTAATAGAAACCCAATATGATTCAACATCATTAGATTCTTTTATATTGATGTCATATTTGCTGTTGTATTCTTCATAAATTCCCCAACAAAAATCATGAAAAGAAATATCACGTTTTAATATTAACTTGAAAGTTAATTGTATAGTTGTCACATCAATATGGGCTTTATCTATATCAGCAGAAAAAAAAGGAAAAACTGGTTTTAATGTCTCTCTTACAAAATCTTCAATATTATATATAATATATGAAAATGATTTACGTAAAAAAAAACTGATACAAGCCGAATAGGTCACTTTCAAAGTATAATCTCCCCCTTTGAAAATAGCAGAACAATTATAAATTTTCCATGTAGAAGGGTTGTTCTTACATAAAGAGTTTATATCCACCATACATATTGGAAAACATGATATGCTCAATATTATCAGATTAACATTGTACTCCACCTCCATATATTGAAATACTTAGTTATTACACATAACAACGTGATAAGGATGATGCATTATAGCAATTAATAAAAATGATGCTCTAGAGACGTAATCGACATATTCTTGGAAATCAACGCTTTTTTCTAATGTATAATCTACTTTTTTTGTAAGTATCTGACCTAATTTTATATTTATATTATATATCTGCCTTCTATTCACATATTTTATTCTAAAAGAATCCATATATTGTCTATCAGTAGTAGTACCTACATTGAGATATGAACATTTGTTGCATGAGCATATTTGACAGAATATCTTATCACCTTGTAGCAAGCGAACCTTTTTAAGAAACAATAGCTTTCTTGTATCCATTAATAATGTTAGTCTCATTTAATTATTGAAATCAATTTCATTTTATATTTATGGTGATGCATAGCGAGTATGAAAGCAGGTACTAGTTGCATTAAATTCAAAAACTGATCTAACATACATACAGTAGTTCCACATTGAAATATAGTTAAAGGTTCTGTAACAATATCATGAATTTTTATATTCAAATTGAAAATAACTCTTCTGCTGATCTTTTTATTATGAATTTCTTTGAAATGATAATCATAACATTTTGAAATTGCTAAACGAGGGCTATTAGGTTCATCACATACAGAGCATGAACATCTTATTTCAGTTGAGTTGTTTTTTTTATCATAAAAAATAAAACTATTCATAATCTATATAACATCCGAAATGATGTCTCATTATAGTTATAGCGGTCATTAAGTGAACCAATTCATCGGTTTTTTTCTCATTTTTTGGGAACATGAACTGTTCTTTAATAAAATACTCGATATCTCTATAAATATTGCTAGGAATATTGTTTTTGGCAAACTCAGTCAATTGATATGAATGAGCAATTATTTCTATGCATAATTCATATAATGAAGGAAAAATAAATAGCTTTTTATTGAGTTCTAAAGCACCTTTGCTAGCTTCTACAATTTTCTCAAAATTAACTTTAGTATGTGGAGGACAAATTTCTTTTAATATTGGGAGGAATTCGCTACTTATGACACTACAATGTTGACTCACGCAGAAATAACATTCACACTTCTGAATAAGCTCATTATCATCTGATTTTTCAGCAAAAAAAATAATTTTATCAAACATTGTAAATAATACTCACATGGTCTTGACGTATTTAACTTGATCTGAAAATAAATATAGGTTCATTAATTTTAACCAAGTAATACCTTCTAAACTGTAATATGATAAATGCCATAAACGTTACATAATATAAAAGATAAAGAGACACTACAAAAGTATTATAGGATGATTATCAAAACTAAACACCCATAGATACACCAAGATCCATTCTACATACCCATACCCAATACCCATCATGAATGTCTGTGAAACGCTATGGTGACGAGGGTCGTGAACGCGCCGTCTGGTGA
Source organism: Alentia gelatinosa (assembly GCA_950022655.1). Lineage (NCBI taxonomy): Eukaryota > Metazoa > Annelida > Polychaeta > Phyllodocida > Polynoidae > Alentia > Alentia gelatinosa. The sequence continues at coordinate 158,627,320 of OX465579.1, forward strand.
ATGGTGATCGCACTATAGGCTATCTAACCATACCGCCTCCTGGCCCTAGCGATAACGAGCTGTACTAGAGTCTATATCGAACGGAGACCTGCGCCGCCTATCGGATCAATAGAGAACTCGGATTGCGCGTGTTAATATCGCTAACGTCCACCAGATGACAGCAGCAAATCTACTGTGTGCAACGCTCTAAACTGTAATATGATGAATGCCATAAACGTTACATAATATAAAAGATAAAGAGACACTACAAAAGTATTATAGGATGATTATCAAAACTAAACACCCATAGATACACCAAGATCCATTCTACATACCCATACCCAATACCCATCATGAATGTCTGTGAAACGCTATGGTGACGAGGGTCGTGAACGCACCGTCTGGTGAATGGTGATCACACTATAGGCTATCTAACCATACCGCCTCCTGGCCCTAGCGATAAGGAGCTGTACTAGAGTCTATATCGAACGGAGACCTGCGCCACCTATCGGATCAATAGAGAACTCGGATTGCGCGCGTTAATATCGCTAACGTCCACCAGATGACAGCAGCAAATCTACTGCGTGCAACGCTAGGTTCACTACGACCGACTAGACCTAACAGAACATAGACCACATTAGTCCTGACGTCATCATTGGCATTCCCAGGGAACCCCCGCTCTCGGTAGGCTATGTTTGGCACCAAAATGTCGTGTGATAGCAGGGAAATCTTGATGGTGACGTCAGCGCTAATATGGTCTATGCCCCCACCCACTGAAGCTTTAAGAGAAAGATATCCTCTCACTACCGACACTTGCATCATTAAACCTTACAGAGCGCAAAGCGTCTATATCTTAGCTATGCGACCTATGGTAAAATAAGAACACCTAAGTCATAACACTTGAAGAAGTTCGGATCAAGAGAATAAGGACACCTAAGTCATAACACTTGAAGAAGTTCGGATCAAGAAGATAACAAGTATAGATAAGTATAATTAAGTGTTTCATTTAGCTGATAAGTAATATTTGAACTTGATCAACTTTTGTTATAGGATAAATAGAGTATCACTTATGCACTATTGTTCAATTGAGATTTAGACTCTCATCTCACTCATTCAATTCACGCAGGAATTACCATGGGGCCAGCAATCATATTATTTCTTTTAATTGCTCAAGTTTGGGGAAATCGTTGCCCCTGTCAAAAATCAACCGACGACATTTTGATATGTTACAAATGTCTTCCGCATGATTTCACTTACGATTTCATTTTTTTCACAAATGTGCATATTTCACCATGTGAATATAGGAGAGAATATTCATATTTGCGGACAACCTTACCATTTTTGGAACAAGTTATATGCAACGACAGAATATACAAGTGCGAAGATGGAATATGTCGGTGAGTATATCTCTAAATTCTATTCATTTTCAGTGTGTGTGTGTGTGTGTGTGTGTATGTGTGTGCGTGCGCGTGTGTGTGTAAAGGTATTAGTGTATCTGTATGCGTATCTACTAGTATTGGTGTTTATAGGTATCAACGTATCTGTAGTGTTGATATATGTGTAAGTATGGGTGTGTGCGTGTGTGTGTGTGTGTGTGTGTGTGTGTGTGTGTGTGTGTGCGTGTGTGTATGTGTGTATATGTGTGTGTGTGTGCATGTGTGTGTGCATGTGTGTGTATAGGTATTGGTGTATCTGTATGTGTGTCTAGTGGTATTGATGTTTATAGGTATCAACGTATCTGTAAGTGTTGATATGTGTGTGTGTGTGTGTGTGTGTGAAGATTGAATGTGGGTGTTGGTATCTGCAGATGTTGCTGTGGGTGTTAAATGTGTAGAGTAGATAGGGGGGGGTATATGATATGTTGTATATAGGTGTACAGATTGGATGTTGACGTATCTGTGGTGTTATGTGTAGGTGTTGGGATGTGTACGTGCGTGCGCGCGTGTGCGCGCGTGTGTGTGTGTGTGTGTGTGTGTGTGTGTGTGTGTGTGTATGTGTGTGTGTGTGTCTATAGGTATTGGTGTATCTGTATGTGTGTCTAGTGGTATTGATGTTTATAGGTATCAACGTATCTGTAAGTGTTGATATGTGTGTGTGTGTGTGTGTGTGTGTGTGTGTGTGTGTGTGTGGGTGCGGGTAATTACCATATAGAACAAACGTTTCTGTTATGACGATATAAAGGTATTGATGTTTTAGTTTGTGAATGTGTGTATCTTATATAGTATCATTACAGAAGACAAGCAACATAACGATAATTTTGTCGAATGCGCGTTATATAGAAGAGCAAACGTCTCCGTCATGAGGGATGTATTTAGCGTGAAAGTATAGATGCTATTATACGCCCTCATGACGATGATACTTGTTCCTTAATCTTCATTATTCGATATCATCAAGCAAGATATGACCAGTTTGATCGAATCGATATCATATAGATAGAGCAAACGTTTCTGTTATGACGATGTAATCAGCATGAAAGTTTATGACATTGAATACGTCCTGATGATGGTCATATTTGTTCTTTAAATCTTCATTATTCAATATTATCAAGATATGAAATGAAATTTCAAAGGATAGACATCATATAGAACTAATGTTTCATCAGTCATAAAGATTCATTTAGTATGAAATTTGAATGTTAAGTGGCTACTTATGATTGTCATACTTGTTCTTTAAATCTTCAAGCAGCACATGGACAATTTCGTTGGATGCCTATTATATAAAGCAAACGTTACTATCATGAGCGAAGTAATTAGCGCGAAAGTATAGATGCTAAATACATCCTCATGATAGCTATATTTGTTCCTTAAATCTTCATTATTCGATAGTTTGATCGAATCGGTATCATATAAATTGTAATACTTGTTTTAAATCTTAACAACATATGGACAATTCATCGGATGCATGTCACATAGGGCAAACGTTTCTACTATGAGCGATGTATTTAGATGGAAGTATAAGATACTAAATACCGCCTCATGATAGCAATACTTGTTCCTTAAATCTTCATTATTCGATATCATCAAGCAAGAAATGGACAGTTTGATCAAATCGGTATCATATAGATTATAATACTTGTTCTTTAAATCTTCAAGCAACACATGAACAATTTCATCGGATGCACGTTACATAGAGCAAATATTTCTGTCATGGGTGATGTATTTAGCGTGAAAGTATAGATGCTACATACACCCTCATGATAGATATATTTGTTCCTTAAATCTTCATTATTCGATAACATCAAGCAAGATATGGACAGTTTAATCGAATCGGTATCATATAGATTGTAATACTTATTCTTTAAATCTTCAAGCAACACATGGACAATTTCAGCAGATGTGCGTCATATAGAGCAAATGTTTCTGTCCTGGGCGATGTATTCAGCGGGAAAGTATAAAATGCTGAGTACACTCTCATGATAGCTATATTTGTTCTTTAAATCTTCATTATTCGACATCATCAAGCAAGATATGAAGAGTTTGATTAAATCGATATCATATAAATTGTAATACTTGTTCTTTAAATCTTCAAGGAACACATGGATAATTTCGTCAGATGTACGTCATATAGAGCAAATATTTCTGTCCTGGGTGATGTATTTAGTTGAAAAGTATTAGTTACTAAGTACACCCTCATGATAGCGATATTTGTTCCTTAAATCTTCATTATTCGATATCATCCGATATCATCAAGCAAGATATGGACAGTTTGATCGAATCGGATGTTAATGACTCGTATGATTGTAATACTTGTTCATTTAGTCATCTGATGGTCGTCAAATAAAACAAACATTTCTGTGATAGGTGATAATAGTCAGCGTGATAGTATATAATGCTGACCAGTCACTTCTTACAGTCATATTTGTTTTAAATCTTCATCATTCAATATAACCAAGATGTGAACAATTACCTGAAATCTTCATTACTCAATATCATGAAGACATGGATAGTTTCATCAGATGATCGTCATATAGATCAAACGTTTCTGTCATGAGTGATGAAATCAGCTTGAAAATATATGGTGCTGGATTTCCACTCATGATAGTCATATTTGTTCCTTAAATCTTCATTATTCGATATCATCAAGCAAGAAATGGATAGTTTGATCGAATCGGTATCATATAAATTGTAATACTTGTTCTTTATTAAATCTTCAAGCAACACATAGACAATTTCGTTAGATATACATCATATAGAGCAAATATTTCTGTCCTGGGTGATGTATTTAGCGAGGAAGTATAGATGCTAATACATCCTCATGATAGCTATATTTGTTCCTTAAATCTTCATTATTCGATATCATCCGATATCATCAAGCAAGATATGGACAGTTTGATCGAATCGGATGTTAATGACTCGTATGATTGTAATACTTCTTTATTTGGTCATCGAATGGTCGTCAAATAAAACAAACGTTTCTGTGATAGGTGATTATGGTCAGCGTGATAGTATATAATGCTGACCAGTCACTTCTTACAGCCATATTTGTTTTTAAAATCTTCATCATTCGATATAACCAAGATGTGAACAACTACCTTAATAAATCTTCATTACTCAATATCATGAAGACATGGATAGTTTCATCAGATGATCGTCATATAGATCAAACGTTTCTGTTATGAGTGATGAAATGAGCTTAAAAGTATACGGTGTCGGATTTCCACTCATGATAGTCATACTTGTTCCTTAAATCTTCATTATTCGATATCATCAAGCAAGAATGGACAGTTTGATCGAATCGGTATCATATAAATTGTAATACTTGTTCTTTAAATCTTCAAGCAACACATGGACAATTTCGTCAGATGTACGTCATATAGAGCAAATATTTCTGGCATGGCGATGTATTTAGCGCAAAAGTATAGATGCTACATACATCTTCATGATAGCTATATTTGTTCCTTAAATCTTCATTTTTCGATATCATCAAGCAAGATATGGACAGTTTGATTGTAAATCGGTATCATATAGATTGTAATACTTGTTTTAAATCTTCAAGCAACATATGGACAATTTCGTTGAATGTACGTCATATAAAGCAAACGTTTCTGTCATGAAGGATGTATTTGGCGTGAAAGTATAGATGCTACATACGCCCTCATGATAGCTATATTTGTTCTTTAAATCTTCATTATTCGATATCATCAAGCAAGATATGGACATATATATATCGAATCGGTATCATATAGATAGAGCAGACGTTTCTGTTATGAAGATGTAATCAGCGTGAAATATATAATGCTGACCACACCCTCATGACAGCCATATTTGTTCCTTAAATCTTCATTATTCAAATATTATCAAGCTATGAATGAAACTTCATAAGATAGACGCCATATAGAACTGACGTTTCAGTCATAGGGACTCATTTAGTATGAAATTTGTAATGCTAATGACTCCTTATGATTGTAATACTTGTTCATTTAGTCATCTGATGGTCGTCAAATAAAACAAACATTTCTGTGATAGGTGATAATAGTCAGCGTGATAGTATATAATGCTGACCAGTCACTTCTTACAGTCATATTTGTTTTAAATCTTCATCATTCAATATAACCAAGATGTGAACAATTACCTGAAATCTTCATTACTCAATATCATGAAGACATGGATAGTTTCATCAGATGATCGTCATATAGATCAAACGTTTCTGTCATGAGTGATGAAATCAGCTTGAAATATATGGTGCTGGATTTCCACTCATGATAGTCATATTTGTTCTTTAAATCTTCTATATTATCAAACAAGACATACACAGTTTCATCAGATGGGCGTTAAATAGAACAAACGTTTCTGTGATAGGTGATATAGTCAACACGATAGTATATGATGTTGATTTGTCGCTTATTATAGGAACACTGTTTTAAATCTTCATCATTCGCAATAAGAAATCTTCAATATCGACATTTTGTTGGTTGGACGTTAAATAGAACAAAAATTTCTGCGGTAGGTGATATAGTCAGCTTAGAGTATGATGCTGCGCAAAAGTATAGATGCTACATACATCTTCATGATAGCTATATTTGTTCTTTAAATCTTCATTTTTCGATATCATCAAGCAAGATATGGACAGTTTGATTGTAAATCGGTATCATATAGATTGTAATACTTGTTTTAAATCTTCAAGCAACATATGGACAATTTCGTTGAATGTACGTCATATAAAGCAAACGTTTCTGTCATGAAGGATGTATTTAGCGTGAAAGTATAGATGCTACATACGCCCTCATGATAGCTATATTTGTTCTTTAAATCTTCATTATTCGATATCATCAAGCAAGATATGGACATATATATCGAATCGGTATCATATAGATAGAGCAGACGTTTCTGTTATGAAGATGTAATCAGCGTGAAATATATAATGCTGACCACACCCTCATGACAGCCATATTTGTTCCTTAAATCTTCATTATTCAAATATTATCAAGCTATGAATGAAACTTCATAAGATAGACGCCATATAGAACTGACGTTTCAGTCATAAGGGACTCATTTAGTATGAAATTTGTAATGCTAATGACTCCTTATGATTGTAATACTTGTTCATTTAGTCATCTGATGGTCGTCAAATAAAACAAACATTTCTGTGATAGGTGATAATAGTCAGCGTGATAGTATATAATGCTGACCAGTCACTTCTTACAGTCATATTTGTTTTAAATCTTCATCATTCAATATAACCAAGATGTGAACAATTACCTGAAATCTTCATTACTCAATATCATGAAGACATGGATAGTTTCATCAGATGATCGTCATATAGATCAAACGTTTCTGTCATGAGTGATGAAATCAGCTTGAAATATATGGTGCTGGATTTCCACTCATGATAGTCATATTTGTTCTTTAAATCTTCTATATTATCAAACAAGACATACACAGTTTCATCAGATGGGCGTTAAATAGAACAAACGTTTCTGTGATAGGTGATATAGTCAACACGATAGTATATGATGTTGATTTGTCGCTTATTATAGGAACACTGTTTTAAATCTTCATCATTCGCAATAAGAAATCTTCAATATCGACATTTTGTTGGTTGGACGTTAAATAGAACAAAAATTTCTGCGGTAGGTGATATAGTCAGCTTAGAGTATGATGCTGACATATCACTTATTACAGGAATACTTGTTTAAAATTACTCATTATCAACCGAGCAAGATATGAACAACTGCATTGGAAGGATGGTAGTGCAAAAGGCGTAATTAGCATTATTCCCTCTGCAAGACGCTTGTTACAAGCATTTCTGTGGTAGGTGATATAGTCAGCTTAAGTATATGATGTTGACGTACCACTTATTACGGGAACACTTGTTTAAATCACTCCAATATCGACATTTTATTGGTTGAACGTTAAATAGAACAAATTTCTGCGGTAGGTGATATAGTCAGCTTAGAGTAGGATGCTGACATACTACTTATTACAGGAATACTTGTTTAAAATCATTCATTATCAAACGGAGAAAGATATGAACAACTGCATTGGAAGGATGGTAGTGCAAAAGGCGTAGTTAGCATTATTCCCTCTACACAAGACATTTTGTCAGATGGACGTCAAATAAAACAAACATTTCTGTGATAGGTGATATAGTCAGCTTAAAGTATATGATGTTGACATACCACTTAATTACGGGAACACTTGTTTAAAATCACTCATTATAACTGAGCAAGATGTGAACAACCGCATTGGAAAGACGATAGTGCAATAGGCGTAATTAGCATTATTCCCTTATAAATAACGATTAGAGATAAAGATTTTAGTACTATTATAGAACAAACATTTTTCATAAGCAATGTAATCAACGCGAATATAGTGTACCTGTTTATTTTAATGTATTATAGCTACTTCTATATAAGTTGAGGAATATTGATAAATTATTTAGTTAAAGCTATAATATCAATATTATATATTTCAGAAAAACAGAAGAAGATATCGAAATATCAAAAGGAGACACCGTTTTCACTTCTTCTATAATAGACTCGACTTCTCCATCAAGCATGGAAACCGTTTCTACTTTGAACATGGGCTCGACTTCTCCACCAAACATAGAAACCGTTTCTACTTCTCCTAACATAGACTCAACCTCTGTACCAAGCATGGAAACTTTCTCCCTTCCCCCTAACATGAACTCAACTTCTCCATCAAGCATGGAAACCGTTTCCACTTCTCCATCAAACATAGAAACTGTCTACACTTCTACTAACATAGACTCAACTTCACCATCAAGCATGGAAACCGGTTCCACTTCTCCATCAAACATAGAAACTGTCTACACTTCTACTAACATAGACTCAACTTCACCATCAAGCATAGAAACCGGTTCCACTTCTACTAACACAAACTCAACTTCTCCATCGAGCATGGAAACCGTCTCCACTTCTCTCAATATAGATTTGACTTCTCCATCAAGCATAGAAATCGTTTCTACTTCTCTTAACATAGACTCAACCTCTGTACCAAGCATAGAAACTTTCTCTAACATGGACTCAACTTCTCCATCGAGCATGGAAACCATCTCCACTTTTCCTAACATGGACTCAACTTTTCCATCAAACGTGAAAACTTTCTCCACTTTTCCTAACATGGACTCAACTTCTCCATCAAACATGGAAACCATCTCTACTTCTCCTAATATAGACTCAACTTCTCCATCGAGCGTGGAAACGGTCTCCACTTTTCCCAACATAGATTCGACTTCTCCATCAAACATGGAAACCATCTCTACTTCTCCTAACATAGACTCAACTTCTCCATCGAGCGTGGAAATAGTCTCTACTTTTCCCAACATGGACTTGACTTCTTCATCAAGTGTGAAAACCGTCTCTACTTCTCCTGACATAGACTCAACCTCTGTACCAAAGATGGAAACTTTTTCCCTTCCCCCTAACATGAACTCGACTTCCACTTCTACTAACATGAACTTGACTCCTATGATATTCACCATAACTATAGTTGGTATAATAAGTATATCAGGTTTAACATTTATTATTTTTATGATAAGGAAGAAATATATATTTAGACATATCCTTACAGAAGAAAACATAGAATTGGCTGAATTACATAATAGAATAGTTGAAGATCGCCAACTGTCTGCACGAGATTATTTCAAACAAAAATTTGATATTGATGTGGATATAGAAATATAGCTACCAAAGCCTCAACAGCCATGTTTAGCTAGACATGACAATTTACCACGTATTGTAAGGGTTTATTGGTGTCTAATCGCATCTTTGACGCGGAGGTCCTCTAGACACTTAGCTTTACGCCCAACCAGACAGCTAGGTAGCTTGCGGGCCACTTTGCGCTTCTGGGCGCGCTTAGCACCGGGAACGAAATCACCGGCTTCACCATCGGCGTCGGAAACGCGGGCAAGACGCTTTGCATCGTCAAGATCCATGATCTCGCCCCAATCTCCGACCCGTCCACAGTTGAAACAGGGTCAACTGTCTCGATATTAGGGGCCCTTTTGATGCAATTTCTTTAATACTCAATTGTTGATTTGATGATTTACTGTTTAGGGTGCGTCATTTATAGATTGCTCTATAATGGTGTACTCTTAGAATTACTCTAGATATATCATTATGTTTGTTTAACCTGATGCTTATTAGAAAGACCTAAGCTATTTGATAAGCAATAGCTATGTCTATTACATAGCGTCTATGTGTTTCTATGATATTAATATAGATATGTATTAAATATAGATGTTGGAATCCTAATAATGAAGCCCTAGAGGTAGTATCATTATTATGTATCCCACATGAAATATGTATCCTAATAAATGATTTCAATGAAAATTCCTCGTCTGGTTTTGTGTAGAGAGTGATTGAAACAAGAACTGAAACTTACTTGTATATGTACAGCTTATGAGTCTTGAGAATGTAGTCTGGTCTTGCGAATGAAGCCTTGGAATGGTATGCAATATGTTGAATGTTATATGCGCAGCTTATGAGTTCTGAGATAGTGAACAATATGTTGAGTGCTATACTGCTTCTATAAATCGCGCACTCTTAGAAACTCAGGATGCAGTAGGTTTATATACCGAGACATTACTTGATTATGTAAATTTGAACTCTTTATCCAATAGAAACTTCGGATACTAGCTAGAATCTAAGCTTCAACAGTCATCTTCCGAGAGAGAAGCTGATTTATTTTATTTATTTGAAAAACGATATCTTTTTAGAAAGTATGCGACAACGCCCAAGCCATGTGTCTTAGAATTAAATATCGTGAAGAATAATGGTGATGGGTAATGGAATAACAACAGGTGCACCGCACCCTACCGCGAGGGCATGATGGTTCTTTATTACATATACTGTCTCCCATGGTGCACCGCTGAGTATGTCTCAGCTGAGCGTGTCTACCCCTGTCTGGTGACATAGCTACTGTGTCAACTCACTGCTTAGATATAATATTATTGCGCAATATCTATAGAAATGTGATATAAATTATCAAACCTGAATCTACTCTACATAGCGTACACCCATAGATACAACAACATCCATTCTGCATACCCATATACACCACTTCACATACACCAATAGCCACTCTGTACACCTACACCCCACAGATACACCCGCATCCACTCTGCATACCCATATACGACACTTCACACACCTAACTCCTACACCTCATACCATAGATATACCAACATCCACTCTGCACACCCATATACGTCACTTCGCATACCTAACTCCTACACACACACACACACACGCATGTATACACACATACACACACACACACACACACACACACACATACTTACACACATATCAACACTTACAGATACGTTGATACCTATAAACACCAATACCAGTAGACACGCATACAGATACACCAATACCTATACACACGTGCGCACGCATGCACACACACACACACACACACACACACACACACACACACACGCACACACACACGCGCACACACACGCGCGCACATGCATACACATATACACATACACACACACACACACACACACACACACACACACGCGCACGCGCACGCGCACACACACATACACATACACACACACACACACACACACACACGCACGCGCACGCGCACACACACATACACATACACACACACACACACACACACACACACACACACACACACACACACACACACACACGCACACACCCATACTTACACACATATCAACACTTACAGATACGTTGATACCTATAAACACCAATACCAGTAGACACACAAACGCACGCACACACACACACACACACACACACACACACACACGCACACACACACGCACACACACACATACATACACATCCACATACACACACACACGCGCATACACATCCAACACCTACATTTACTTTACACACTCATATACTCCACTCGCACATCTAACACTCATACATAACACCCATAGATGATATTGAAAATCCATTTTGGATCCAACATCGTCACGATCTCCCCTACATATCGACTAGTCGCTACCCTGGGAAACAGCGTCAGTTGCTCCCCACATAAAGACACGGGTGGTCCAGCTGTAATAGAACAAAGTTTTTATCGGTCAT